>CM035118.1:151591255-151956926 GCA_020205555.1 Panax stipuleanatus
TATGTAACTTTTCATTATTATCATTACTACGGTGACAATTATTGGTTCAATAATGTGAAATATTGTGCATTTACTATAGTGACAATTATTGGTTCAATAAGGTGAAATACTGTGCATTTACTACTGTGACAATTATTGGTTCAATAATAGGAAATATCGTGCAGTTGATAGTATGACACTTATTGGTTAAATGATACGAAATATTGTGGACTTGCTACTGTGACAATTATTGGTTCAATAATATAAAATATTGTACAATACCGTGTGTGTTACTATGAAATACCATGTGCTACTGTAGAGTACCACGTGGTACTGCTCTTTTATCACTAAGTATTTTAACAGTTAATAGTTCTACCGACAATTTTTATTAAAAAGGTTATTTCTGTCAGTTTTTTGTATCGGACAATTATTTCGTGGCGGGATTCACAAACGATTGGTTGTTTCGATACCGTCATACTATATCGAATATTTCCCGACATACCGAATATTCTCAATATTCTTTTTATTTTTATAATTTGCACATATCATCATTAACTTTAACTTTTTTTTTATCAATTTAACACATTAATGTTTAGAATAATATTTATAAAGAAAATTAAGTTTTATTTCTTAAAGTTGGGGTCTTACAACAAGCATTCTTATATCTAAATTTTAAGGATAATTTAGTTATCACTTTATAATTAATTATAAAGTATTATTATTATTTTTTTTGTTTTCAAAATTTGAACAAAATTATATTAATTTTATGTTTTAAAATTCACAAATTAATTTTAAAATGTTAAAATATATACATATTAGGCCCATTATCCAACATGAATCATACGAACCTTCGTGCATGAGTCAAGTGCCATCAAGTGGTAGAAATTTCATAGAGCTGAACTAGCTTGTGGGTCCATATTCGAGAAAAAAAATAGTCGACCCATTTCTCCAAATACCAAATTAAAAAAATAGTAGCTGCAATCCTACCATTTGCCCATATTTGTTTGTTTTAAGAGATTTAATATTAGTTCATGAATTATAAAATAATTTAATATGTTAAATTATTTAATATCATGTTTAATTAGGTATTATAATTTCACCATTTGAGACTATAAATTTATAAATAAATTAACCATTACCTTCTTCTAAAATAATTATAATATCTTATTCTCTATCCATTTATCAAACGATCTCCTCTTTTGTTGGAAACAAATTTTGACTAAACCCGTGCACTATTTATTTGTTAATTTATGTTCTAGAAAACTGGGTTATGCTGAGTATTACCATATCATTTGTTAATTCCTAGAAACTGCGTCAAAATTAAAGACACGTGTTTAAACTTTTTAAGGTTCATTAATAGAATTTTAAAACTATTTAAAATCCTAATCTTTCTTCTAATTTTAGTTTTGGTAATTTCTAATGAAAATTTAATATTTCACATATTATGTATGTATTTTGCACTATTTATTTGTTCAATATTTTTTAATGTATAAATAAGTTTAAATTATAATTTAACTTACATTATTATTAGTAATGATATAATAGTCTGAACGAGATTTTTTAATCTAATTTTTTAACTAATCTTATAAAAAATAAATATAACATAAAATTATTTCATTAAAAACAAACACATAATTAAAACAAAGCCTTCCCACGTTTTCAAACCGTCACCGATGACTCAGCACACAGCTGTAACCGAAAGAGACGAGACGTTAGTATAACTCTATTATATACCCCCCCCCCCCCCCCCCCCCCCGCCCCAAAGAACGTGGCCACGTCAGTCCAGAGGCTGACCATAGGTGTCGTCTGGACTGGCGCAACCCCTGAAAGTCACATTCCCACGTCAAAGGCCGGTCACCCCCGCGTGGGATCCCATTAGTCAGTTTTTACTGTTAAATATTTATGTTGTGGGCGCTTCTGTTATTGATAAATCAATTGTCATACGAGAAGCCTTTCAAGCCTCTATGCCACGCGCCAACTAACAAAAACTAAAGGTATCATGTTCTCTACTGCGCATAAGACATTGGTTTGATGATTAAGGTAAAATTTAAATATATAAATATCTATATATAGGAGGAGGAGGAGGACCTAGTAGGGGTTGAAATAATTATCACGCGCATCGGGGTGAAACCAACCGTGTTTGAAATCTTCAACAACCAAATTTCCTTCATGGCCACGTCTTGTCCAATCCCAAATTCTATATAAACCCCACACCCCAAACTCCCTCTCTTCTTTTCTCTCTCTTCTTCCTTCTTGCATTCATACACCTGCAATTTCAAGGGCTTCGTTTTTGGTCGTCGCTCCAAAGGTGACGTCATTAATTTCTCTCTCTCTCTCTCTCAATATATATATGGAGCGATGTCATTAATTTCTCTCTCTATATATATATATCGCCGCGGTTATCGTATTGCTCTTTGAGCTCCGGCTCCGTAAACCAGAAGGCATCGTTTGGTTGTTGTTTGTTGACGGTTGTTTCTTCTATTTGTTTTTGAAGGTTTCGGATCTGATTAATTGCATTTGCCAAACCTTTCTTTGCTGGATACGTTCCGCATTGGGAGTTTGTCAATCAGCTACGCCACCATTAATATTTCTCTCTTTAAAAAAATCGGAGGTCCGCAAGCATGCATTGCTCTAATTTGTTCCTTTTGTTTTTACCTATTATATTTATTCATACGCATATGCAGTTTATGTGAACTATGTTTAATTTCACAAATTAGTTATAATTTGAGACTGTCATTGATTTCGATTGATTTTATTTATTATTATTATAATTATAAAAAAATGTGAAATTCTTGGTTAAGGGAATTTTTTTTATTATTATATATATATATATTAGTCTTTGATTATCTAAATGAATTTATTTTCCTATTTGTTTTCCCAAGGAAAGTTATATTCTTGTGGGGTTCTGCTGGGTGTTTTCGTTTGGTCAATTTACTTCCTGTTTTTGGATGGGAAGGAAAAGTTAGGTTCTGTTTCTTTCCAAACAAACCAATGTATGTAGTATAAGTTTGATGTTATTGAGTTTTATTTTTAATACTAATTCTAAATCTGTTGGGCAAAAAATATGGGGACAAGACAATTTTTATTTTGGACAATAGTACCCTTATTATTCAAATAGGGTGTAAAACCACAACATAAATGGTCAAGGGTATATTTGTCCAAATAAAAAACAATTGCCCTGTCCCCTCAGTTTTTGTCCATTTGGTATCACCTCACTTTTTATGTTTATAATTTTAACTATTTTGGTTAGTTCTGTTAGCTCTGAAACTGTTGAAATTGTTTTTGTGGTATAACCTTTTTTTAATTATAATTTCCTTGTCATCTATATGATTTGTCGGCTGCGTTATTCTCTTATTGATATTATTGTGATGGTAGTTGTTATGTAAGTCCCAATCAATTTCACTATCTACCCTCACAAATTTGCTAATATGAATATCTCATATTATTTCATGAGTCGATTGTTCTTCATTTTTCCTGCAACTATTTTTATAGTTATAGTTATGTGACTCTCACTGCCCTGATTCAAAGAAGTTAACTGTATGATGTGTTTAATAAATATTAAAATTTATGATTTAATATTATGTTGTATAAAATTATTTGGTAAATAACGGTGGTACGATGATATTTGAATTTCATTTCTACCATCTTGTCCCTTAGATCCCTCTTTTAGTTGTTAAAAACTTTCTGATGGTTACATACCATTAGATCTCTATTTTAGCTATTAAAAACTTTCTTATGGTTTTTATATGTTTAATTATTCCCATGCTTAATTGTAGGCCCATAATCTTTGGTTGCATATGCTTTTGTTTTCTCTCCCTTATGTGAGCTATTATTACTTTATTAGATGCTGTTACTGGCCTATTCCAAGTAAGTATCTGGTTTTGTGGGCCAATTTAATGGCGAGCAATGTTTTTTGGAATTACTCTCACATATAGAGGTACTGAAATATGAGTATTAATCTTAGAATTGTTTGATAGCTCGATTAAACTACTGTTAATGCACGTTTTATCTGTTGAGAGTATTGTATCTTTTATATACAGCTATATATATTATATCCTCGTCTCTTAACTATACATACAGCTGTTTGACTTATTTGCGATTCAATTTATTTTCTCTTAGTGGAGTCATGACAGTAAGATTTTATAAGAAGTAGAAGCATCTCCTGAAACCTAATCATGTAGTTCACGAAGCTATTATTAGCTACATGTGTCCCTTAAGTATCTGCAGTGTATTATTTTGTAACTTGTCTGTTGTTATTATTTTGATAATAATTGCATTTCATGAAGCTTAATGCAATTATAATTTACTTATAACAGATAGAAACGGAAGGATGATATGCTAACTAGTACTCGTATCATTTTGAGACATTATTTTTCTACAGCTCTTATAAATGAATTGTTCCACTTGTAGGCACAGGCAATGCTGAATATTGAGTATTTTCAAAGTAAATATCTTAATGTCTAATATGTTTGATATGCTTTTGGCAATTGAGATACTGGAAAGGGTTGGAAAGCAGAATATAAACAATCCATTTGCAAATCTTTATTGGTAGAATTATTTGGAATGATGGAGCAGGAAAAATATTTATTCCACATTTGTATTGAAATATTAGGACCAAAGGATCAATTAGCAGACACTCTTGATTAACTGCAGTTTTGGATTAAATATTACAAACGGGTCCATGTGTCATTCATTTAATAGGGAGAGTGCTGTAATGTATCTGTCAGAAATATATCCTATTGAAGAAATGTGCATTGGGAGAGATCAGGGATTTGGAATACAATGATTTCAGTAATTTTAAAAACTTCAAATTTTTTCCAATCAACATGTCAGGAGAGAAGTCGAGATTTACTGCTACATCACATTAATTGGAATTCCATATCAGTGAACAGAAGGTGCTGTGGGACAATTTAAAGAGTTCTATTTTTATTTTTCTGGTGAATTATGTGTGCCTTCAGTTTTTACAAGTCTGTTATACACATATTTGTCTTATTGAGAAATTGTATTTAATGCAAGTTGTTCCTCTTTTTTTGCTTTATATAATTTTTAATCGCTTTGTCTGTAGTATACGTTAGTTGAGCTGTGAAATGCATATTGTTAATCTTTTGTACCCCAGCATCATGGTGCAGCATTTATGCTTTCAACAACTGAATCACTAAGTCTGTTTCAGCCTTGATGCAATATGCACAAACTTTTATATGGTCGACAAACCTTGTTACTATGGTTATAACATTTTGTACACTTTATCGTTTTGCAGTTATTGCTCTGTTGTTTGACCTATACGGAGTTGCTGGGTAGGAAGTGAGGATGCACAAGTATGGCTAAACTCTGGATGTCTTCAATAAATCTCTGCTCTTGAATCTATTTTTTTGTCCCTTCACTGAACACTTCATGCCCAATAGTTTACAGGAGTCTTGTGCTTGATGGACTGCTATCAGACAAGCAGTGACAAAAAGACTTTGAAGCGGTGGTTTTTCATTGACAAGAGGGTTGGCTAAAAAATTGTGTAAGGTTGGGTATTGCAACCATCTTGATTGCCTTTGTTTGATACAACTATCAGCTGCCACAGATTAATCAACTTCATAGATTGATTAACAAAGCTGGATCTGATGGAATCAAATCATAATGCTTCAGTTCTCACCGACTCTGCCCCCATGAACAACTCAAGATTAGGCCTCCATTCTGCTCTGCTTCCATATTCTCCCCCTGGTGCAGTTTTCTCTTCAAGTCTCTTTCTGACAATTCCAAGGAAAAAGCCTGGCCTACTCGATGATGTTCGGTCCCCCTGTTGGTTGGATGCCATGATATCTTCATCTCCCACTCATAAGAAGTTAACTAAAGATTCCAGCACTGAGCCGCCAACTGATAATGATATTGCTTATCGCAATTGGATGGTAATGTTATCATATTGTTCTCTTCTTTTTAGTTGACATTCAGATTTGTTTTTCTCCTATGAAATATCAAACACGGTACCTAAATTCCTCTTTTCTGTTTTATGCAGCTCAAGTATCCATCTGCACTTGCATCCTTTGAGAAAATAACAAGTTATGCCAAGGGCAAGAGAGTAGCATTGTTTCTGGATTATGACGGGACACTATCACCTATAGTAGACAACCCAGATCGAGCCTTTATGTCTAATCATGTGAGAATCTACTCTTTTTATCTCTTTTTTTTTCCTTTTAATTCGGTTCTTGTATTTATAAATACATATATAAAATGGAAAACCCGCCCCTGGATTGTTCTTGATACCTAGTGAAATTTTCAGATGCGTTCTGCTGTAAGGAATGTGGCAAAATATTTCCCAACAGCAATTATTAGTGGGAGAAGCCGCGACAAGGTACTTGCCAGCCACTGTTCAAATGCTAACGTGTTGTTTAGCAATTTTCAATACAATTATGCTTCTTTATTGGTCATTTGACACATGCCTCCATTTCCTTGCAGGTACACGAGTTTGTAGGACTCACAGAACTCTACTATGCTGGTAGCCATGGGATGGACATAATGGGTCCTGTTCGTCCCATTACTAATGATCATACAAATTGTATTAGGTCCACTAACAAGCAGGTGATTAGCTAGATAAACTTTGCTGGACTCTATGGAACCCCATAACCTTTTTTTTCTCTTGCTGACGGAGTAGTTAATATTTGTTCAATAATAGGGTAAGGAAGTTAACTTGTTCCAGCCTGCTAGTGAATTTTTACCTATGATTGAGGAGGTATGATATGGAATATGATCTGGTGCATTTAGTGGTCCTAATTGCATTCTGTATTATCAAAGAATCCTGATTTATTCACGTGCGAGCAGGTTTTTCAGTTCCTAGTCGAAACTACTAAAGAAATAAATGGAGCCAAAGTGGAGAACAATAAATTCTGCGTCTCGGTGCACTATCGTAATGTTGATGAGAAGGTGGGGGTTGTTCTGAGCTCTAGAGTGATTTTGAGTTGTGTGGTTCGGTAAAAAAAGATTGATATTTATTTTTAATATGTGCTTTTTTAAAACTGGTATAGAGTTGGACAACAGTTGCACAATGTGTCCATGACATTATGAAGAACTACCCTAGACTGCGACTAACTCATGGGCGGAAGGTTTACCTCTAAGCCAGCTTGATTGAGAATTGTTAGATAGTTATATTTGGTAGTTCAGTATGCACTCCTCCCTCTTCTAATTGGTTGTTTCATCCTCCTCCTCTCCATATATTTAGGTTTTAGAGGTCCGGCCTGTGCTTAATTGGGACAAAGGGAAGGCTGTGGAGTTTTTACTTGAATCCCTTGGTGAGTAAAGAAAGTAGTCCTGTCGATCTCTTCTATATATATATATTCATAAACACCATAACATTAATTTAGTCCACAAAAATATTGATTGCTTGTTTAATTTCTGTGAACAACCTAATAATGGGAATGGTGTTGGCAATGTAGGATTAAGTAATTGTGATGATGTTCTCCCAATATATGTGGGAGACGACAGAACTGATGAAGATGCATTTAAGGTAATACTAGTTGCAAAGCATGGTGTAGACATTTTTTTGGGGTACATTAAACTAAAACCGGATGGGGCTTGTTGTTTAATTAATTACAGGTTTTGAGAGAGGGTAATGGAGGTTTTGGTATCTTGGTGTCTTCTGCGCCAAAGGAAAGCAATGCATTTTACTCTCTGAGGGATCCATCAGAGGTAAAAAAAATCATTCAGAAAATCAACTGTTTTGTACATAATCTCAGTGGTGATTATTATGTCATGTGTACGTAGGTCATGGAGTTCCTCAAGTCAGTGGTGATATGGAAGAAATCAAGCGGCCGCCCGCCCTATCATTTGATTGGGAATAATAATGATGTAAAAGTAAAGTAAGACTGTACTGTACTTAGTATACAGTTAGGAGGAAGTTACATGGTGTTTTGATAAACGTATCCATAATAATGGAGCATAATAATAATAATGTATCCATCTCTTTTTTCTGCAATTATTTCTGTCAGTGGCATCATCTCCTAGGTTAGGTCGTCGTAGGCTTTTTTGTTTTGTTGAGCAAAATAGCAACTGTGTGTGTTTGTGTGTCTTCCCCTTTTTTAGCTGGATTTCGAATATTTTTTGCAATTATTTCTGTGAGTGGCATCATCTCCTTCATCTTACACTTGCGTAGTTCATGTTTTTAGCTGGAATAACCGTACGTCCATTCACATGGAACTTTCAAGCTTCAAAAATTGAGTCATTTCATACTCTTTTGCTAATCCCAGTACAACTCTTTTGGCTTTTTAAATTTGCAAATAAATATAGACGTATAAATGACTTAAATTGATTCATATATATTTCAAGGGATAGATTGTTCGTTTTAAAATTATTTCTTTCTTCAGAAAATTATGTCTAATCATATTCCACGTGTCCCCTGCAGATTTCCTTGCTCATCGAATGGACATTAATACCTACCTATAATCAGTTTTGATACATACTATATATATATAGTATAATAAAAATTAGTACTAGTATTTCACTAACAATGGAACAAGGAACTCTATTTATCACCCACCCACCAGACTGATTCGATCTATTATTTTACCACTTTTATTTTTGAGTAATGTCGATACGAGTCTATTATTTCAAAAATATCTCCAGAATAATACTCCCAACCTCCCTTAATGTAAGTCGTTTTAAAATTGTGTACAAGTATTAAAGAAATGATCGTATAACATTAAATATAATATCAATTGTCTATATTATCCTTGTATTGAAAAAATAAAGTGATATTTATTGTGGCAAAAAAAATAGTGAGAGGAACAAAGTTATAATATTTAATATTTGGGGTAACATTGAAAACTAACCAATTAATGCTTATCTGAAATTTTAAAACGATAAATATTAAGAGACAAAAACATCTCTTTAAAACGACTTATAGGAAGTGAGGAGGAATGGAGTAGTAATAGCATTCATAGCCGTTTCTTTATCTCTATCCCTACTATGCAGTCTATTAGGTCATCCTGCAAAATAGGAATTCAAATTTTTCACTATGTACCCAACAGATTCCTTATAATAATTTTTTAAAGGAATTTCTTAACATGTGCCCTAAGGGCACATGCTAAGCACACAGTTTAAGGGAATATTTTCTTAAATTGTGTGCTTATTCTCTTGAACTTAGTGCAAATGCAGAAATCAAGAGAATATGCACACAATTCAAGAGAATATTCTCTTGAACTGTGTGCTTAGCATATGCCCTTAGGGCACATGTTAAGAGGACCCTTCTTTAAATAATGAAATTTAAAATTTAAAAGTTAAAATTTGAAAGTTTCAACCGTCAAAACATCAAACTAATAATAATTTTATAATTTATAAAAGAGATAGTATAATTTATCAATTGTATTTTATTGTAAAATAATTTTTATTTTAAATTTTAAGTTATGGAGTGAGTATTGAATGAATTGTAGCTGCAAATGTACATAATATCAATATTACCTTTTAAAAAGTTAATTTGTGATATTTTTTAATTTAAATTTAATATGATTAATATAAATTTTGAAAATAATAAATTTTATAATTAATAGTACTTTTATAATATTTATAATTATATTGACATAAATTAAATAAATTTATATCAATTTTAAATTGGAATATGTTTGAAATTATTTTTTTAAAAATAAGTCAATATTAGTTTTATAATTTGAAAATATTGAAGTAGTAAAAAATGTCAAGATGTGTATGATTGATGAGTTGTCCACTTAAATGAGAGTGTAAAATGTCATTTTGTATATACAGAGAATAGTGTTTTGACTTTCTTATACTGGGGAGTAAAATCTTATATAGTGATTAAAATATAGACTCAAATAAAAATAAGAAAATTATTAAATAATAATTTATTAATATATTCTTAAAAATTAAAAATAAAGAATTGATTAAGAAAATTGTTATGGATGCTCTACGTAAGTAACAAATACACTCCACACCCTATAATAATATCTATGTAGGTTTCCAATCCATGTTGTATGTATTTGATGCTGTCAGTGACTCAGCGCCACGTATTTGATTTTGACTCAATTAATTCGGCAATGTAGGGCCCGGTGGCCCATAATAATCTCTTAATGATTCTTCAGGTCATAATTAATCACTATTAACGAATCGTAGAAGCATCTTCGGTCGATGGACTATCTGTTGGATTATATTTAGTTTATATAATATTAGCAGATATTCTTTAATCTTCAATTTTTTCAGTATTGACTATACAGTGAACTATCACATAGACTATAATAAAAAAATTCAAAAAAAATAAAGAATAATACATCTGAAGACCATAATTTTCCATTTAAAAAATAAATTAAAGAGATATTATCAATAAAAAAAATATTTCAAATATAATAAAAATACAACCATCTCAAATATAATATTTCAAATATAATAAAAATACAACCAAAGCCTCCATCTGCTTCTTCAGTATCTTCTCCTTCAGCTGGTTTATCTTCTTCATCATTCCCATTCTCCTTCTTCTTCTTCAACCATCTCAACTATTTAAATATATTAAAAAATTATAGTCTAAATTATAGTCCACCAAATAGCCGTTCCTTGATATAGTCTTTCTTCCTCGCCGAAAAATTGAATCGACTATATTTAGTTCATTTACTGGAGCAAGATTTGTATCCTAAATTAAATATAATCTAGAATTTGTGTGAATCCGGCCCACTGGAGTTGCTAAGCCGTTTATGTTCTGAACTTGAGGCCGGATCGGAATAATTTTGTGGAAAGCAATTCAAGTTCAACACGTTAATGTGTACTGATCACATAGATTCTACCCTATCCTATCCTAGAATATAGGAGTAAATGATGATTTGATACATACTACAGATTTTATACTATCCTAATTCCTATCCTAGAATTTAAATAAATACTAATAATTTGATATACTACTACTATCTTCACTCTTCATCCTATTCTAGAATACAAATGATTTGATACACACGGAGATTCCTATCCTCAGACAAATAGGAGTCATCCCATTTATTTTTCTAGCAATGCTACTATCACATATTATGAGTTACATAAAGAAGTTCACATACACATATATGTATATTTATTGATCCTGCATGTTACGCAGAATTCACAGTATACATGTGTGTATGTGAACATTATGTGACCCAAAATTATGTGATAATAATATTATTTTTATTTTTCTCCTACACCTACCAAACCAAACAGACCACTCTTCGTTACCCCGCCGACCTTACGGATATGTCGGACCAATCCTTTTGCCAAAACTATCCACACCCTCTCTTTTCTCTTTAAAATTTTAAAATATACAAATCATTTGAGACATATTCATAATTAAAACTTCAAAATTCTTAACTAATTTGCAAGTATAATGAAAGCAAAACAACATTTTTAGTTAATTTTATTTTAATCTTTATATAATTTGTATTGTACAATAATTCTTGTACAATTTTATATGTGAACAATATTATACTTAGTATGTGTGAGAGATAATGACAATACTTTTAAAAAGAAAAATTAAAGAAATTTGTAGCTATTCATAATTAAGGGTTATTTATTCTTTGACTCCTTACAAATAGCATAATTCAAAAAATAATAATAATTAATTTCATCCAATTCAAATTGTGAGCAAAAAAAATTGTAATTAATTTTTAAATAAGAAAATCATTTTGTATGCAAACAAATTAACAATTAATTTTGAAATAAAAACTGAAAATAAATTAACAAATTAAAATCATAATTCAAAAAATATCAAAATTTTAGTAGTTAATTGTTGCTTGAAAATGAAACTATTTTTTTAATAAAAAAACTAACCAATATTTAACAATTGAATTGATATATTATTCATCTTTTGATTGGATTTAATTGAAATAATAATGTTATGTGTAAAATTATAGATTGGATTTCAGTTTATCTATTTATTATTCTTTTTTATGAATTTAGTTTCATTTTTGATATATTTAATTGAAATAATAAATGTTATGTGTAATATAAGACGTTTTAGAGAAATTTTTTTATCCTTTAATATATGACGTTTTAGAATTTCAAGTAAGCATTAATTGCTTAGTTTTCAATATTACCCCAGGTATTAAATACAACTTTGATTCTCTCACTATTTTTTTTCCAATAAATAACAATCTCTTTTTTCAATACAAGGGACAATATAGACATTTGATATTATATTTAATGCTATACAATCATCTTTTTAATGTTTGTGCACAATTTTAAAAAGTCTTATATTAAGGGACAGAGGGAGTACTAATAATAATAATTTACAACAAGTTCAAGGGAATATGCACACAATTCAAATGAATATTCTCTTGAACTATATGCTTAGTATATACCCTAAAGACACATGTTAGGAAATTCCATAATAATAATAATAAAAAGAAAAGAAAAGAAGAAGAAAATTTTCATAAAAAGACGAAAGTAAGCCGTCCTCCAATAAAAATTAATCTTAAGTTAGTAATAAAAAAAGAGTAATACTAGAGACACAATTTATTCTACAATTATTTTATAATTTACTGATGTGACATACTTAATCTCAGCATATTGATGAACAAATTGTTTCAATATAGTATTCGGCCCCACATAAAAGCTGAGGTGGAGTATGTTATATTAACAAATTATAAAATAATTATAGAAAAAATTATGTTTCTAGCATTATTAATAAAAAAAAAATCTTAAACTTATTAATCCAGTCTTTACCATGCTAACACCCCTGTCGCGGGATTAGGATCCTCTCTATTTTTATTTTCATCAAGTTCACCAAATATATTAGTAATGATTTTGTTAGTAATAATCCAAATATGTTAATAGATAGTTAATGATATTAAGATCAATTCTAATTTTTTTTTTTGTAATCCAACACTTTTTTACCGTTAAAAGTCTAAAAAAAATTTCATCGTTAATTTCAACGGTAAAAATTCTTTTAGACTTTTAACGGTGAAAAAGTGTTGAATTAATAATTTTTTTTTAAGGATATCATTAACTATCTACTAACATATTTGTCGTTACTAACAAAATCATTAGTATCAAAAATTAGTATCAAAAATTGGTGAACTTGATGAAAATGAAGTGAAATAAAAATGGAAATGGAGAGACCTAATTCCCTGTCGCGCTCTGTCATGTATATAAATAAGTGGTGCATTTTGTTAACATTTCTACTTAAACCTCACTTAAATCAATGGAATCTCACGATCTTGAACATGCAAATTCCTACACTCCCCTACCGGACCAACCTAAATCCGAATATTCTCCGTCGGGTCACCGGAGACCCATTAAGGCTCTCTCTAGTATCCTTCTCTCCCTTCTTCTCTTTCCATTCGTCATAGTCGTGATTCTCAATCCTCAAAGACCCAAACCCGAAGTAGCTACTAGTGCCGATGATTTCCCAAAATCTTCACCGTTGACGTCGATATCACCCGAGATATTGGAGCCACCGTCGAGAGGGGTCTCGCAGGGCGTCTCCGAGAAGACTTTCCGGCAGTTCTCATCTGCGCCGCCGTACCCTTGGACCAATGCTATGCTGTCTTGGCAGAGAACTTGTTACCATTTTCAACCCCCAAAAAATTGGATGAGTGGTCAGCATTTACCTCATCTTTTATTACTCCTTCCCTGCTTCTAGTTAATTTGTTAATTTTTGAAATTTAAATTGTGATATAAATCTAGTATAAATTTTAAAATAATAATGAAGTATAGTTTTTCAAATACTGTATGTTTTTTTAGCTAAAATCCTCACACCCACACAGACAGCACGCTATTGTCTCATTTGGATCCCCTTCGTTACGCTTTCCTTTTAATTATTTCCAATACACTATATTTTTATAATTGTGAATACTATTCACCATATTTATTATATTGAATAACATAAGTGTTTCAAAAATAAATGTAATTCGACGGTCAATTTTTCACCATGAAAATTCTTTTAGATTTTTTGTGTTGAAAATATTTTTTATGATTTTAATTTTTGTAGGATTGATCATAATATCATCAACTATTTATTATCATATTTTGATTATTGCTAACAAAATTATTAATAAGATCAAATAATTGATGTATTGAATGAAATTGGAGAAATGTGTAACGGAGAGGAGCCAAATCCCGCTGTGTCACTATTTAAGAATTTCATTATTTTTCCCCTTACTAATCCAAAGCTTTTGCGGATACTTCACGGGCTGCTTTTTTGGGGCTTGGGAAAAATGTTCTGCTGCAGATCCTAATGGTATGTCCTTTTCACATAATCCTGTCTTTTCTTTAATTTATAAACTATTATCGTCTCTATTACTTTAGTCTAGCAACCTATCTAAGCCAATTATTACAAGCAAAATAATGTAGGAAAGTGTTGGCCGTCCTTCTCAGTGTTGTGGACCAATCAAAAGTTGAGTTTCTCTGCAAAAATTATTTATATACAAGAGATCCACTTTGGGTTTGTCACTTTGTCCTTGTTGCATTTTTTTCTAAATATAATAGAAAGTTGGAAACTGTAAAATTTGCACCACATAACTCTCATCTCTCTTCAATTATATGATATCCACGTATAAATATCGATTAATATTTGACTTAAATGCATAAGATGCATAGAACCGTAGGTTATGACTCAAATAATTGGAACCCATACCTTTTTTTTGTATATATTCTAGTTTCAAACAATATTCAATTGCAGAAACTGATGGTGTGTCATGACAAAGTAGTTGAACATTAGCATCAGTTGATGAGTTTTAGCTTATTGAACCTGTCACTCCAAACACCAGTTTGATTCAAGTTAAAATTTTAGTTTGAAGAGCTAACCATCATCATACATTAAGTACTACTCTTTTATGCCAAGAATATATACAAATGTTTCTACTATTTCTGTTTAGCTCAAAATTTTGGTTTTTATGTTTTATTTTTGTCTCAAACAATTCTAAAAGTGATTCGTATTACCTCTTAAATGATTGTATTTTGTCCATCCTGCAAAAAATGGACAAAATACAAGTGTTTTAAACTCTCTTGCAATTATTTTGAAGCAAAAATATAATGTAAAAAGTCCCACTTTTTCAACACAGAGGCAATAAGATGGAATAATTTTCAGAAGATGTTAATTTTATTAACAAAAATTTCCATTTGGGTGTTGATGTGTTGTCTTAACTATCAACTACTCGTTTCCAGGAAACAAAAAACTACTACTTCTGCCAACTACTGTAAAATTTCAAACCGTTATTGTAAGCATTGTTATTCGAAAGAAGTTGAAGTGGTTCACTACATATACTTGGACTGACGTTACGTTTTTCACTTTGAGGTGCTCGTTATATTAATACCAAAATCTAAAAATACGTCATTTATACTCTATGTTGTTCAATTTTGGACAATTAGCATAAAACAAACATATGATAATACCAAGTTAGGTTTACTTCGTTAATATAGTTTTGGCGTATTGTAATTTGTATTGTATTAGTCTTTGCTCCCTCCGTTCCTTTTTATTTCTCTTTGGAGGGTGATTTTTTTTTCTTTCTTTTTATCTGTCATTTGTAGATTTCAAAGAAGTAGTATTAATGAATTAGTTTTCTATATTTTCCCTACATTAAATACTAATTTGTTTCTCTTTCATCTTTTTCAATGAATTTTAGAAGGGTAATATTGAGATTTTATGGTCATTTTGATCACTCAAACAATGCATTAATTCCATTTCTTGATCTTTGTGGTTTGTTCTACATGTCAATTAAAAAAGAACAGAGGGAGTAACTTGGAGTAATTAAGCATTGGGAATGTTAGCTTTCGTAAATAATTTGGTAGGGTTTCTTGCTGGTCTTTTAATGTTAGCTGTTGTGTATAAAGGATCTTTGAAAGATGGTTGGCTTTCTCCTACAACTGGTCAAATCTGGTAAAGGCAAAATACTTGAGCCTTTCTAGTTGTCTCTTCTTTTAAGTCTCACTCATGATGCAAATGATGTAATTTTTCTAGGCTATTATTGGCAACCCAATTCCATGTTTTGGAATTGGAATGGAAATCAAAATTTTAACTAAACTTTGATTCTATGAACTTAAAAATGTACTTTGATTCTATGAACTTATAAATGTGCTTTTAAGTAAAGTTTAGAATTGAGTTGCCAAACATAGCATTGGTAGTTTCCATCACCGGTTAATCTGAATAACACTATTGAACTAATAAATGTGTGTTTTCTTTAACATTATTGAAATATCATGACTCATCACTCATGTGTGTATTGTCATTGTGAAAATACGCTCACAATATAGTTCAATATAGTTATTTTAATGTAAAAATAATGACATGAGTAAATTCGGTATTACACAGGTCCATTATTCCACATGGGGTGGTACCATCTTTACTACCAATACAACCCAGCTTCTGCGGTTTGGGGCAAAATCACATGGGGCCATGCTGTATCAAGGGACCTTATTAACTGGCTCTACCTTCCCTTTGCTATGGTGCCTGATAGCTGGTATGATATCAACGGTGTTTGGACTGGGTCCGCTACACGCCTCCCAGATGGTAAGATTGTCATGCTATACACTGGTGGCACAGATGAGTTTGTGCAGGTGCAAAACTTAGCATATCCTGCCAACCTATCTGATCCTCTCCTCCTTGATTGGGTCAAGTATCCGGATAACCCCGTCATGGTCCCTCCTCCCGGCATTGGTATTAAAGACTTCAGGGACCCAACCACGGCCTGGCTTGGTCCGGATGGAAAGTGGATGATCACAATTGGGTCTAAGGTAAACACCACGGGTGTCTCGCTTGTATATCAGACAACAAACTTTACAAGCTATGAGCTTTTGGATGGGTTACTACATTCGGTTCCGGGTACTGGAATGTGGGAATGTGTAGACCTTTACCCGATATCAATGACAGGTGCAAATGGGTTGGACAACTCGGCTAATGGACTGGGTATTAAGCACGTGCTGAAATCAAGTCTAGATGACAGTAAGCATGATTATTATGCACTTGGTACCTATGATCCAATAATGTACAAGTGGACACCCGATGATCCAGAGTTAGATGTGGGAATCGGGTTGAGGTTGGATTATGGAAAATACTATGCTTCAAAAACATTTTATGACCAGAATAAGGAAAGAAGGCTCCTTTGGGGTTTTATTGGTGAAACTGATAGTGAAACTACTGACCTCCGGAAAGGTTGGGCATCTGTTCAGGTACACTCCAACATTTAGCTAATAACATCATGCACCTTCTATTTAATTTCAATTTGGTGACCTACTGTTTTTTTACTCATGAATGAATTATGAATATTAATATTCAGTATTAAAAAGTTCCGGTTTAAGCTACAATTATGTGTGTGTGGGGGTTCAGTAGATTTCTAAATTTTGGTACAAAGTTTCTTTCAGGTAAATATTTCAAAAATAAGACAGGGATGCAGCGGCAGATTCCAGTTCAGAATCGGATTTAGAATAGGATTTATATTTAGTATTATTCTTATTTTAATAGTTTCCAATTATTTGTAGGAAAGTTAATTGGTTGTTTGATTATCCTTTTCAAAGTAGAATAGGAGAGTTATTTAGGCCTATAAATATGAGTTGTCTTGAGACTACTTATTCATTCAATTTTCATAATAATACATTATTGTTTCTCTTGGAGAATTCTCTTTCTTCCTTATTTATTAAGGATTATTCTTACGTCGGCATTAGAACATTATCTAATCCCCACGTTTG
This sequence comes from Panax stipuleanatus, assembly GCA_020205555.1. Classification (NCBI taxonomy): domain Eukaryota; kingdom Viridiplantae; phylum Streptophyta; class Magnoliopsida; order Apiales; family Araliaceae; genus Panax; species Panax stipuleanatus. The sequence continues at coordinate 151,608,860 of CM035118.1, forward strand.
TGTTAGTACGTTAAACTAACCAAGTTCCCGCTGTGTCAGATAGTACCCCATAAATCATTTACCATAGGACGGCTATTCCAAATTTTGATCAACTTCTTGTTCTGTTCTACAGGCCATTCCAAGAACCGTAGTGTTTGATATTCAAACTGGAACCAATATACTCCAATGGCCAGTCGAGGAAGTGGAGAGCTTGAGATTGAAAAGTCATGAATTCAATAAGGTGAAACTTAAACCAGGATCACTCGTGCCACTCAAGATTGGCTCAGCTACACAGGTTTATCTATCGTTTTGTGCATCCATTTAAATTAAATGTTTGTTTTAGTGTGGGCCTAACAGCTATACTTGTTTGACTATGGCAACAGATAGACATAGTTGCTACTTTTGAAGTAGACGAAGAGACATTGGAATCGACAGTAGAAGCCGATGTGGGTTACAATTGCACCAACAGCGGCGGTGCTGCTGGTAGAGGCATTTTGGGACCATTTGGCATTTTGGTCCTTGCTGATGATTTACTCACTGAATTAACTCCTGTTTATTTCTATATTGCCAAAGGCACTGATGGGAGTGCTAAAACTTATTTTTGCGCTGATGAATCCAGGTTTGCCTCTTATATTTCGTGATGACATGCCAAAAGTTATTAAACTAGTTGCAGTCAGAAAAGTGGTACAACGTTAAGCAGTAATGTTGTTTCTATTACGTTTAATAATCTTTATTTGATGGTTAAGGTCAATTAATATCTAATGCAGATCATCAACGGCTTTGGATGTTGGAAAACTGGTTTATGGAAGTGATGTTGCTGTTCTTCATGGTGAAAAGTTCTCTATGAGGTTATTGGTACGTGAAAGGCTGGAATTCGCTCATGTGTTGCATAGTCTTAATTAATTGTCGTTATTATTATTGTTTGCTCATGCTAAAACATAGAACAGCATAAAGTCTACATCTTCCTATGTGTGTGATCTAATAATTGAACTTTGCCTGAAAACATGAAATCAATCACACCACTACAATCTCTGAATTGAAGTAAAGAAATTAGAACAGAATAACATTTGGTTCTACAGAATGCAATGCATGAAGCTGTTGAATTAATGGGTTTTAGAATGGAATCAGGTTGATCATTCGGTTGTGGAGAGCTTTGCTCAAGGAGGAAGAACAGTGATCGCATCGCGGGTCTATCCAACAAGAGCAATTTATGGAGCAGCGCGAGTATTCGTGTTTAATAATGCCACGGGAATGAGTGTCACTGCATCTGTAAAGGCGTGGCAAATGGGTTCTGTTACCATTCAACCTTTCCCCTTGGATCACCAGTAGAGGAGTCGTCTATTGGACTTTTAATTTTTCATGCTGGAATGTCGGATCCTTGGTTAATTAGAAATAGGCATGTCCGTCAACTACATGTAATTAATTATGTATTGTATTCTTATCTGAATTATATTTTTGAATATAGTTACATTTTTTATTGCCATTGCGCATTCATTTGTGCCGCGGGGGGGTTGGGGGGGGGGGGGGGGGGGGGGGGTTTTGTGTTGGAAAAAAGGTTAAAAAGTGGTGCGGGGGTCCGTTAAATCTTTTCAACCATTATACTATGTGGACTTGCAAAAGTAAAAAGAAAAGAAAATGGCATGGCTTATTTTCTACCATCCTCAACTTTTCTGACCAACTTCATAGTCGAATTTTGTGATTTTAAAGAAAATCAAGCTTTGGATTCATGGTGAGATTTTGAGAAAAGATTACAAATTCAGAGTGAATAACACAATTGCATCAAAGGGTTTATAAACCCACACCTACAAACACAAATACCAATAAACCTGTAAGATTACCTTTATGCTGATGAAATAAGCAAGCAAGCAAGGTTGGTTGCTCTTATGCTGAAGGTGGTTGCTCTTATGCTGTTATAAGTAGTTAATAACATCAAGGTTAATATTATTTTTTCTTCTATTGTAATGAGGCTAATATAGCCTTTTCCCTTAACAATTCTTGCCATACGAATTGTGTAGCTTTGTTGCTTATGGCTGAGTCATGTGAAAGCTAAGCAATATATATTGTCAGATTGTAATTGCTAAAGATATGAAGGATAATGAATTGTTTCTCTCTTTTATTTTTCTGAATCTCTCTGCTTCTCCCTCAATATTCTCTCTCCCCCTTTTCTGAATCTTCTCCCAAAAGTTACTATTTCCATAGATTTGAGCTGAACTTGAGCTCTGTAATAGATTTGATAAGCCAAATCATTACAATTGGTATCAGAGCCACTCGATCCAGATATGGCAACTAACAATCAACGATTCACGAATCTCGAAACTCAAATGGTTGAACATACCAATTCATTCCAACAATTGAGAGCTTAGTTACAGGAATCAGTGGTGGGTCTCGTGGACAAAATTGAGCAGAAAATGGAACAAAAACTACAGCAAATGATGAAAGGAATAGAAGCTCTCCTTGCAGTAAAGGAACCTCGAACAAAGGATATACCAGGTCATTCTCACAGTTCAGGTTCTTCAGTTTTGGGATCATTTGAAGGTGAGATTGGTAATGAAAAATCTAGTAACAATATATTCAGAACTATTAAGTTTGAATTCCCTAAATTTGATGGATCTAACATCAGAACATGGATTAGGAAATGTAATAAGTTGTTTGCTCATCATATGGTTGCTGAAAATCAAAAGTTGTATTTAGCTACTATGAATCTAGAAGGTGAGGCAGAGGAATGGTATTCGGGATTTATGCATGTAGGAGACGCATTAACTTGGGAAGGTTTTGTAGAGGAAATTACTGCTACATTCAGTCTTGAAGTTCAAATTAATTCGATAGGAGAATTAAAAAATCTACATCAAGTAGGATCTGTAGATGAATATAGACGGAAATTTAAGGAATTAAAAAGTTGGGCACTATTGAGGAATTCTGTGTTGAACGAGGCTTTCTTTATGGATTGTTTTGTGGGAGGTTTAAAAGAGGAGATCAGATTGGGTATTCAAGAGCTAAAAATCACTACTCTTAAGGATTTGATCAGACTAGCCAGAATTGAGGAAGCTAAGCTAGAGGCTTGGTTAAAGAGGAGTATATTAGGAATCAAGTCAGTAATGGGAGGTTATCAAAAGACTAGTCATGTGACTAACACCAAAACTACTGAAGGAGGTTCTGCTATCATATAGACTGCTGGTTTTCCAAGTATGGAGGTGGGAAGGTCAATACTTATTAGGGGTCTCACTAGGGAGTAAATGGCTGAAAAAAGAAGGAATAAATTATGTTTTTCCTGTGCTGAGCCCTATACTGTGGGTCATCAATGCAGAAAACCACAGCTTTTTATGATGATTCCATCATATGAAGATAGCAATAAGGAGGATGATAGTGGGGAATGTTGTGAGGATGATGAGTTAGAAAGTGTTAGTAAAACTGTTAATCAACAGGAAGCCCATATCACACTTCATGCCTTGTCTGGGCATAGTGCCAATAATACTATCAGAATTCTGGGAATGACTAATGGGAAAGTGATAAGAATCTTAATTGATAGTGGAAGCACTAACAATTTTCTGGACCCCCAAGCATCTAGGATAGTTAAGGCTATGTTGCAAGATACAAAACCTGTATCAGTGTCTGTAGCTGATGGTTTTAAAGTCACTAGTTTTCAGGAATGCAAGTCCTTTAAATGGTCAGTGCAGGGAGAGTCCTTTAATACTGATTTTAGAATCCTGCCAATAGAAGGAATTGATGCAATGTTAGGTGTACAATGGTTGAGGAACTATAACCCAGTCACCTTTGACTTTGATCAACTCCAGCTTTCTTTTAACAAATAAGGTAAAACAGTGGTGTTGCAAGGTGAATCTGATATGGTTTCTCCTGCTATACAGCTCGTGTCTTCGGGAGAATTTAAACAGACCTTAAACACTACAACTCATGGTTATTTTAGATTTCTGTTTGGAATGGCTCAGGACTATTCAGAGGCAACTGATGATATAAAATCAGATACTGTGGTTGGAAACAGTAAGCAAAAGAACCAGTCATGTGATAAGTTGGAGCAAGTATTACAGTCATACTCAAAAATCTTCCAAGAACCAACAAGTCTACCTCATACCAGATCCCATGACCATCACATTAATTTGAAGGAAGGCAGCCAACCTATCAATTTGAGGCCTTACAGGTATCCATATGTGCAAAAAAAAGAAATTGAAAAGATTGTTAGTGAGATGCTGACTTTTGGGGTGATACAACCAAGTAATAGTCCTTATGCTTTTCCAGTATTATTGGTAAAGAAACATGATGGGTCTTGGAGGATGTGTGTGGATTATAGATCTTTAAATGACATGATAATCAAGGACAAATTTCCAATTCCAGCCATTGATGAATTGTTGGATGAGCTTTATGGATCTAAATTGGATCTTAGATCTGGTTACCACCAAATTAGAGTTTATGTTCCTTACATTCCCAAAATTGCATTCAGAACACATACAGGCCACTTTGAATTTTTGGTGATGCCATTTGGACTCACAAATGCTCCAGCTACTTTTCAGTCATTAATGAATCAAATATTCAAGCCATATCTCAGAAAGTTCATTCTAGTTTTCTTTGATGACATCTTGGTTTACAACAAAACTTATGAAGAACATTTGGAGCATTTGAAGCTAACCCTGCAACTCTTAAAGGATAATATGTTGTTTGCCAAGAGAAGTAAGTGTGAGTTTGGAACTGAGCAAATTCAATACTTAGGACATGCCATTAATCAACATGGGGTCTCTACTGATCCTGACAAAATTGATTGCATGACCAAGTGGCCTTTGCCTACCAACATTAAAAGTTTGAGAGGATTCTTGGGCTTGACAGGATACTACAGGAAATTTATTCAAAGTTATGGATTGATTAGCAAACCACTTACTGAATTGTTAAAAAATACAAATTCCAATGGTATGAAGGGGTTACTCAAGTTTTTTTGACACTAAAAGAGGCCATGGTTAAGGCTCCTGTGTTAGCTGTGCCTGATTTTACAATGCCATTTATTTTAGAGACTGATGCTTCTCACACTGGTATAAGAGCCATATTAATGCAGCAAGGCAGACCCATAGCTTACCTTAGTAAGGCTATAGCAACGAAGCATTTGGGCTGGTCAACTTATGAAAAAGAGTTGATGGTAGTGATTTATGCTACTACTAAATGGAGGCACTACTTGCTTGGCAACAAGGTACTCATTAAAACTAATCATCAGAGTTTAAAGTACCTTTTAGACCAAAGAGTAACTACTACCAACCAACAAAAATGGATTACTAAATTGATAGGATTAGACTATGAGATAGTATATAAACAAGGGAAAGAGAATGTGGCTGCAGATTGCCTCTCCAAACAGACTGATATTTTGGAAAACAATTATATTTGTGCTGCTATCTCTACAATTCTGCCCCAATGGATAACAAAAATAGCTCAGTCTTGGGAATCAGATCCTGGCTTAAAGGACATTATTATCCAGCTGCAATTTGACCCTCAATCAATTCCTGGGTATGCTTTCCAGCATGGTAGACTCAAATTCCAAGACAGGTTAGTGATTAGGCCAGATTTCCCTTTGAGAACTAAATTGTTGACAGAATTTCATGTTTCTCCTATGGGGGGTCACTCTAGAATTAAAGGGACTTATGAGAGGCTTAAAAATCGCTTCTTTTGGACTACTATGAAGGCTGATGTTATCAAGTTTGTCCAAGAGTGTGATACTTGTCAAAAACATAAACATGAAACTAAGGCTTTACCAGGGTTGTTACAACCCTTACCTATACCAGAAGGGCCACTGATTGATATCTCCATGGATTTCATTGAAGGGTTACCACAATCTAAAGGATGTACAGTCATTTGGGTAGTGGTAGATAGGCTGACTAAGTATGGCCATTTTATACATCTCCATCATCCTTTTACTGCTCTGGATTTAGCCCAAGTGCTCATCAATAATATCTACAAGCTGCATGGTTTTCCCTCTACAATTGTGTCGGATAGAGACAATATCTTTTTCAGTTTGTTCTGGCAGTCACTCTTCAAATTGGTGGGTACCAAACTTTAGTTAAGTTCTGCATACCACCCACAATCTGATGGACAGACTGAAAGGCTCAATCAAGTTTTGGAATGTTATTTGAGGTGCATGGTCTCTCAAAGGCCTAAACAGTGGAATAATTAGCTTCCATTAGCAGAGTGGTGGTACAACACTCATTACCACAGTGGGCTGAAAACCACTCCTTTTGAGGCCCTATATTGCTATAAACCCCCACATCTCAACTTCCATCAGTTTGGCCAAATCCATGATTCTATGACTAAGGCCTTTTGCAAAGATAGAACTCAAACCCTTCAGCTCCTTAAGCACAATCTAGTAGCTGCTCAATCCAGGATGAAGCATTATGCAGATAAAGCAAGAACTGAAAGATCATTTATGGTTGGGGATCTGGTATATCTGAAAATCAGGCCCTAAAAGCAATCTACATTATCCCAGAATACTCTTGGAAAATTAGCTCCAAAATATTTTGGCCCATTCATTATACTAGAAAAGATTGGGATTTGTTGCATATAAACTCCAATTACCCTCACATGCTAGAGTCCATCCTGTTTTTCATTTGTCCCTCCTCAAGAAAAAAATTGGTTCCAACTGTCCCAGCTCTGCAGACATTCCTTATTTGGATGCACAGGGTCAATTTTTGGTAGAGCCACTAGCTATACTGTATAGAAAGATGGTTAAGAAGAACAATGTTGCAGCAGTTGAAGTTTTAATTCAATGGTCCAACACTCTACCATCTGAAGCAACTTGGGAAGATTGGGAGAAAATTCATAAGCAATTTCCTCAATTCCAACCTTGAGGACAAGGTTGTTTTGATGGAGGGGGGATTGTAAGGTTACCTCTATGCTGATGAAATAAGCAAGCAAGCAAGGTTGGTTGCTCTTATGCTGAAGGTGATTGCTCTTATGCTGACGGTGGGTTGCTCTTATGTTGTTATAAGTAGTTAATAACATCAAGGTTAATATTGTCTTTTCTTCTATTGTAATGAGGCTAATATAGCCTTTTCCCTTAACAATTCTTGTCATACGAATTGTGTAGCTTTGTTGCTTATAGCTGAGTCATGTGAAAGCTAAGCAATATATATTGCCAGATTGTAATTGCTAAAGATATGAAGGATAATGAATTGTTTCTCTCACTTATTTTTCTGAATCTCTCTACTTCTCCCTCAATATTCTCTCCCCCCCTTTTCTGAATCTTCTCCCAAAAGTTACTATTTCCATAGATTTGAGCTGAACTTGAACTCTGTAATAGATTTGATAAGCCAAATCATTACAAAACCCTAATTTTGAACACCTACAAACACAAATACCAATAAACCCTAATTTTGAATTTGCAAACTTCAAAAATTAACAGTAAGAGAGGAATCCCAAGAGACTTTGAGGTCGAAGGAGATGAAGAGAGGAATCCCAAACTGTATTTGCTTCAGGGAATCCCAAGAGACTTTGAGGTCTAACAGATCTAATTATTTTATTTCGCATGATTCTGATGCCTTAAACAACATTAGCCCCGGAGTTGGAGAAGGGGAATAACATCGATGATGAGATTGAGAGGAGATATATAATATCTGAAGACAAATTTACCCTTGGGAAGCAATAGCAAGCTTTAGTGGAATTTTCACCATAACCAACTGAAACTCGCCCTCTTTTTCTCTCTCTCAACTGTTTTTTCCCTTTTACTTTAATTTTTTTTCCAAAGACTTGAGAATCGCCACATGAAGATCCAAACACACCCTCAATATGATAGTCGTTTAAGGTCTAAGGGGATGAAGAGAGAAAGAGACTTTGAGGTCGAAGGAGAGCAGCACATGCGAATGTTGGTCAGATCGATAAAGAGAGAAAGAGACTTTGAGATCGATAATTAGATCTGTTAGATCTGTGTTGATGTCGGTCAGATCTGTGTTAATGTCTTCATGTTGATCTCTGTTCCATGTTCATGATGATGTCGCTCAAGAATAGGATCAAGAATGGGACAGAACTGCAATAACAAAGCTGTTAAGTAATTAGATCTGTTAGAGCTGTTGATCATATTCTTGAACCTCTGTCCCAACATTCGATAATTAGATCTGTTAGATCTGCTTTGATGAAAAATAAAAGGATTTTTTTGTTTTTACTTTTAAGTTTTTTTTTAATTTTTTGCCATATGCAATATTTTTAATTTTTGTATTTTTTTTTTCAATGCCACGTATGTAAAATCTTAACGTCTGTCTAATTTTTTTAACGGAGTGACCTAATTTAAAAATAATAATTAATTTACTGGGATAATTTAAAAAATTAAAAGTTCAATCGTGTATTCAATAAAACGTGCCAACTTCAGTGGCCAAATCATTAATTTTGCCAATAAACAATAATGGAACATTTTTCCAATTTTAATAGATCCTTGTTGTAATGTTAGTATAAACGTCTGTATGGCCTGTGATTAGACCCGGTAAAAGAGGTCTGGGGATCGCGAGCCGGCCCGGCCGTAAAAAAATGGGCTATGGGCTTTATTATTGCATCTCACGTAAAGCTGGGTCATTTTGGCCACCCGGGAAGGCCAGGCTCGACTCAGTCCGTGAGTTATTTATAAAAAAAAATAAAAACAATGCTGCTTATGAGGGTTCAATACAAGACTTCCAAATTATTAAATAAGAGTTCAAACCAATTGAGCTACAACAACTGCTTGTTTTAAATGTAATTTTTAAAATATTTTTTCTTCCTTTCTGTTCAGGCTTCAGCATAACTTGTACCAAATTATAATTGTATAGTATATAAAAAAAATTATTAATTATAAAATTTATTTCATTCCAAATTTAAATTTAAATTTTTGTATCTAAAGTTTAAGCAAGATATTTATATATATATATATATATATATATGTGTGTATTACAATGTAAGACAGAGTAGTATACAATTATATTTTGCTGAGAAAAAAAATAAATTAAAAATTACTTTTTTCATTTCAAATATAGGATCACTTATTTTTGTATATGTAACAACTAACAAGGCAACTAATCTTATGTTTTGGGATATTTTACAAAACAAATAATTTTATATTTTGAAACGAAAATAACACAATTTATTAAAGTTAAATGTTCATTTGTATTATTGAGATTGATTGTACATTTATGTATTTGTATATGTATAAAAATATATATTTCTTTTGAGTTAAATTGATAAATTGTGTAGCATAACTTTACAAAAAAAAAAAAAAAGTCCGCGGGTCGGCCCGACCCGACCCGACCCAATCTGGGTCACAGGCCTCACAATTATAGCCCAAAAAGCTGGGCCATTTTGGCCCGACCAGACCCGTTTGATACATCTACCTGTGTGTATTATTTAAGTTACATATATATATATATATACAGATTAATGGTCGGTTAAATAACGGACCAGTCCGTTAGAGAGTGGCTACATATTTATATATATATATACGGTCAGTCTCTCTAGCGAACTACAGAAAGCGAACTAAAAGCGAACCGGCTATAGCGACAGTTTTTTCCGTCGCTATAGCATAAAAAACTGATTTTCTATATTATAGCGACGGAAAAAACCGTTGCTATAGCCGGTTCACTTTTAGTTCGCTCCCTATAGTTCGCTAGAGAGACGGACCCTATATATATATATATATATATATATATATATATATTAGTAGTAGTTTATTTTACAATTATCAAGATTTAACCAAAAGTGAGTGCTCATCCCTTTTGAAAGAAAAATATTCTCAATTTCCCATTCTAGCCAGCCAACCACCAACCTCCAAGCGTAGTTTAATTTCTTAACCTTTTTATACCTTACCGACTTTGATTAGGCAACCATTTTCAAATAATTAAGAATACTGATGCTGATTGCTCATCTGATCAGAGTAACAGCTGCATTATATATATATACACGTTTACACAGTAATTAACCCAAAATTAAGGAAGGCCAAGTACCTGAAACTATTTATTAAAACCCACAATCCAGAAAATAACTGCTGTGCTTATAGTATTTTTTTTTGACATTAGCTTACCTGTTTATCTCTTGGTATTTTTTTTTGTTTTCAAAATTAGAGATGCATCCTTGAAATAATGATTTTTATATGAAATATATTCTTAACATTTGCTAAAAATGTGGTAGGAGCGACATGATAATAATAATTAATGGCATGCATGTTAAGAAATTTGTATGACTTTATAGTCAAAATTTTAATTATAGAATGGACTAAAAAACTTGTGTATCTTAAATTTTTTTTTTAAAAAAGAAAGTATTTCATTTTTTAAAATTTGTTTTTCAAACTACAATCTATATATTCCCGAGATTCATAGCTGAAAGCTTGTAACACACATTAAATTGTTGCAAAAGACACGTTAGTTCCTAGCCTCCTACCGTAATTTAAATAATTATAACATTATACGAAACTTAAATTTATCATTTCTCAAACATGAAATTTTTTGATATTATATTTAGTTTATTTTATATTGTATATTTTTCGGACATTATTTTTAATTTATTTTTACAATTCAATTATAATAATTTGTTGAATATTATCAAAATGCAACCCCTACCTACACTTATTGTCTATTATTGTGGGAGTTACAACTCCGTAATAAATATGTAAATTTTACCCATGAAAATTAATACCTTCATTTTGTCTATACGTTACAATTCTTCTATAATAACTCGTTGAATATAACCAAAAGTCTAAAATGCAACCCCTACCTTCACTTATTGTCTTATTAATGTGGGAGTTACAACTCCATAATATCCCATTAGTAGATGGGAATTAATCAATTAAATGTGTTAAATTTTCATAGGTTACATTTATGTATGTATATAGATGTACAATGTAGAGAATGTGTATGAGACTGAAGAGATAGAAAATACACACCATATTGAAAATTGTGGTCATGCTCATCGTTAACACAATCGTAGCATGCATGATTCAATTATTGAGTCAAAATTCGTGTCTAGCAAAAAAAGAATGCATGTGATTTAGCCCATATTAATATGAGTAAACATGCAAACATGAAATCGGGTTCATTTTAATCGATTTTATTTTTATTTCTGTATCGTATTGATGTATGCGATTCTCCATTGGTTATATTGAAGCTAGGATGAAACGGAAGATCAAAAAGAATAGAATAATACCTTTAGACATCTATCACTAAAATCTTTATGCAACCATAAAGAGTTTTTCGGCACGAATTAAATTGACAAGTTTCTGAATTAAAGGAATTAGTAATTAACAAAAGAGACATAACTGAAGCACAACATAGTATATTATGGTAAAAATTGTAAGTAACCTTTCATCTATATATATATATATATATATATATATATATATATATATATATATATATATATATATGGTTACATATTGATATTTTATGCACATGAAAATGTAATTTATTTAAGTTACGTTTTTCGTTTTATTTTTCTATATTATTAATATTGTAACACAATTGGTTATAAGAATTAAATATATTAATTCAGTTTAGTACAGAGAATTAATTTTTTCATATATATGCTCCATTCACATATACATTATTAGTAACTATTTCTATTTACCAATCTATTTGAAAGTAGTGGGGAAGAAAGTGAAAAACATTTGAACAGAGCAGAATTAATTCAAGTTTTAATTCCTATATCTTAGAAATCTATACTAATATCACATCGACATAACTTATTACATAGAGTTACGGTTAATATGTTATGGCGACGATTCGATACATCGCTAAAAGATAAAACGACAATTCTCTGATATACGCGACGAACTGAACAGTCGCCCGATTCCTCACAAAATGTGATAAACAGGATATATTAAATAAAAAAAATACACCTGATCATCTCCATATATATATATATATATATATATATAATTGTAGGAGGGAGTGTCGTGGTTCTAATCCTATAAAGTTTAGTTTTTATAGGCAAAATACTAGCCCATTTATTTATGTCAATTTCTACATTTAATTAACACAACTTAGATGATGACAATTGAAAAAAATAAATAAATTTGAACTTATATATTTTCTTCAATAAAATAATCAACTACTCAGTCGGACATGAAAACAATAATGCCTTGGGGCTTATTCGGTAGGGCCCACACCTTGTGTTGGACCGAAAGGTGAGGTTTCCCAAAATCTGACCGTTAGAGAGAAACAAAACAACTAAATGGCCTGTTTTGCACTCCGGATTCTCCTCCTCCTCCAACATGACCGGCATTAGCCAGTTAATACTATTTTTCAGTTTTATTTTCTGGACAGAAAATACATAATTAAGGCAAAATTCTTGAAACTCGTTAGTTAAAAAAACAGAATAGAATTTATTTTTTAATTTGAGCAATGGGACCCGTCCATGAATAATGACACTTTCCAAAATACTTGACCGCACAACCGACTTAACCCGTTACCGGTACCCATCCTCCCAAAAAACAGAGCCGTTTTCTCTCTCTCCCTCTCTTTGTATATGGTTTTTTGATCATGTAAAGACCACCCCCTTAAACCCTACAAAAACAGTCTACAGACAGCATCAGAAATAGATAGTAAAAACCCATGGCGTTGTTTGGTTCGGCTGTGCTGTATTTACTGCTGCACATTTCCTTACTCTTTGGACTCTGTTTTTCTGATGACGCCTCTAAGAACTTTGAATTGGAACTCTCTTACATCACCGCCTCTCCCCTTGGTGTCCCTCAACAGGTTTTGTCCTTGTGCTTCTATACATTTGATTGTTTATCTGGGTATTTTTCTCCCGCCCTATAAGTGGTTTCTTATTGATTTTTTTTCCTTTCTTTTTGGTTTTAATAAATGAGTAGATTTACTAATGCAGCTGAACCCGAAAGGTGGGTTACTGTTTGTTGGTGAAGTAGATTAAGGGACCGATTTGGTTTTATGGGTACAATTTTCTTGGTGGGAGTCGTCTTATTTCTCCTATTTTTTTCTTTGTGGGTTTCATAATTCGGTGGATTCTTCGAGTATTATACTTGTAGTAGATATCTGGCACTAGAATTTATACAATAAATATACTTCAAATCTCTATGGAATTTTTGTGATATATGAGTATGTGTGTTTTGTGCAATGGTTTGGGGTTAAGGTTTTAATTAAAGTTGTTTTGGATTGTTTTTTGAGGACTGAGAAGTGGATTGGGGACCATCCATATGTATATGAATGACTTTTCCGTTTGGGATTTTCTGGAATTGTTTTTGTCTGTTGTTTCAGTCAGTCAGTGGGCAAACACTAATCAAAGTCATTTCCATAACCTTTATTTTTTTAAATAATTTTTTTATCTTGATAGTCTCATTATTTGGTAATCATACTGATTAATTGAATCAGATTATTGACACTCCAACGTATAGGGTACTAATTCAGAAGCCTTCTATTGCAGGTTCTAGCAGTTAATGGGAAGTTTCCAGGTCCTACTATTAATGTTACTACTAATGTTAATGTCATTGTAAATGTGAAAAACAAATTGAATGAAAATCTCCTCATAACTTGGTAGGTTTCGTTACTTGTTTATTCAGCTATGAGTTTGGGTTTGTGTTTTTGGAATGTATATTGAGGGATATTTGTGTGGTTTGATAGGCCTGGAGTCCAAATGCGCCGTACTTCTTGGCAAGATGGTGTTCTTGGCACTAATTGTCCCATCCCACGAAATTGGAATTGGACCTACCAGTTCCAGGTCAAGGATCAGATTGGTAGCTTCTTTTACTTCCCATCACTCAACCTTCAGAGAGCGTCAGGGGGCTTTGGTGCTTTTATTATTACTAATCGCAATATTATCGCGCTGCCTTTTAAAATTCCTGATGGGGATGTAGTCATTATGATTGGTGATTGGTATACCAGAAACCATACGGTTGGTAATTGCAGTTGTTGTAAAATCTTGTGGCATATTGAATAGGAGTTTGGATTTTGTTTGTAGAATCTAATGTAGCTATTGATTAATAGGCGCTGAGGGAAGCCCTTGATTCGGGGAAGGACCTTGGAATGCCAGATGGAGTTCTGATTAATGGGAAGGGACCTTATCAGTATAATTCAACTCTTGTCCCAGATGGCATTAACTATGAAACAATTAAGGTTGATCCAGGTAATATACAAGTTGTCCTCTATCTAATACATGTTTGGGAGCATTGAACTCTGAATTTTAAAGTTCTTTCAAGTATGCTCATATAAAGACCAGGCCTTAGAATTTACGAGTATAAACCAACTTGGATTAGCAAGCTATGTTGTAGAGCAGGGAATTTCATATCTAATAATTTCTCGGTCTTGCTTTTTTTTCCTTTTACATGTTAAGCATCTGTCATTTTTACTGCTGGTGCTGTGATGTGCTGCAGGTAAAACTTATCGAGTTCGTGTACACAATGTTGGGGTATCAACTTGTTTGAACTTCCGTATTCAGAACCACAATCTGCTCCTGGCAGAGACTGAGGGATATTATGTATCGCAACAAAACTATACCAGCTTGGACATCCATGTTGGGCAGTCTTACTCCTTTTTGGTTACTATGGATCAGAATGCAAGTAGTGATTACTACATTGTAGCTAGTGCTAGGTTTGTAAATCAATCACTTTGGCAGAGAGTTACAGGTGTTGCTATCTTGCAATATTCAAATTCTAAAGGGAAGGCAGCTGGTCCTCTTCCTGATCCTCCAAATGATGCTTATGACACATCATTTGCAGTGAACCAGGCAATGTCCATCAGGTTTGTTCCTTAATTCTTTGTGTTTCTTTTTAATATTAAATTTTTTTGTAACTACCTACTTAAAGTTTACAGTATTATTTTATTCAAATGTGTATCTTGTGATCAATTTTCATCATACTGTAGTCTTTCCTACTCTAAGTTTGAAAACAAATGCCACATTATGTTCATTAGATACATGTCTTGAATAGGAAAACATGAAGAGAGAAGTGGGCGGGGAAGAGAAGATGGATCAGAGTTTACCAGTTGCACAAGACATTGGTCAAGATTTTTCAGAAAAGATAATTAGGCAGAAATTAGTCATGGTGTTAAAGTTAAACTTGGGATAATAGTTTGTGACAGTAGTTTCTCATCTGAAAATTTGCCGCTAAGAACTGATGCTGACATTATGATATGATAAACCTCACAATAAGACCAATATGTTGAGTAATACGAGGATGAATATTTTCATCCTTTTGAGGAATTAGGAAATCTCTCGATATCTTTAAATATATCTTCATTATCTATTTTCATCAAGGGTTAGGTAATAAGGTACTGCTGTGTGCTTGTTTCCCAGCTGTGTGCTATCTTCAGAATTTATAATAATTACCATCTGATCAAACTTATCAAATAACCATCTGCTCTGCCTTGCTAATGTGTTTCGAATATCTGAATTTCTTAATTGTTCAGGCAGAATGTATCAGCAAGCGGAGCTCGTCCTAACCCACAGGGTTCTTTCCATTATGGTTCTATCAAAGTGACTGATACGTACGTCTTAAAGAGTGTGCCGCCAATGATGGTTGACGGGAAACTCAGAGCTACATTAAATGGGATATCATTCGTCAATCCTGATACACCAGTCAGGCTTGCAGACAAGTACAACGTCAAGGGGTCTTACAAGCTTGACTTCCCGAGTAGGCCACTGAACAGACCTCCCCGGACAGACAGATCCCTTATCAATGCTACATACAAAGGATTTATCGAAATTATATTGCAGAATAATGATACAGTAGTACAGAGCTTTCACATGGACGGCTACTCATTTTTTGTAGTTGGGTATGATTATTTAATGTGCCCCGTAAGATACATTTGCAATTCCAGTACGGCATGTTCATTTTTTCATAACGTGTCTGAAATGTATAGGATGGCGTATGGGGAATGGACTGAAAACAGCAAGGGCTCATATAATAATTGGGATGCGATATCTCGCTCCACTACGCAGGTCTGTTTTTAGAGAGAGCCTTTTCTTTCGAGTTGTTACAAGAACAATATTTTGCACCTAGTATTATTTCTTTCTTCTATAGTCCATGTATTTGTTTCTACAAGTTGTTCCTTTTTTCCAATCTTAGGAATATGAATTTAGGTTGGTGGTGTATTCTTCTTCATCTTTACACTGTTTTTGCTGCACATAGGTTTTGCCTGGAGGATGGACAGCGATCTTGGTATCTCTAGATAATGTTGGAGTGTGGAACCTTCGAGCTGAAAACCTGGATAGATGGTACTTGGGCCAAGAAACGTATATGAGAATTATCAACCCTGAACCTGATCCTAGCAACAAAACGGAATTCCCGATGCCTGGTAATGCTCTTTTCTGTGGCGCCCTCTCCCACATGCAGAAGTAAGACTAAAATATCTCTCCTTTCTCACTCTCACTCTCACTCTCTATCTCAGTTAATTGATTTTTGTTGTTGTTCATGCATTATATAGGCCGCAGAAAGGCTCTTCTTCAGCAGTACCAACCATCCGCGGCCAATCAAAACTATATGTTTTGCTTCTCGCTGCATTCTCTGCCGTCATTTCTGAATTACTATGATTGATTTCCTGCAAATTGCATGAGCTTGGCCTTGTCGTGGGGGGTGGGGGGTGGGGGTATACTTGTGAGATTGGCTGGCCGGCTTAGCTAGGTTTTACATTATTTATTTTTAATAGTATCAGGTAATCTTGTTTGGTTGGGTTGGGTCCAGCAATTTATTTTGCAAGTTTCTCAATCTGTTGACTTGTACTTACTATCTATAAAATTGCCTTCTTTTTATGATTACTTTGAAGCTTAGTTTTGGAATAGTTGTGTTGTATGCTTGCAATATAAGAGTAATTATTAGGGTTGTAATATTTTTATTTATTTATTTTAAAAATTTTACTTTTGCTTATGAAATAATGGAAATCAATCAATGCATAAAAGGCAGCAGCGATGATTGATGATCGATCTCTAGAGTGGGCTCTGGGCCCTAGACTCATTTCATCATTGGTTCTATTAGATAGCAATATCAATCTAATGATTAATTAGCCTTTCTGAACTTTTGGTAGAGATGCATCAAATCTCTGTATGGTATGTATGCTAGCGATTTGCTCTCCTCTCCTTTTCTATATTGACAGAAATCATGACAAATTTAGCCCAAGGGTTTTGTCTTCAGCCCAATCCAACATCCCAGAATAAAAGCCCAGCGTACCTTTATTAATTTGATGTGGCTTCAAGCCTTTTCAACCAGTCCCAGAAATTCTATTTTGCTTAAATGAAGGAGAAATAAAGGGAATTCCACATAATTTCGAGTGGATCTCACTTTTATGTGAGAAATAAATTTTATTTCAAAAGAAGTCTAATTTTCAAAAGTATTATATTATTTCACTCTCCTAATTCAGCATTCCTATAGACTAACAACAATTATCAACAAAAATATCAGAAAAACATATTTTAAACAGACACACACACACACACACACACACACACATATATATATATATATATATATATATATATATAAGAAGAAAAAATAGTAGCAGGGCCTGGGTGTGACTCCTTTTAGAATTTGTAGGGGGAAAGAAGAACATGCAGCCTGCGCAGGAGTAGAAGAGACAACTTAAGTAGTAATCACATGGAGTTGTTTTTCAAAACATTGATGATGTTAAATTCAACAATACGTTTTCTTATTTATTTTTATGTATATAGGAGAAGTAATTATTTATTTCAGGTGCCCATGCATGCATCTTCATGTCATTTCTTTTACAAATTAAACAAACAACTAATTCTTGACTTTCTCAGTGATCTCTCTCTCTCCACATCTCCACATCCATCATCATAACTTGGTCAGAAAGATGAAGCATTTGACGACTTGAGATTGATTATAAAAGCTATCTAGCTAGCTAGCTAGCTTTTATTTTTATTTTTATTTTAAAATTTTTCCTCCTAGGATTCCAATCTATTAGTCAACTGCAAATCTCTTTCTGTCTCCAAAGAATGAGGTCAATGTGTTTGAGAATTTTACACGCACAATGAGTATGTCATTTGTAAACAAACAAAGAAATTCCATTGGATTTTGTTTTGCATGCTTTACAAATTTATATATGGACTTCATTCCAAGCTTTCACTACACCACATGTACTACTATATATATATATATATATATATATATGGGGGTCAGTCTCTCCAGCGAACCATAAAGAGCGAACTAAAAACGAACTGGCTATAGCGACGGTTTTTTCCGTCGCTATAACATAGAAAGCCGGTTTTTTATGTTATAGCGACAAAAAAAACCGTCGCTATAGCCGGTTCGTCATTAGTTCGCTCCCTATGGTTCGCTAGAGAGACGGACCCTATATATGGGCTTGCTTGCTTGCTTATATATCCATTGCTTATGATACTTATATATATATATATAGCTGAACTAGCTAGCTAGAAATTCTTAGCTCACTAGTATACCTACATGCGTTTTCTTGAAACATAGGTATACAATATTTATTGATATAAAGAGAAGCTATAGATCGATCAGCTTTCTACATGCATGCACAGTATATGCATACATACATTGTTCTTGGTCGGTCGCTTTCAAATTCACCGGCTCTTTTCTCAAACTCAATGACAAGTTCTATTAATTCACGGTAGGTTCTGCTAATATACCGATCTTAGTTTCATAGAACCAGAGCTTATATATAGTAATTTCTCATATATATGTTGCATGTATATATATATATATATATATATATATATATATATATGTTTTAAATGTAACTCCTTGCTTCATCTTAATTCTTCCATGAATGGTGAGAGTAGTTGACCTATTTCCTCACAAAGTAGTTACAATTGTTATTTTGCTTCATGCATGATAATGCAACCAGCTAGTGGCATTTTTGGTCCCATGAAGCATGTTAAGATATATAATTAGTTCATTTCAACTAGATAACTTTCGTGGCTAAGGACCTAGTTTAAATTACTCCATCCGTTTCAAAATATTATAAGATTATTATTGACTTTTTGAAGTCAGTTTAAATATATTTTTCAATTCAAAATTGACATGTTTTTTTTTAAAATTGTAATCGATACAATGATGAATATTGCAAACTATCTAAAAAGTACTACTTATTATAAAATTTATCGTTTCATAACTTTTGGGAATATATCATTTCAATTTTAAGTTTGAAAATGTTTTATTTTGACTTTCAAAAATCAATAATTTAGAAAAGATGGAGTATATATTATTTATTTCCATCATTTTTGCTCCGGAAGATTTGAAACTTTTGTTAAAAACTGTTCTTTTTATGTGTCTATGTTTGTCTTCTCTTAATTTTCACCTTATTTCACGTATATGAGGTTTTATAGCTGGAGTGTTAATTTCCCACTTATCATCTCAAGTAGATAATTATATATGCTGGAGTATATATGCATGCATGACTGCATGGTGCATGCTCTATATATAAATAAGCCTTTTTCGCTAAATATTTTTGGTCATGTATCCGCTGACTATGTAGCCTACTATATATATATATATATATATATATATATATATATATATATATATAGGATAAGGCTCTGGAACGAACAATTCGTTTAAGAACATATGTAGGGTCAAGTGTTGAAGGTTGTTGATTGGCCCAATTATTTACTATCATATATTCGTAATTAGTATTAAATATTCTCATCCAATCAACAACCTTCAACACTGGGCCCTACATATGTTCGTAAACGAACTGTTCGTTCCAAAGCCCTATCCTATATATATATATATATATATATATATATATATATATATGTCCTATTTTGTTAAGATAATATTGCCCCATTGGGTAATTATATATACATGTTAACTTTTATTATAAGAAAAAGGAAAGTTTCTGATCCACTCCTCCTCTGAGTGCCCAGAGTGCCAAGTCTTGTTAAAAGATATTCACTATAAACTGAGGACTTAGCGCTTCCCTTCGAAGTAACGTTGTTTTGATGGATTTGTTAATATATATATATATATCCAAAAAGATATATACTAATTATATGTATACTTATGTGGAGGAAAGTCTTAGTTCTTAAGCAATTCAATTCCATATTTCACCATCAAAACTACTTCTCGATCTGGCAAAACAGAATTAGTCTGGAAGCAATGTCTAACTAAATAAAACACAAACTATTAACTTAAGTACTCTTCACTTTCTTTTTTCTTGTTAGTTTGCATGCGAGAACAGTTCACTTGATTTTTTATTTTTCTTTCTGGTTTTTATTACATTAATTTAAAGTCAAAATTGATTATTTAATTAGAATTTATTGTTCACTTATTATTAATTAATTTTGATAGTGAAAATGATATTGAAAGATAAAGATAAATTAATTACGAACATCGTGTCACTTTATAGTCTTAAAATAGAAATAAATATCTCTAATTTTAAAACAAATTAAATACAAATATGTATCACTAATTTTGGAATAAAGGGAGTGGGAGAGAGTAGCAATTTTGTCAGAATGCCAATTAATAAGGCTGTAACTTTAATAACTTTACAAAAATGTAGTCATTTCCATTGTGACATTTGGTCTAAATTAACCTCAGGATGAACCTAAATAGGAAGCCTATAATCAAGATAGAGAGTTTAGTCTTTAATTAAGCGGACTTTGCTGAAGTGTATACTTCTTGGTAAATTTTTGATCAATAACATTCCTTCATTTGACTTGCCAACACGACCGCTAGCCATTGGTGAATGTTACATGAATTTTTTTAAATTAGATTTTAATATTCTAATTTTACTTTTTGAGTTTTCAGTAGAAGTATGAACAACAAAGAATTAAGTTACTTATAAGATTGTATATATATGTATAACAAGGGAGTAGAAAATTGAACATTACATTCAAATATATATATTTAAACAAATCTGCAATCAACCACGGGCTTGATAACATAAACAGCCATGTGGGGCTCTCAGATCATAGGCTACATAATAAAGCTGACAAATGTTGCTGATGTTACAATGTCAAATAGCTAGCAACACTAAGCTCCAGCCCGATCTGCCATTAATACTTAAATATTTATCTTACAGTATATGCATAAATGTCTGTCGAGTACTGACTGGTTAATTAGGCATTATTAAGTTAATACTTAGAGGATAGATAGATAGATAGATACCCAGAGGCATAATAGTTAAAAGATATATAGTTTTATAAGTCTTATTATGTACAAGAATCTGGATATATATAGATGCATGTCCTTAATGTCCTTAATTAATTGTTTGTTAACGATTGAACTTCCTAATATCAGCATCTATATATATATATATCATTTCCACTTATCAATTTGACAACTTGAGGTCGAAGTTGAGGCATTTTGATCTGAAGCCATTTCTTGCTTGTTCAAATTTCTGATGAGTACTATATTGGAGTGATGATCATCCGAGTGAAATACGTTGGCGGCTTCATTTGAGTAGTCGTGATTTTGCTTCAAAACATCTTCATGGCTGAGTTGTGAAGCAACAAACTTGTCAAGGACTCGCCAATCAGTGACTGATTGATCCACTGCTTGATCATTATAAGTTGGATGGCCTGCGTTTTGCTCTTGTGTGAGTACTGACGATGAGGATTGCAGATGTTTGGCATGGTTCATGTTGAGGCCATAAATAGGCATAGAATTGCAGCTTGCCATTGTCATTGGTGGTGCTTGGAGAAGAAGTTTCGGACTCTCAAGAAGGGGGAGTTGGAGAAAATGATCAGGGGGAATTTGGTACTGAAAGTCCAGCTCCTTCTTGCAAGAATAAGCTGGGTAGTGGTATGTTGCCATATTTGGCGGTTGTTTTGGAGAGTCCATGTCTGGCATGAATGAAACTTGCAGATCGTCGTACCAAATAGGTGACTCGTGCTCACTCATTCTTCGCACAGTTGCTATTCTCTTCTTAAACACTCTACATACAACCCATCCTTCTTCCTGCTTTAATTTGTATCAAGAAATTAAAGCATGTCAGCCATTGCCGCAAATTATTATCTAATTTCAAAAACGAAATTATATATATGCAATTAGTTTTTATTCTTCTTCCTTTTGGTTCATGTACAAACTCAAATATATATATAGTGTGTATGTTAGTTCACATAAACATAAAATGCGCAATGACACACCTAGCTAGCTAGGGTGAGACAAAAACAGATCTCTGACAATCATGTTTTGATCATTCCCTAAACTATTACTAGTTGTACAAGTTTTAAACTATTATTAGTAATAGTAGCTTTTAGATTGATATCCTCGATCGTTTGATTTCCACTGCTATATATAACTAACTCATTATGAACTTGCCTGAGTAGTTGCATTTTCATCAGTTTCAAGGCGATACTCATGCATAATCCAATCTGATTTTAGTCCATTTGGGGCACGGCCTTTATAAAAGACTAAGGTCTTCCTCATGCCAACCAAGTCACGCTTAGAGTAGATTGCCTTATCCCTTCCTGTTGCTTTCCAGAATCCTGCTGCTGTAGCCCTATTTGTGCGGGTTCCAGTTGGATATTTCTTATCTTTGTGACTGAAGAAGTACCATTCATTTTGCTCTTCTGTTCCTAATCGGCATAGTTCTGCATGCATGATCAAACTTAATTATTATAAAGTAAGCTTTATATCCAGAGCCTTAACATATGGTATATTTATAAGTATTGTTGATGTTAATAAATTACTCCTTAATTTCGTTCCAGAAAAAAAGTCATATTAAAATTTTCAAAAGTTAATGATGTATTATTGTTCCATGTTAATTTACCCCTAAAATTAATAATGCATGATAATGAAGTTTTTATGATAAAGTTGAGAATATTATGTCATTTTATACTACGAGTCTTTCTTTTGAAAGAAAAAACCAGACAAATGAGACTTTTATTTTGGGCTTGGGTGGGGGGTGGGATATAATTAGAGGGAGTAAATAATTTGATGAGCTTGCATGGAATAATAAAGACATTGACATGACCTAGTAATTTTTACCTTGAAGATCCCATGGCTCGATTTTGTAAAGATCAATGTCTTTAATGACATCCAGGTCAATCCTTCTAGACGTAATCTTCTTTCTAAGGTAATAATCGACCAGTTCTTCGTCGGTGGGATGGAATCGGAAACCGGGGGGTACATGAGAAAAAGTATTCATATTCTGTCACTAGCTTATATGATATTCCCAGACCTGCAATTAATAAATAATTAAGTGTGCTCTTGGTCAGTGTCTCAGCTGGTTAATTAATCATGTTCTAGATCAAATTAGCTGAACTATATATATAGTTGCAAAAACATGTCATGCACTGCAGTGCGATGGATACCAAGTGAAGTTGCCATCTTCTAAATAATTTAGAAGAAGTTATTAACTACAAAAAGTTGACGTAAATAGGATTTTGAATATATATATATATATATATATATATATATATATATATATATATATATATATATATATTCTAGTTGAAGGAGGAATTAATGTTTTATATATGTTCTGGAAGTACTGGTAAAAAAACATCCAAAAATGACGCAGTACTCGACCAATCATTTAAATAAAACTGACGAATGAAATTTCAATACATGTTATATTAATCAAAACATGCAAAAAGCTGATTAATTACATAACTGATGATTATGTGCATGAAGATTATATATATTACATGATTTATTTACTAACATATATATAACCTTATCATTCTTTGTTGAATATATATCTGAATCAAACTCGAACAAAATCTTACAATAATCTTTTGGTAGGTTAATTACTCGGAGAAGTACGTACTATTGATCCACAAGCACTTATAACAACATTTACCAAGTTAACTCATGATGATCATGTGAATTGTGAAAGGATGTAGTAGATCATAAGATATCGACTACAATTAATTTCTATAAATTAACAAAAGAGGGGTAGCAGGATAATTGCTTGTACTTGAAGGAAACAATGGATATGTATTATTATCCATATATATATGGCAAGCCTAAGTAAATCCAATCACGGGGAACTAACTCTGCTTGGTCTAAATTTGAAGAAGTTAGCGTGCGTATCTTATTTCAAAACAGAAAGGTGAAGAATGTTTGATCATTTTGATATGAACAATTTTATTTCTCATGCTCGCATGTACCATGTCTGTGTGTGTAATATATAATGTCAGTAAATAAATAATATGAATAATTTGCTCATGCATAAATTAAAACTAATTTGAAGCATGGAAAAACAATATAATCGATGTACATTAATTTAATTCATGGTCAAAAAGTTTTTTTTAATAAAAATATTATAATTATTATTTTATTTTATTAATCATCTCTTCAGGACGAACTAATTAATGACGCGTCATTGCAAATCAAAAGAATTTATAAATGAAGACATGAAAAGAAATTGATGTGTCTCGTGTGGTTCCATGTGGATCGATCGATCACTTTATTTTTATGCATCGCCAAACAAAAGATTTGAAGGCAAGTTTACGTGAACTTTACTAAATTGTTAAGATTAGCTATTATAGTCCGTCCACTCAGTTTTATAAAAAGATCATATTGGACAAATTGCAAAAAGTAAAACAAAAATCAAGGCTTGATGTAATTGTGAACAGGTGGCAATGCAATGATATTTAATTAAATGAATGCACCTTCATGGAATGCCTAGCTTAATTAACTACTCTAGCTATTATATATCTTCTCATTGTTTAATTTCATAATTTCGTAATTAATATATATCATGGCTAGCTACTGTTAATTAATTATTTCTTACAAGCTAAATGATGAATAATATCGCAACACAATTACTTATGGCAGTTATTGTGTTTGACAAACCTTTAGATCATTAGCTAGCTAGGTTTCCATGAAGAATGATAGTAGGGTAAGTATATATATTCAATTCTACTAAAAGTTCAAAGAACAGGTTTTATAGATATCAACCAAGTGTTAAAAGAAAAGACCAAGAAGAAATTAAGTAGAAATCCCAAAAGAATATGCTTCTTGATAGCAGAGATATGTGCAACAACAATCTTCAAATTAAATTAACCGGATCCACCCGCCCGAAAAGAAATTAAATTATATATATATATATATATATCAGTGTCGCATGTTTTAAAAGAAACATAAGGAGACTACTAGCTAGCTAGATGCAGACACATGAAAATACCATAAAAGTGAAGATGACCAAATTAATTAAAGAGATCAATCTAGATAGAGAGAAATTAATTAATTACCGATCGATGGAGCTTACAAATGATTAGATAGGGCAAATCTGATAAGAGTAGTAGATCTGGTTAAACTTCCGTCACCAAGAAAACTTTAATACAATTAAGTTGGGGAAGAAGTTTGCTCCGAAACTGTAGTATTAATTAATCAGCTAGCTGGTTATCAAAATGAATTGCATAGGAAAAAAATTGTCCAAAATGGAAAGAAATAATGCATGGTTTGTCTTGGGGAATCGAACTAGCCAACTCTCTCCCACCTGTTTAACTCCAAGAATTAACCTACTATGGAGTTGTCGGATGATCAGATTGTAGAGGAGAAGAAGAGGTAGTAAAAGAAAGGGCTGAGGAATGGAAGAAAAGAGAAAAAATAGGGTTATATAGACATAGACAACCACCAAACATATACTGGAGAGAGAGAAAGAAAAACCCTAATTAATGATGAAGATCGATTATGTATGTAACAAACTAAGAACTAGCTACAAATTAGCTTTTATATATATATATATATACTTAATTTATTCATTGTCTCTCATTGTCGGAGTGAGCTAGCTAGATTGGAGGAGAAGCTTTTTGGCGCCATAAAAAGGTGGCGGATAATTGGGAAATATTGAGAGAGAGAGAGAGAGATATGAGGGGCTGCGTGGGGCAACTGCCACCTCCACCACCCGCAACAGATAAAGACCTTCACTGACTTGGAATCAATGAATGTTGTTTCTTACATGATTCAATGTAACTTATTCTTAAAATATTATATATACATTTTCCTTTTTAATTCTTAAAAATATGTATGTTTAGTTTTAACTATAAAATTAATGACATCCAAATTTTAATATACTATTAATTAA
This sequence comes from Panax stipuleanatus, assembly GCA_020205555.1. Taxonomy (NCBI): domain Eukaryota; kingdom Viridiplantae; phylum Streptophyta; class Magnoliopsida; order Apiales; family Araliaceae; genus Panax; species Panax stipuleanatus. The sequence continues at coordinate 151,634,749 of CM035118.1, forward strand.
TTATAAATCAATTGAATACCATAATGCCAAAACTAATAGATTTTTAACTGATATATATAAGGGCGTAAGAGGTAGCGTATACATGTTTGAAAATATAAAACTTTTTACGAAGATTGTCATTTTATAAATTTATCTGAAATTTTGAAATAAAGAGTGTGTAAGAGCAAATTAACGTACGTGTGTATATATATAACTACTGCTACTAATATATAGTGAGACCGTTGACGTTGGTTAAAAGCATACCTCCACAAGACCCCAAAAAGAGCTACTCCTCCTACTAACTAATAATCTTTTTGCGTGAATAAACTACTGCATGTTATATATATAATAAATTAACTATACATAAAAATATATATTAGGGCTGCAGGGGTGTTCTTGTGGTGACGTAATGGAATAGTCTCCCGCCAGAAAGCTACAACCTCTCTCTTTCTCTGTACAAGGGGAAATTAAGGTGGCCCTAATAACTGTCCCATATACTCCACTTTATATATGTTTATTATCCCTACCATTTCCTTGCTCATTGACATACTGAATTTGGGACCGGCTCACTCGATCTACCGCTTGAATATATATTTTGATGGGCATGCATAATAAATATCATCATCACCTAGCTACCTAGTACATACATGTGTAATTAAACCAAAAAAATTGGTCTTGGAATTGATCATTTAGTACAGGCCACTTGGTCTTAATTATTTGTCCCTCTAATTGGATGGGGTGGTGCAATTAAAAGAGTTAGTACGTAAAATCGTTGTTCATGCCATTAATTGTTAGGCAAAAAGAGAAACTATATTAGGCTTAAGGAAATGAAGTAAAAAATGGAGGGGTGTCTCCTTATAACCATATAGCTAGCCCATAATAAATTTCTTCCTTGTCAATTAAAAATGAAAGGAAGAATTAATATACATGCATGTAGTATATATATTTCATGTATCATGCATGTATATATAGCTAGTGGAGATCGATAGTATATATTTGTCCAGTACATAATTGAGTAACGGTACCCGTACGTTCTTGCTTGATCGTCACCGAGACGTTTTTCCTCCACCACCGACTCCCATCATTATACACCCTTGCTACTTATTAATTGCTATATATATATATATATATATATATATATATATTATAGAAACGGAGGGAGATAGATAGGCGCTTGAGCTCCGTTGAAATGCTCTAATGGGTTTGAGCTAGCTAGCTAACTGGATCCATCCCGTTCAAGTTTGATTTTAACGTGATTGATTGTATTTATTAAATTACCCTCCAAGTAGCGCACGCACGAGTGTCCATGGGTTTGGTTGGCCCGCCTAGATAGATAGATAGATAGATATAGTATTACCTTTCTTTACTTACCCACTGGCAGCTAGCTAGCTTGACTCTGAGCCAATTAAGCCGATACTTACAGATCGAGGCTAGCTAGCCTAGAGTATTGTGGAATGTGGGTCCCGGCTGGGAGGTAGGGAAGGGAGGGAGGGAAATTGGAAATGGAAAGAAATGATGACTCGACTCTGTACTTGGCGGCTCTTCGGTCTGGCGTGGCCTAGCCACTATCATTATACACACTCTCCACCCCCTCCTCCTCGTCGTCGTCGTCGTCGTTAGTAGTAATAAATAATTTACACATGCATGCATGCATGCATTGATATATAAGTTGATTATTAACGTACGTATTTCTCAAATTAAAGCATTGTAAAAATTTCATTTAAACCACCTTAATTAACGGGATTAATATAATTAATTGGCTAAACCTTAAGATGACATGATGATGATGATAAAAGATTTTAATATGAAATATCTCCATCATACTTATAATTCAACCAAAAACCATCCATATCCAACACCATCCACTAATATTATATTATATACTCCATTTCAAACGCGGTAAACAAAGTTTCATCTCAGACTTTCTATTTTATCCCGCAAAAACAACTCTTCCAGTGGTGGGCCGTGGGCTTCACAATAATAATAATTTAATATAATATAATATAAAGATTAATTTTTATGGGCCCAAACCTACGAATCATGACGCCATACATAGCATCATCGCTTCAGACCAGTTGGGTGATGACGTGGCACCGCCCCAGCGGTTATTTTTAATGCAACCAATGGTGTTGCGGCATCTATAATATATCTCGGCCATTGGCCTACTCTACTCCCTCCCTTAAGGCCCGGAGGATTCAATTTTTTATTCAGGGACCGGACCGGACCTGACCTGATCTGACGCAGTGGAATGAGCTCCGGATAATGGATGAGGTGAACAATTACTATGAGGACAAAATTGTCCTTTGACCGTGTAATACTCATACATCGCTTACTACTCTATTTTATTTTAGTTTGTTATACTAATAAATAAATAAATAATGTCACTATCGCATAAAGTAGCTCACATAAAATCGGACGATACCTCCTAATATATTATTGACATAGTCTACTTGACTCAACAATAAATTAAAAAGTGCCACCCGATTTTATGTGAACTACTTTATGTGATAGTAACATTACTCTAAATAAATATAGACATCAATATTCAATTGCGGTTGTATTATTTCGCCACCACATAAAAAAAGTACTACTAATTTGAACCAAAATAAAGTCCAATGTTCGTTCCAAAATATACACATTTGAAGAATTATTTAAAGTCGATTTGAAACGTTTTTAAATTTTAAAAATAAATTAATTCAATATAAATTTAAATATTATAAATTAAATTTATGTAAATCAAATGCAAATTTAATTAAAAAAATTTCATTTTTTGACTGGGGTAATATAATTTGCCCGTCAAGAGTATAAAGTACTCAAATTTTAGGGTAGAATAAACACGAAGGCCAGATATGATATAGATTTAGAAAGACTCCGCAAGATTCATGATTTTGTACAGTACACTGCACCAGATATAGAAGAAGACTCTTTACCATCATTTGTAAAGAGTATACATATATACACACACACTCGCACGAAAAAAATACTAAAACATAACTTGAGTTAATTGTGGGACCTTCATTATATATATTTTTATTCCTTCATCTCATTTTTTGACTTTTCCAATTTCCTTAATTCGTCATAATTTTGAGGTACCAACTAAACCAAGTATATTATGATCAAAGCTTCTTTTTGTGCTCACACGTATGTGCACGTGCAGCATAAAATTGTAGTATTTGGGTTGAGAATAATAACACGTACTAATAATTGATGAGTTTTAGTGTTGTGATTTTTGATAAATAGAAAACTCTCACCTAAAACTAAACAAAATAATTATGAACGAGGATAAGTATGATTGTAATTTGGTTTACGTACAAGTCCTCTTCAAAATTATAGTCACAATTATTATAGCTATAATAATACGATTAAGATATGAGAACAAATAAAGTGGGCTGGAGGGGGGAAAATCATATTCACAAGCTGTTATTATTATGTGCGAAATTCATGTTCTCCAGCATGCAAAAAAGTAAAAAACCTGCTTGAATTTGAACCAAACAGTTGGTCTCAATTACCGTCCCAATCTCCAAGGGGGCATGTATATGCGCAAACTGGATGCGACTGTTAAAATATTAAAAAATGTTGTAGAAATATTAATTTCTTATTTTATATAACTCATTTTAAAGCTTCCTATATGTATTGTAGTGTAGGCCTTTGATATCCTTTGAAAGATATACGGGTTTTTTGCCTCCCCTTTTATAATTTTTAAAAAAATAAAAATACATCCTTTTAGATAAAGTTACAATTGTAACCATTATGATAATTTTTTACAGTTGCAATTTAGGGGCATAATTGGAAAGGGAGGATACTGTCAATAAGGAGCTCAGATGAAGACACGTCACCTAAACTAATATTATTAATATATATTTTAAAATTCAAAGGTACTGTGCATATATTAGTTCTAGGAACATGCATCGACAACTATACATGTAGTTACGGAAACTAGGTTTTAAAGGAAATACAAGCCTAACATGCATGTTTAGTTGCGTGCCTGGGTAACTAGTTGACTTCAGGATATATATATATATATTCGCTGATACACAAGAACAACTAATATATATTCTTTTTAGTTTGTTGATCCAGAATATTATTTAAAGAAATAAGAAAGCTTTGTTCTCCAACTTTTAATTATTAATTTAAGGTATTTATTTGAATGAAAAATGATACATTAGTAGTATTAGAGAATATAATTATAATTAGTTAATTTTAGATAATTATAATTTTATCTTATTGTTACATTAGGATTAAGATAGAGTAGAATTTGAATTATGAGATAATTATTCAAATATTTATATTACTAGAGAACTCTCCAAATTCATGTATATATATTAGGATGATGTATATTCATTTTTAGTTTGTTCATCATCTTCACCTCATTTAACAAATGAGCGAATGTTTTCTCTTGAGAATGTTTTCTCTTGATACATCCCACATTTCATATCTTGATGGATTAATGGAATTTTCTAAATGTGTTCCTGGAAGTCTAATACAAGAAGTACAAGAAAGTCCCTATTTGTTGCAAATGTGCAAACAACCAAGCATGTTCCAGTCTTATTGGTTATATGTAATACTTATCATGCATCTTATGTTTCTATTTAACGGCGCCACCTCCACGGCCGATCAAATATACGGTCCATTTCAAAATTTTGACGACTTTTTGGTCCACGAAAATGATGATTGTGAATTCCTAGATGATTGCAAATTCCTAGATGATGCAACATCATGGTACATGAATGATTTCCTCAATCAAATATTTTGTTTACAAAAGTTACCTACTCAGTCTGTCAAAAGTTATCTTAGCGAAGCGACATCGCTTCTTTATGCATTTGAAAGCGCGGGCGGTTCTTTTAGTGAGTCAGAGTTTATCGATTTTTTAGTTGAAGGCCTTGATGATACTCTTTTCAAAAGAGTTCATGTTTATTATTATTTGATGAATCCTTCCTTTAATGATTTGTCAACTCTTCTATTTGGACATGAAAAACTGTTACAGCAATTCACTTCTATTGATACTTCAAAAATTGAGCCTATTATTGTTGAGCCTAATGATATTCATTTTTCCGTGGTTGCACATCCTAAGGATACGACAAATTCGATTGGTTCTTCTTTATTGTTAACTGATAATCTTATATTAGCAGTTCCCGCAAATTGTACTAGTCCCAAGTCTGAGTAATTATTATACTCATTTTTCTCTACAACTAATGGTTATTCTCATTCTCACTCGAACATCTTCAAGGATTCATTTTTAGTTTGTTTATCATCTTCACCTCATTTAACAAATGAGCGAATGTTTTCTCTTGATACATCCCACATTTCATATCTTGATGGATTAATGGAATTTTCTAAGTGTGTTCCTGGAATTCTAGTACAAGAAGTACAAGAAAGTCCCTATTTATTGCAAGTGTGCAAACAACCAAGCATGTTCCAGTCTTATTGATTATATGTAATACTTATCATGCATCTTATGTTTTATTTAACGGCCCCGCCTCCACGGCCGATCAAATATACCGTCCATTTCAAAATTTTGACGACTCTTTGGTCCATGAAAATGATGATTGCGAATTCCTAGATGACTGCAAATTTCTAGATGATGCAACATCATGGTATATGAATGATCTCCTCGATCAAATATTTTGTTTACAAAAGTTACCTACTCAGTCTGTCAAAAGTTATCTTGCCGAAGCGACATCGCTTCTTTATGCATTTGAAAGCGCGGGAGGTTCTCTTAGTGAGTCAGAGTTTACCGATTTTTTAGTTGAAGGCCTTGATGATACTCTTTTCAAAAGAGTTCATGTTTATTATTATTTGATAAATCCTTCCTTTAATGATTTGTCAACTCTTCTATTTGGACATGAAAAACTGTTACAACAATTCACTTTTATTGATACTTCAAAAATTGAGCCTATTATTGTTGAGCCTAATGATATTCATTTTTCCGTGGTTGCACATCCTGAGGATACGACAAGTTCGATTGGTTCTTCTTCATTTTTGACTGATAATCTTATATTAGCAGTTCCCGTAAATTATACTAGTCCCAACTCCCAAGTCTGAGTTATTATCCTCATTTTTTCCTGCAACTAATGGTTATTCTCATTCTCACTCTAACATCTTCAAGGATTCATTTTTAGTTTGTTCATCATCTTCACCTCATTTAACAAATGAACGAATGTTTTCTCTTGATACATCCCACATTTCATATCTTGATGGATTAATGGAATTTCTAAGTGTGTTCTTGGAAGTCTAATACAAGAAGTACAAGAAAGTCCCTATTTATTGCAAGTGTACAAACAACCAAGCATGTTCCAATCTTATTGGTTATATGTAATACTTATCATGCATCTTATGTTTCTATTTAACGGCCCCGCCTCCACGGCCGATCAAATATACGGTCCATTTCAAAATTTTGACGACTCTTTGGTCCATGAAAATGATGATTGCGAATTCCTAAATGACTGCAAATTCCTAGATGATGCAACATCATGGTATATGAATGATCTCCTCGATCAAATATTTTGTTTACAAAAGTTACCTACTCAGTCTGTCAAAAGTTATCTTGCCGAAGCGACATCGCTTCTTTATGCGTTTGAAAGCGCGGGAGGTTCTCTTAGTGAGTCAGAGTTTACCGATTTTTTAGTTGAAGGCCTTGATGATACTCTTTTCAAAAGAGTTCATGTTTATTATTATTTGATGAATCCTTCCTTTAATGATTTGTCAACTCTTCTATTTAGACATGAAAAACTGTTACAACAATTCACTTCTATTGATACTTCAAAAATTGAGCCTATTATTGTTGAGCCTAATGATATTCATTTTTCTGTGGTTGCACATCCTGAGGATACGACAAGTTCGATTGGTTCTTCTTCATTTTTGACTGATAATCTTATATTAGCAGTTCCCACAAATTGTACTAGTCCCAACTCCCAAGTTTAAGTTATTATCCTCATATTTCTCTGCAACTAATGGTTATTCTCATTCTCACTCTAACATCTTCAAGGATTCATTTTTAGTTTGTTCATCATCTTCACCTCATTTAACAAATGAGTGAATTAATGTTTTCTCTTAATACATCTCACATTTCATATCTTGATGGATTAATGAAATTTTCTAAGTGTGTTCCTGGAAGTCTAATACAAGAAGTACAAGAAAGTCTCTATTTGTTCCAAGTGTGCAAACAACCAATCATGTTCCAGTCTTATTGGTTATATGCAATACTTATCATGCATTTTATGTTTCTATTTAACCTCCGTTTCGCTTGAGGGAGCGTATTAGAGAATATAATTACAATTAGTTAATTCTAGATAATTGTAATTTTATCTTATTGTTACATTAGGATTAGGATATAATAGAATTTAAATTATGAGATAATTATTTAAGTATTAATATTACTTGAGAACTCTCCAAACTCATATATATATTAGAATGATGTACTTTTATTAAATATAATAAAATACCAACGTTTATCAGTCTTGTTAAGTAACTAGGGAGGGAATTCCCGCATATAATTACAAGAAAGAATCATGAAAAAACAAAACAATTAATGAAATAATAAATTAAATACGCAGGACATGACCCATATATTTACTCAAATGCCCGAAGTAAAAGGCACACTAGTAGCAGGCAACCATGAACGCCCGGCTATAAAATTAGCAACACTGAACTTGGATGCCTCCGTCGGATTCGTTATAACACGGTAACCGCGCCACTTCACCCTCCGGCTAGTCGATGAACCCGGTCCGGAATTCCGGTACTCTCCGTAATACAAAGTATCAAGAGCAAAATTGCCATCCCATTCCAACCAACCGGCTGGGTCTACCAATGTGTCCAGGTAACTCTGGATATAAACAGTACGAGAATACTGCTTCCAGGGCCGGCCCAAGAAAGTTTTAAATGAACTCAGGACTGGCTGTAGATCCGATGAGGCCATGATTCGGGAATTGTGGATTGAGATTCCCGTATTTTGGTTTGGGTCGGTTCGGCCTTGGGCCGTGACCACGTTTTTCTGCTTGTCCATGGGCCTTCTAGCATATATCATGCAATTTTGTAGGACGACTGCAGCATTTCCAAAGATAAAATCGACGGTGCCATAGATGTAGCATTCTTTGTAGAATTGCCTTTGGGAGTGGACGTAGAGGGTGTCTTGGTATCCTTCAAAGCCGCAGCGATAAAAGACAGAGAGATCGGAGCCTGATCGGAGCGCCACTGCTTGGTGGTTTTGTGGACCGGCTGTGTTACGGAATGTAATGCCACGGGCTATGAATCCTTCCCCAGTAACGGCTATAAAATGGTTGGATTGATTAATTTAGTTCAACACATGATATCATTGAATATACAGTGGTAACATAATTATATTGGAATTCAGTTTAATTTTATTTTTTCTGATTGATATATATACGTACGTACATTATAATGTGTTTCTCTCTAGTTGAGCATGTAAAGATGATCCTAGTAAAGAAATATCATAATTTAAAAGTTTGTTTTACGTACAAGCCAAAAGATTTAAGCGTGTGTGTGATTAGAGGAAAGAGTGAATGAACATGTAAATTAAGATAAAGATAGTAAGTAGTCAATTGATCGATCAAACTTGAAAAATTCAACTACTAGCCATTCCAATTAATGATTGATTTAAATGAAAAATGGAAGTTGTTTCTAGTTTTATCATATATATATTCAATAAAAAAAAAATCCAAGTTGACCAAATCTTTTCCATAGGTTCGCTAACATCATTAAGAGCCTGAATTATAAACTATATAACTCATTTTATGTTTCTTGACTAGTAAGTAAGCTCCTGAAATGCTGATAGAGATGTTCAAATAAAAAAAATCCAAGTGACGTTATAAAAAAACTACCCATTTTTTATAATTGGTAACAATAATGCAAAAAAATAAGAGAAGAGTGAAATGCTTACCAACAGTTGCAGAGTTGAAGGTGGTGGAACCTCCTCCGACGCTCCGGCTGCCGGTAATAATAGTATTCTTCAAGCCATCACCAAGAAGCATTATATTCTTCATTTTGTTGCCAATCTCAAGATTTTCCCTATAAACACCACTTTTCACACGTATAACAAACCTCCCACTACCACTTCTCTTAGAGGCAGCATCAAGAGCCGCTTTTATGCTTCTATAATTTCCAGAACCATCCTGAGCCACCACAAGGTTCACCGCCGGCGTGGAAGACTGCAACAACTTCCGGTCACGGGGCGAAATCCACGTAGGAAATCCATCCTTGTAAGTTTTCTTCTCAAAAGAACCATTGTTCTTAAGGGCCAAAGTGTTTCGAATAAGCTTAGAAACATTATTGGACATGAGGGGGTACACAAAGTTCGAAACACCGAGCTCAGCGAACCCGGCCCGACAAGTGTCGAGGTTTGTTAAGGCCGTGCTAAGCCATGTTTGCTCGTCAAATTCGGTGCACTTTTTGTTGGTGTCTAGGGTTTGGTTTAGTTGAAGAATGGTGCTCTCGTAAAGCTTCAAACAATCGGCCCATGCAGATTTTTCGCGCTCATTACGGCACTTGGACCCGAGCCCCTTTGTGTGTGTCTCTGCATTGAGAGCTCTTTCCATGGCTAATTGTACGGCCAATTTTCGGAACTCGGGTTTTGTTTTGGGTGCAGAGTGGCTAGGACCACGGTGGCTCATGAAGTACTTGCATGGCTCGGGGTTCGGGGTTTGGTTGCACCACCAGTTCAGATCATGACCGGGTGGTGGACTCGATAGGGCTACGGAGAGGATTGACGACAAGGATATGAATAAAATAAAAAAATCAGCAAGCTTTATGGCCATAATTGATAGGCCAGGTGTTTTCTTTCTTCTTTTTTTTTGGTGGGGGCGGGGGGTGGGAGGGGGTGGGCGGGGGGCTATTAGCTAGGTTTAATTGGGATGGAAATAAGTGTGTGGAGGTTGTCTTTATATAGTCGAATGCAGAAGAGTTAATTGGTTTGTGATCTTTATTTGAACGTAGGCGCGTACTGGTGTGCGAATGTCAAAGTTGACAATTAATAAACAAAGGCCCATTCAAAGGCAAAAACAAGTGTAAAGATTCTCATAGTACTGTTGTCTTATATATATATATATATATATAGGGTCCGTCTCTCTAGCGAACCATAGGGAGCGAACTAAAAGCGAACAGGCTATAGCGACGATTTTTTCCGTCGCTATAATATAGAAAATCAGTTTTTTATGCTATAGCGACGGAAAAAATTGTCGCTATAGCCGGTTCGCTTTTAGTTCGCTTTTTATAGTTCGCTGGAGAGACTGACCGTATATATATATATATATATATATATATATATATATATATATATATATATCCATATTTAAACCATTAATAATTTTCGATGATCTGTGTGTGCCACGGTGGATATATATGTAGATATGGAACTCTTAAGTTGACCACGGAATGGCACCATGAATTAGCCCGCCTTTAATTTAGAACAACCGAGAATGTCGATCCATCAATACGTGCAATCTAGCTCCTAATATAATTGTTCATATTCCCTTGAAATAAACATTAATTTGTTTATAGTGAGTAGGATCATTTTCTTTTAATATTATTTTATTTTTTAAAAGAATATTTAAAATAATGTAATTTTAATAAAAAAATGTTATTTAAGAAGGAGTGCTCTTGATCCTTCTCCTCTCTCTCTCTCTCTCTCTCTATATATATATATATATATATATATTCTTCTTCATAAAGCCATATTTAAACCATTAATAATTTTCTTTCTACCAAAAGCATTCGCTATGCAAGATGATACAACAAAATTAAGAGTCGTTAAATGATTTTATTAGCATAAATATATATCTTCTTCATCATAAAGCCATTTAATGTGGTTAGTTTATTTTATTTTTTTCATCTTACTTTGGTTCTTATTTGCTGGTGAGGCATATCTTACTCTTTGTTAAACTTGGAAGAAATTTTTAGTCGAAATTAATGCCCAATGAAAGTTTTAAAGTGTTATATACACTTATGTTATTTTATATATAAACTTTAAAGTGATGCCACACACACACACACACACACACACACACATATATATATATATATATATATATATATATATATATAAAAGCAAGCAAGGAATGCGCAATTGTGCATGCATGCATGCAAATACCTGCTTTCGAATTCTATAATTTTTGTTTGACTTTTGAATTTAGGTGACTTTTATATATGGCTGCTCATGTAACGCGTTTTATATCAAAACAAAGACGTGTAAGCTTGCAACTCATCAAAACCATCAAACAGCAAAAACATGTTATTCCTATCATTACATATTAAAGAGCATGCAGTATTTGGCAAATGGCAAAAAATAAAAATTAGCTAGACTAATTTGATAAATGAAATTAATGACAAAATCAAATGAAAACTTCAATTTAACTAGTTTGTATTGTAATATTTTCATCGTTTGTAATAATTTATAATTTTAATATATTTTAGTCGATTAAATTATTTGATTAAAAAAAATAGTACAATAAATTGAAAGCAAATAAGAAATTAAGAATTGTTATAGATATCTGCAATTAAATACTAGGGGGGTACTGTTTTTGGGACTGACCATTAAAATGTACAGGTGGGTACTGTTTCTGGGACTGAAGGGTACTGTGTTCACTATATCCTAATCGTTTAATTAATTAAACCAAAGAAATACGTTTTCTGGTGTATTATGTCATTATACTATGAATTATAAATATGATAATTATATCCGCATATAGAAATGACAGCTAAAAATGCACTTATATTAGTGCAGGCCAGACTAATTAATCCCGTTTGTCCAAATTAAGGACAGCTTAAGCCCAGCTTTTATCAAATCAGGCAACAAACTTAATTTCTATGGTTACAGGATAATCATTAGGTTTAAAATAAATAAAAAAAAAAAAAAGCAATAAGGGGCAAAGAATGAACAAACTCTGAATTAATTAAATAAGTGGCGAGTAGCTTTGTTCAACGCTATTTTATTTTATTTGGAAAAGCCAACGCAATCTATTGTATGCTATGAATGGATGACCCATTTTGAGTAGCGAGCTGTTGATGTTTTAGATAGCAATTAATTAACACTTAGTAGCGAGCAAAATGGACATGATGTCGCCTTGGCATGAGCCAAGATGAGGTTAACTTAGATTAACCGAATATAGTATGTCCCCACCATCTATATTAACCTCTACTAATAGCCGGATACGAAATTTCAGGTTTGACGCTTGGAAAGCGAGCAACCTGAAAATTCGAGTTAGGCGCTTATGAAGCGACTGAGCTAAGATCCGTACGGCATGACCATTGGACATATGCTCATATAGATGAGATTGTCTGCCGTGACATGATAACCGGACGCGAAGTTTCAAATGTGGCGCTTAGATAAGCAAGTAATTTGAAATGTTTAAAGGTCCGCACAACAAGGCTATAGAATAGCATGTTGTGAGCGAGTTACATGTGTTTAGCGACCACGTAAGGGAGGTGAGAGAATGAATCCCTGTTTTCTCACCGCGTGAGTCATGTAGGACAAGTTTTGTTTCTACATAAAGTGCTCTTTGTGATCTTTGACTATACTGCAAAGACATGAATTAATGTTGCTATTTTGGTTTCGATTCCTAAGGTCAGGATTGATGAGACTATAAGGACCGATTCTGGGAAAGCAGTTTATTCATTTTTTAGTAGTATTAGGGCAAAGGGAAGACAATTTGATTTCACCTCGTTCTGCACTTATTGTCGACAACTATAGCGCTTTGATAACGATATAGTAATAAGTGAGATACGAAATGGACTTGGGCCCAAAGGTTGTTAAGTAAGGCTCTCTAAGGGATTAGAGATACTTAACCTAGTGAAAATTCAAATGTATCTGGGGTACTCTGAGTTTATGAATTGTAGCCTCTACGTGAACTAATTAAGTTTGACGTGAGAGCTCCCGTACTGCTTTTCTTAAAAAGGGTAGATGTCTCTATGTTGGCCTTAACGGGTTTGATATAGAGCTCCCGCATTTCAGGTGAACTCAGCGGTCGCACGGTTCGGCAGTTAGAGGTTTACATGTTTTGGTTCGAGCTGATTTTGGCAGATATGAGGATTACAGCGTTCCCGCCATAGGCGAGTGGGAGATGTTGGATATTGGATATCTAAATGGGTCACCCATGGAGGGTCCGACCCAATGAATTTGTTAACTGACCTCCCACACGACTTAACGTGGTGAGATCGTGAGGACGTGGGGAAATAGTTCAACCACTCCCGTACGTATTAAATACCCATATTCGATCAATCAATTAATATACGATTCATTAATTCAGTTGTCCAATACAGAGCGCTCCCATACAGAGACCAAACCAATAATTGTTACGAACGGTGAGACAGTGTTCTGTTCTCGAACGTAGTTCGGAGACGTCGTTGGGTTAAAAGAATAGCAAGAGGTTTTCCGCATCAAAGGTTAATCACGCTTCAAGGGTATGTCTTTGATCCTCCTATTATGTGTAAATATATGAAATAGCATGCGAATAAAATCCTTCATCCCGTTTGTCCAAATTAAGGACAGCTTAAGCCCAGCTTTTATCAAATCAGGCAACAAACTTAATTTATATGGTTACGGATAATCATTAGGTTTAAAATAAATATAAAAAAAAAAAGCAATAAGGGGCAGAGAATGAACAAACTCTGAATTAATTAAATAAATGGCGAGTAGCTTTGGAAAAGCCAACGCAATCTCTTCGTCACAAACAGTTCATTAAGTTTAAAATATAATAATAATTAATTAGTTTGTCAGCAGCACAAGCAATCTATCTATATATACCAGTCAATAATAATACTAGCTGGTATCTCTCTGACTAATCTTCCATTTACTTAATGCAGCATCCTAACGGAATAAAAATAAAAAAAAGACATCCAAACGGAACAATATCATTTATATAGTTGTTTGTACTAAATTTAATCTAAAAATTTCGGATTAACTTTGAATTTTAACAATTTACAGATTGATCCAAAAATATAATTATCAAAATGTATCTATCATTTTAGAACACAAATAGTTTATTTTACATATACTTTAAACATATTAAATCTTGTTAATTACGGATGCAAATAATTGATTATATGAATCTTCAGGTGGTTTTGGAATACTATACTAAGGTGAGGCGTCATCTATTATGTCATAATATGGATTTTATCAAATGTAAAATGGTGGGTTAGGTCCAAGAAGTAAGTAGAATGAAAGTTCTCTTTTTTCTATAAGTTTATGTTTGAAAACTGGAAGAGAACATAAAAAGACAACAAAATAAATGTAAAAAGGAAAATTTTTAATATAAAAATGGTTAAATGCACTATAATAGATGCTTAAGAAAGTTCTATAACATTTTTTTTATTTCAATTTCGTTTTCTTTCTTTCCTTTTTCCCACATTTTTATTTTTTAATTTCCAAACATACAAGAAATTGGCTTACTAAAAGCTGTAATTGTTGATCGTGGAAGTTTATTTGTATATTAGTTGAAAACTAACTAATGAAATGGTAAAAATTTAATTCCTAAGAATTATTTCAATTACTTAAATATTTTTATCAAACAATCATATTATCATTTATCATTATTTTAGAATATTTTAACATTAATGTAAGAAAATGATATACATGTCAACAAATATTTAACGAATTTGAATTGCAATCAATATAAAAATGTGTGTGATAAAATAAAATAAATTAAAATAAAACACTTTTTTTATTTTTACCTATTTAATTTATGCACATACATCGCAATTCAAAAGAAAATTTTGGTAATATATACCGGGATTCTTAATATAAATTATTTGGGATAAAAGATTCTAAATATACCAACCCAAGTTAAACTTTACTAAACAATGTGGTTATAATATTTAAAGTCAACTCGTCAAGATGTGTCGTCGGTTGATAGATTTTGATTTTTCTTTTACAGATCGAACAATTTCCAAATTTTACGAGTCAATAAAATTGAAAAAGTCAAACACCAATCATAGGGTAAATCTATTTCCGTTTGGGCCTATCTTAGTGGTGTGGGTTTTACAGCCCACCATTGCATGATTAGGTATCGGATGTGAGATTGCTATGAAATGTACCATTAGAAGACAATCGCTGGACATTGTCGGCCCATCTCAGATTAATTGGAAGGAGAAAAAATAGCGATAATTACACTTCTTAGTACATTTTAAAAAAAAATTACAATAAAAGTGCATTCAGAAAATATTTACAAAATTAATATATTTTTAATATTTTATTTATAAAATTAGTGCATCAATATTCATGCAGCCGCGAAGCATCATCATTCAGCAAAGGAAATTAGAATCACACAATATTTAAACTACAATATATATATATATATATATATATATAACTGTTAGTATCTGTTAACAAGCAAGCAGGTGTGGCGAGCAGGAATGGCAGTTTTTGCATATTCACTCACTTCTACATTCTTCTCTTTTACTAATACTATTCTATCTCCTCCATCAACTCTTTCTCGCTCTAGACCTTCCTCCAAACTTTCCCTCTCCATCCAAACCAGAAACCCTATTTCTTCTTCCCTCTCCCCATTAATTTCTGCTGCTCTTTACTCTACCTCTCCCTTGCCTCACTCTAATGGCAGCTCGAGCTTTCAGAAACTTCTGGATTCTGTCTTTGTCATCTGCACCCGACAGGTCCACGGTGATCGACTACTCTTTAACTCTACAAACCCTACCTTTTCAGTTTTATTAGGTTACCAATTTATTTTGAATGTGGTGCAGTTAGTAGCCAAACCTTCATGTAGTTGGTAGCCAAACCTTAATGTAGTTGGTAGCCAAACCTTCATGTAGTTGGTAGCTAAACCTTCATACCAAGGTTACCAATTCAGTGTTATTAGGTTACCAATTTATTTTGAATGTGATGCAGTTGGTAGCCAAACCTTCATGCAGTTGGTAGCCAAATGTGACGCCCCCAGAATAGGTCCAATCAACCCAACCCATTCTGAGTCGCCAAACACATGGTACAGAATCTAAATACAAATTTTTATATCAAAAGGTCATGAGGAGGACGACCATACAAGCTGTGAGTGTCAATACAAATCGTATATAATACGAAATATAAACACTCAAATTCAGTCCTCAATAGTTATAATTATTTTCACACTATTATACAAAAATAGTGAGGGCTACTACTGCTCTAACTCTGCCCATCACTCTGTTCCCCGACTAGTCCCAGCAATATTCTCATTTCCTGAAGAGGACAATAGATGAAAAGGGTGAGCTCAACTAGCCCAGTAAAGAATATTATGACTAAGATAATGCAGAATAATTTATCATTAGTCTTCAACAAATCAGATAAAATATTATGGACAACAAGTTTTAGATCAACAACTGCAGCGGAATTAACAATGCATCAGAAGAGTTAAGTAGGAAATAATGTCTAGTATCTTCTATGATTTAAAAGTCCATAATCAATATTTTATCTCTGTAACATCAATCAATATATATCTTGAATCAAATATTCATCTTTGCACTACGGGCCAAAGATATTCATCAGGTAATCATTCATCTTTGCACTACAGGCCAAAGATATTCATCAAATAATCATCCATATTTGCATTACAGGCCAAAGATATTCATCAAATAATCATCCATCTTTGCACTACAGGCCAAAGATATTCTTTTGTATCACCATTTAAGACTAAAGATGATGAAAAATATTTTAAAGAATGAATCCAGTGAGATAAAGGACAAAAATGAAGGATTCGTAATTTAGTTTATCCAAGTTCAAGAATACTCCATAATAATCAATTGTGGAGCAAAATTCAAGAATGAAGATCAAAACTTGGATCCAATCAAAGATAGGAACCATAATAGCCAACTTGGACAAAGAATTTTTTTTAATTTTTTTGTGAATAGTACCGTATTAGATTAACTAACCTCTTTCCTAGACAGAACTTTCTAGATATTGCCAATAATACTGTCTAATAATATTATTCAAATAATATAAATTATTGATTTGATAATGTAAAATGTTGTGCAGTGACAATTATTGAAATAACAATAATATAAAATACTGTGTAATACCGTGTGCTACTGTGCCACAACGCGTATTACTTTATTTTAACAATCGGATATTTTAACAGTGTTAACGGTAACTGTTACGCCGTTATTTATAGAAAACTTATTCTTGTCGTTTTCTTCATTCGACAGTTTTCTGTTATGGGACCCACAAATAGTTGCGTCGTCTTACCAATTCAGTTTTATTAGGTTACCAATTTATTTTGAATGTGATGCAGTTGGTAGCCAAACCTTCATGCAGTTGGTAGCCAAACCTTCATACTAAGGTAACCAATTCAGTTTTATTAGGTTACCAATTTATTTTGAATGTGATGCAGTTGGCAGCCAAACCTTCATATACAAAGGTAACCATTTTAGTTTTTGTGGGTAAACAATTAGTTATAAAAAAAATTAGAATAGTAAGTGTTACATCCATTTGTTTTTAAAATTATGTTTGTAGGGCGAATCTTCTCCTTTTTCTCATTGGCGTTTTGGACAACGATTTCGAGGTCTTGAAGGGTAGCGGCGACGCAACCAAGGACGCGACGGAGGAGGAGGAGGAGGATGAAGGGGAGGAGAGAGGAGGCGGTGAGGGAGATGAAGAGAATGGGCGGCGGTGAGGGAGATGAAGATTAGAAAGAGTCAGGTTCTAAGGAGAGAGAATATAATTTTTGATTTTTTTCTCCTTTTGATTTGAATTATGAATTTGTTTTGGTTGTTAGATCCCAAAGATTTTGTAACTGCCGTATATGGCGGTTACTTCTCCTTGATTTTAGGTTTCCTTATTTATTTGAAATTGAATGATTTGAATTTGTTGCCCTTTTTTAATAATTATTTTGTAGATGCACTAATTTTGTAATTACTTTCTAATTGTTGTATATTTCTATAAAGAACTCGAAAAATTTTGGTTGTCACAACTACAACTACAACTTATTGTAAATTTTGCGGTTTGAATTTAAATACTAGTTTAGGTGATGCTTCATCAAATTTTTATAACTTTTTGTGATTTATTCAACTAATCGCATTCACTACTTGTCAAAATAAGTTGTCAAATATAGTACCATTGTCTAGAAAAATTAGTCCTTTTACTTTTATAAAAAAAGAATTCTTGAAAGTTAAGGTTTCAGGTTTGTAACTATCTGACACATTTTAACATAATTATTTTTAAAAAAAACAAATTCTAATATTTGAACATTGAAATTGGAAAAAAAAATCATTCAGATATATTATGTATAAACTTTAATATTTATTTTTTAAAACAATTTGTCCACCAAAGGATAAACAGAAGAAATCAATAAAATTTATTTATTTTTCTTTTCATCATCACAATTTTATGTAATGTACAGAATTAGTTGACAAATAAATCAAAATAATCCGCATATATCGATCATAATAATTCATAGCCCTACAGTGAAAGGCACCCCGGTGGACGCTAACCATGCCTGGCCCGCTATAAGGGTCGCCACCGTGAACTTGGAGGCCTCTTTTGCACTCCTAATAACATGGTATCCCCGCCACTTGACCCGATACGTGGTGGCAGCACCCGGTCCGAAATTTTATATTCACCATAGTATAAAGTATTCCAAGCGAAATTAGAATTCTGCCACGGTAACCAACCTTGTCGATTTACCAAACTGTCCAAATAAGTATTCATTAATACGGTTCGCGAATATTGCTGCCACTGGGCGCCCCAAGTACGTTTGAACCGCCGTCACCGCTGGTTTAAGGTCCGGTGCGGCGGTGATTCGAGAATTATGGATTGAAATACCGGTATTTTGGTAGGGATCGGCACGGCCTTGAGCTGTTATGACGTTGACTTGGCCTTGTAACGGTCTTCTTGCGTAGATAATACAGTTTTGAAATACTACGGCCGCATTTCCAAAGATGAAGTCTATGGTGCCGTAAATGTTACAGGCTTTGTAGAATTGGCGTTGGGCGTGGACAAAAAGAGTGTCTTGGTATCCTTCAAAGCCGCATGAGTAGAAGACGGAGAGATCGGATGAGGATCGGAGTGCCACGGCTTGTCCGTTTTGTGGCCCGGCTGTGTTGCGGAATGTAATTCCACGGCCAATAAACCCAACTCCATCAATTCCTGGATCGGAGGAGGATCGATCAAATCAGGGTTAAGATTTATTTTGAAATATGATCGATACATGTTGTGCATGATATATATATATATATATATATATATATGGGTAATTAACCTTACTATATATGCATGAAGCTAGAAAATAAAAAAATACCAGCAGTTGCAGAGCTGTAGGTTGTGAATCCTGCCGCAACACTCCTGCTCCCAGTGATTACAGTGTATCTAAGTCCGTCACCAACTAACATGATCTTGTTCAAGTTGTTGACAACCTCAATATTTTCCCTATAAACCCCCCCTTTCACATAAATCACAAACCTCACATAATTTCCCCTTCTCACTTTGGCTGCATAATTAATAGCTGCCTGAATGGATCCAAACTTCCCTGATCCATCTTTTGCTACTACAACATTCGCCCTCGAAGCCCAATCAGACCGAGTTTGCAACAGCAGCTTTCTCTCTCCCAGCACTAACCCAACTAGGAAAACTCTCGTCTTTATTGTGGTGCTCTTCTTGTTTCTCATCATTAATCCATTAATAGCCAAACAGTTACTTATCAATTCCGAAACATTGTTTGACATAATTGGAGCTATAAATTTTGTAACATTGAGCTCCACTGAGCCCGATCGACATGTCTCAAGATTTGTAAGGGCAGCGCTTAGCCATGTTTGGGCGTCGAATCGAAAGTACCTGCTGCTCGAGTTTGTTTGTAGGCTTTCTAGGGTTCGGTTGAGCTGGAAAATGGAATTATGGAATAGTTTGTCACAATCATTCCATGCTGCCTTCCTTCTTTTGCTGCTGCACGCATTCCCAACCCTCTCCGTGAAACTCTGGGCATGGAGAGTCCGGTCTAGGGCTACTTGAACCAGCATTCTTCTGAATTCTTCGCCATTTTTAGGTCTAAATTGTTGATTTTGGCCTAAGAAGTAGTTGCATGGTTCCGGATTTGGGGTGGTTTTGCACCAGTAGTTCACGTCCCCCCGTGATTCATCTGATTCTGGTAGGGCTTGAGAGAAGTATATGTACATCAAGAATAATACTATGATCTTAATTGCCATTGAACTATTTTCTTTTTAAAAAAAATTAGCTAATTGTTTAATTTGAAATGGCTCACTAAATATTTGCTACAGTTTCACTTTTATACAAAAAGATGGTCCGAGAAGGGCTTGGCAAATTGAGAGTTGGCTTGTTTGGAATGTGAGAAATTGTGCGCTTAAAATTTGAAATTGAAGTTACAAAGGTTTAATAGTACTCCATATTCAACCGGTGCATGTCTTTAATTAATTACTTAATGTTTACTTCGATCGGTATAAGATCCTTGTTATGCGGATCGATCACTGCTAGGGAGCAGTTCAGACAAGAGAATTCATGTGAGACAGGGAGGAAGATGCCTTTCTGGTTGAATGCTTGTTGATGCATAGTGTCTTGAGCTTAACATGCATGTTACACTAGACGATCGAGCCGTCGGTGGTTAATGAGAAGAACAAGCATACATATTAAATACTCCTATATAAAAATTCAAAAAACTATATAAACCTTCCTCCTACAATTTGTGAGAATGGTAGCAAGTGAGAATACAATTTGTGAAATTAAGGCAGGAGGGAGAAACCTTCCTCCTCTAATCAAGGTTTATTTTTAAATACTCTACTAGAGAATTCGTTGTACCTCTTGTGGCTTGTGCCATGAGGTGGAATCCTAATTAAATTCTTGACAGACAAGTGGCAATAGATAAGTACGTAACTCTCAAAAATTAATCATTCCTAATTGGTTTGTTTAATTTCACGTGGGTGTCACGTGATTATTGTTTGATGACCAAATGTTGAGATTTTGGATGAAGAGGAGCTCGTATATACATTTTTAAATAATAAATTTTTATTGAAAATTAATATGTCCGAAACTACTTATATAAATATTATAAAAAAAAATGATGTCCAAATAAAAAAGTTTAGCATATGTGAAAAACGTAAAAGTTAATAGGGACTTTCCTTTGAGACCGGTAAAAGAATGAGTAAATTACAAATTTCACTCATATTAACAAAAATAAAAATAGAGAAGAGAGTAAATACAATTTTTAATTTCTTTTTAATGGTCTCACAATATTAATAAAATGATGAATAATTTTATTTTTTATATTAATAAACTCCACTAAATGACATAATTATTCTTTATTTTATCTTATTTTTTGAAGGACAAATATATATATTTTTAGTCATGGTTTAAAGACGGAGGGAGAACCTAATATTAAACTTCGGGATCAAGGTTTCTGGTTGCAGCCAAGAAATAATTACAAACAGAGTCTACATAACAATATCTTATATATAAAAAATCAAAAAACTATTCTAAATTGACCCTTAAATCTTATTGATATTTCCATATTAAAAAAAATAATATTTCCACATGATCCCTCTAATATGAATAATGAGTGAATTCCACCTCTATATAAAATAAATTTATGTGAAAATATCATTTTAACATGTAAAAATATATATCAATTTCCTTAATTTAATTATGAGTTAACTTGGTGGTACCTCACCCATATAAAGATCGCCACTTTACTAACTTCTCTTCCTCTCAATCCATCTTGGCTTTGTTGCAATCTTCCGTCACCGCTAGACAGGAAGATTCAGAAATTTTTCCCAGCAGGGGCAAATTTTAACTAATTTTTTTGTTGAAGTTAAATAAAGAAAAACTTGAACTAATCATAATAATGTTTACAAATTGCAATAAATATTCATAACCCAAACTTAAAAAGGAATTTCAAAATAAAAAATATTTAGATACAATTTAGAAACTTACTTCGGTTACTTGTCATAGTTCAATTTGAATGATTCCTCAAATGCTCAAAGCCTCAAACCAAATTTATTTTCTATATTCAACCAAAATCATGAATTAATTTCAAAGCATAAATCAGTTTTAGTATCTTTTTATAAGTTTCAAAAGCCTCAAGGTATCTTTTTTTTATTATTCTATTTTGTGGGGTTTGTTTATGATAATTATTTTGTTTGTTCTAAAAAAGTTAAAAATGAGAGTAGTAGTAAATCAGTAGTATAATGATTTACTGCTTCTTCTTTTGGGTCTTATTGTTGTAAAGCTTGTGCTGATTGTGCATTTAAGAACAATGATTGATTTCTCGTTTAACCACCTAGTTCTAATACTAGCAGTCAAATTTGAAAAATCATAAAACTACAAGTATTGAAAAAATAGCATTGATCCAACTTTTGAAAAAAATGCATGCAGTTCTAATTTTTTATTCCAATGCCCTATCTTTATCTTTTTAGAGAACACAACTCTCATTGAAACTCACATAAAGGAAAGAGTTAGAACTGCAGATAAAAATAATTTAACACAGATCCAATTCTCAACAGAGTTGCATCATTTCATTTGAACACTAAAACTACATGCTCATCCAATATTAACAACAACAGTTGTACTCACCGGAAGTCCATAACCCATAAAGCCACAACAAATTCAAATAAATTATCAAACAAAAAAAGCCCTAATTAATTACCTCTTAAGTCCAAAATATAACAAATATATTAAATAAATTGAATTGGGTTTAACCCTAAGTTCCCAACCAACAACAAATTCAAACAAACTACAAATTTTAAATTATCAAACAAAACAAGCTCTAATCTATTAACACCATTGCATGACATTTGTCATTCCCAAATTGCAACACTTATCTTATCTAATTAATATGCTCATCTATTACTCCGGTTTTCACCTGTCCTACATAGTTACACCAATTTTTAAATTTTATAATATTATACCGTTTATAATATTATACCATACATATATATAAGTTTCAACATTACTAACCGTGACAACCCAATAAATCTATTTTTTAGAATTTTACAGTATTATACACCATTTATAATCCTATACCATACATTATATCATACATATATATAATCCCACACTAATATGTTCATTTTATAATCCTCAAAATACAATACTTTTCTAAACTGTTACTAATTTAATTATGTCAAAACATAATTATTATATCCTAAAGTCATTACTTTTTTAATATTATGCCGTATATAATTATACCATACATTATATCATACATGTAAGGAATAATATTATAACACACGTCACTACTAGAAAATCAAGCATACGTGATGGATCCTGGTGACGATTTTCAAAAGCAATCACAATAGATAATATTTCGTGATGGATTATTTGATTCATCACAAAAATAGTTTATATATGATGGCTCTAGTGATGGTTAATTTTTCCATCGTGGATATATATATGTGACGACTATTTCAATCACCAAATATTGTCCTAAATTTTTTTTAGCTTTTGTGATGGCATGCAACCATCACTTATATATTTCTCCTTAACGTGATTGCATTTAAGCCATCACAAAAAAAAATTCAAAAAATATTTGGTGACGGTCAAAATCATCACGAAAAGAAAATCACATGTGATGAACCTTTATGACGACATTTAAAGCAATCTAAAAAAATGGTATTATATGATGGAATTTTTCAATAATCACAAAATAATAATATAGATGACTGCTCCTAGTAATGGACTAATTTTGCCATCACTATAAACTATTTGTAACGGTCAAGGCAATCACTAAAAACAAGCATATATGACCAACAAATATATTAGATGATGAAATTTACTACCAGTCACAAAATAGTAATATATATGATGGCTCTTACTGATGTCTAGTTGTGTCATCACTATATAATATTTGAATAACCATTACAATCACTGAATTTTTCGCGTAAATTATTTTTTGTTTTTTGAAGGGAGGCGAGTACAATTGATAAAAATTTCAACGAAAGCATAATTTATTTTTTTTTGCCATTTATCGAAGGAGGTCTTAATTTTTCAATTTTTTTCTTGATTGTGTTTGAACCATCACACAATATTTTATCTAAAGGAAAATATTAAAACTTAGTGCAATCACTTATATTCTTCTTTGTCACTACAAGAAATTTGGGATGTAGCGAAGGAAATTTTGTGAAGGAATTTATTTCTTCACATGAGGAGTTTATTAGTGAAGAAACAATGAAGGAAAAAAATATAGTGACAATATAGTTATTAGTGAAAGAAACATCCTTCACAATTTATATTTTTTCTTTTGCAAAATTCAGTTAGTGGTCGTGACAAGCCTCTCCCAGGATTGGTCCGTCCTCGACCTCAAGTCCCGATTCAAGATCTACGTCTCTATTTCTCGTACCTCGATGATCTCAGCCTCATTCAATTCAAAGATGTCCGTACTCTCTCTCTCTCTCTCTATATATATATATATATATATGTACACACACGTACACAAATTATCATAATTTGTCTATTAAAAGAGTGTTATTGATGCATATAGTTGATTACACTTGAATTTTTCTTAGCTAAAGATCGAAATTCTAGTTGAAGCATTGAGTTAGGGTTTTGCTACAGTTTTCCATGTTTTTTAGCAATTTACTGCAAGATAAATTGGATTTCTTAGCTAAGTTGTCTAAGTTTCAGTTGATTAGTTAGGTTCTGACTGAATGATTGGTTTATGAGCAGCTTTCAGCTTGAAAATATATTGTGAACTGAATTGTTTGATAATGTTTATTTCTTTTATGTACTTACAGCTGACAGAAAGAATTTTTTTTAGTACTGAAACCTAAACTTTACCCTCTCTTATTAATAAATATAACTTCTGATTGCTTGATAAATTTGTTTGTAAGTTTCGGGTGATGGGGGCTTCACTAGAATAAAATTTTTATTCAATTAATTATGTTGTTACTTAATTACACACTTACAAACAAAGTTTTAATTATATTGTTCAATATATTCTACTTTTTCTTGTGTAATTGCACATTTATATGTATGCTCGCAAGTACTACTGAAAGTGGTTTCAGTTATCCAGTTTCTATTGAGTTTTTAGCTATGAAAAATTATTGTCTCACCATAAAGAAAATTTTTTTGTCAACCAAATCCTTTTCGATTTGAGTTTTACGATTAGAATTCATTTATTGAAACCAGCTTTATAGTGATTGCCTTAATATTGAACTTTTGATTTGGTACATAATTCTCTCTGATCACATAGTGAATTGGTGATAGATGAAATAGTGCTTCATTTTGTAAAAGTTAACAAAACGAAAAGATACTGAAGGGCGGGGGAAGCCTTTAACTTAAAGACTTCAATTGTGTAAATTAACAAGCAAATGACCTTATTCATTGATGTCTCAATTACAGAATAAATCTGTAGTGTCATAATGATTTTCTGACATCTACCGTTTACGCACCTTGCTGATCTGATTTGGGAGGATGAATTTTTCTTATGTTGTGCAGAAAAATGCTTATTTTGCGCCCACACTTTTTAGCCATCTCTTGGGTAAATGTTTAAGGCGTCGAAACCCATTTCTTGAGATATTAAAATTGGGTTTGGTGGTCTTAGGAACATTTGCTGTTGTTTGGTGGCCATATCTTCATTGTTTGGATGACTTTCTGGAGGTAAAAAGCAGGAAAACTTTAAGAATCTCACTTTTATTCAGGTAACAGGATAATATATGTTGTTCATTCTTTTTGCCTACTTCAATATGGAGGTATGACAAATGCAACAAATTACATTCAATCCCAACTTTTCCAATTGTTTAACAGATACCCACAGCGAGATTGAATGGTCATTATTATTTGCGTACATTTATAAATATTGATAGGTAGACCTTATGATCAATTAGTGCTTTCTCAACAAGTAACCACATTACCGATCCAAAAATATTTAGGTGCTTGTTTCTGAGCTACATGTTCTGCATGTTAAGTCCCTAGCAAGTCCTTTGTAGAGTCGTAGAAGTTACCCATGAAGCATTCTGTGCAACTAGAGGTAGACCAGTATGAGTTTCTGGTATGTTTCTGATATTGATACACTTTTCATGTTTAATTTTATTTTCTAGTGGCAGTCAAAAAACTTATGTACGGATTCTAGTGTCCTTGTTATATAACTTAATCCTGAACAGAACGGGTCCAGCTGCTTTTCTGAGACGATAGAAAGCTATTTTATGGGGAAGTTATATTATTTTTTTGGGCTAGTTGAGAAGTTATATAGTTGAACTCAGTTTACATATTAATTTATAGAAAATGATAAATGGGCTACAAGGAAAATATGAAACGCGTCTAGAATCATTATTCTTTAAAAAGATCCCTTATGGAACCAAGTCATAAGGAAAATATTGGGTGATTATGAAGGCTTGTTGACTCCACCTGGACCTGTGAGTACAATTGCAAATCAAGCTGCTGCAAAGGCAATGATGTTTCTTTCAGGTCTAACAGTTGGGAGTGGGTACCTTTATGGTGTAAGCTTGAATGACATGTCAGTGAACTGCTGTAAGTTTTCTTCTCTTTCTTTTTGGAGGATTGATGTTTGTTTCTTATAGACATTTTCAATTAAGTTCCATCTAATTCCTACAGCTATCATTGTTATATTGTACCTCTATTTTGTTTTTTGTTTTTTTCTATTTATATTTGGCTGATTTGTGTTTTTGACGTCAAGGAAGGGTATACTTATTTTTTTTCTTTCTGAATTTGTAAACATATTTCAGCTTTTATTTTGAATCTGGATGTTTGTCTCTATAATCAACTGACATCACCTTCTCTCTATTTGTGATATTTTGTAGCCGAAAACATGCGACATCTTATTGTTGAGGCATGTTTTGCTAGAAATCTTATTGTCTTGTTAAATATAATTTATTCTGATTTGAAAAGGTTGCGAAAATCTTCAAGACAAAAGTAAAATGCAAGAAGCTAAAACAAGGAAGGCTTAGAATGGTATTAGAGATTCCTTGGTTTTAAGTTTTAATACTACTCCTTCCTTCCCATAAAAGATGTCGGAAGTACCAAAAAATATTAAATATTGTTCACCGAAATATGTCTTATTTACACAAGTTATATGCAATAGGATATTAGGATGAGTTTACCCTCAAATCGAGTCCACTATTTTTAAGAGAGAAAAAATTATCAGTGTAATTATGTGGGTCCATAACGTGTAATATTTGAAGTTATGTTTTACTCTGTTAAGTATCCTCTACTTCAATTTTCTTAATTTATGTGAAAAGTATAATTAAGACATCTTTTGTGGGATTAAGGAAGTACTATTTACAAAAAGTTTAATATCCTATTAATTTCTTGAGTTAGACCTGATATGTATTTCTAATAAAAAGACCAAGATTATAGTTTGAGTAGATGAGAGGACAATCCTTTTTAGTGGAAATGTATTTATACTTTAGTGAAATTTCAAAAAGGAATTGTGTTATATATGTAAGACCCCAACTTTTTATGAATAAAGATTTAATTTCCTCTATATATTATTTTAAAATAGTACGGTGTTGATTTGATAAATGTGGTAAGTGATGGGTGGAATGTGCAAATTTTACAAAGTAAGCAAGTAGATATAAAATATTTATTGTTGTCGGAGAATATTCGTTTGGTCGAGGAATATTCTTGTTGTCGGGGAATATTCGTACGACGGTACAGTCATTGGTGGACCTCACACCGAAATAAATATCGGATATAGAAAGCGACAGAAGTAACCTTTTTATTAAAATAACGGCAAAACTGTTACCGTTAGTACTGTTGAAATACCCGGTGGTTAAAATACAGTAATATGTGGTGTTGCACAGTGGCACACGTTATTGCACAGTATTTCGAATTATTGATTCTTACGTAAGAAGGCACTTACTCAATTATTGTTACAGTAATTACTGTTCAATATTTTATATTATTGATTCAATAATTGCATAATATTTTATTGGTTCAATATTTGCTTCGTTGATATTTTATATCAATAAGTGTTACTTTGCTATTTTATATTATTGATTCAATAATTGTCATTACACATTATTTCAAATTATCAAATCAATAATTCATATTATTTGAATGATATTATTAGATAGCATTATTGGCAATGTCTAAGGAAGTTCTGTCTAGAAAAGGGGTTGATTAATTGCGCGCCAGTAAGGAGAAATCCTTCTCGGAAGGCCCCCTCTTTTCTGGGAACGACCTGGTTGTCAATATTGTAGTTCTGTAATATTATTTGTGAATAATTAATTTTTGATATATATGATAAAAAAATATTTATTCAATGTGAATTTAAACGGAGGAATTTTTAACATGTGACATTTGTTCAAAGTTGGTATTTTATCTTGTCCGATAAAATAATTCATTCAAATATATTATTATAATATTACATTATAGTAGTATGATGTGATTATATAATAGTATGATTTTTATAATTTGAATGGTAACATTATTATAGTAAATTCATGGTATAAAAGTTAAACGAGGTGGAAGAGTGCAAATTGAATTTGAACTCTTATGATGCAAATAATGATGTCATCGGAGCGATGAGGTAAACAAGGATGTCATCGGAGGGATGAGGTAAGCAATGATGTCATAAGATCGATGATGTAAGCGATGATGTCATAAATTATGGCGAAAAGACTATTTTACCCTTACTCTGCCGAGCCTATAAATAGAAGCTCATTTCTTCATTATTTCTCACCACTTCACTAAAGCTATAGAGAGAGAAAGTATAGGAAGAATAAGAGAGAAAGAATAAGAGTATTTTGCTATTACACTAGTGCAGTCTCCAAAATTTTAAGGTAAGAGATATTATTTCTTTCGTATTCATGAAGAGAGTTATTTTCTTTCAAAACTCGTAAGGGTTGTTATTCCATTCTTTATGATTCTGTTGAAATAATCTATCTACGCGGACTACTGCATGCATGGTGAAATTCTGTTATTATTTCATCCTTTAATATTCTGTGGGAATAACCTGTCTACGTGGACTACCGCATGCCTGGTGAATAACCTTTCGTATTCAGTTGTTATTAAATTGTGGAAATAATCTGTCTGAGCGGACTACCGCCAAACGGGTAAAAATTCAATTGCAGTTTCGTATATTGTTTCATTTCAGATTCTTAACTCTAAACTTACTACGGTAAGTATTGCTTCTATAATTCCTGAAATGATCAGAAATTCTTTGAGTTTTGCACTTCATCTAATATCATTTTACTGAAATATTGGTCTGAACTTTCTTGTGAAATTTTTATTTTTTCATGTCGAGTTACTATTCACGGGGTACTATTCCTGGTAAAAAAAATATTTTTTTTCTTCCAAATCATCTTTGATTGGATCAAGGTTTTGATCTTCATTCTTGAACTCTGGATAAATTCTCTAATATTTGTCCTTTATCTCACTGAATTCGTTATTCATATTATTTTTCATTATCCTCAGTTCTAAATGGTGATATAACTGAATATCTTTGGCCTGTAGTGCAAAGATGAATGATTACTTGATGAATATCTTTGGCCTGTAGTGCAAAGATGAATGATTACCTGATGAATATCTTTGGCCCGTAGTGCAATGATAGACAGGTGTTGAGATGAACATGACCAACTGGTGATACAAATGAATATCTTTGGGCCGTAGTGCAAAGATGAATATTTGGTTCGAGATGTATATTGATTGATGTTACAGGGATAAAATATTAATGATGGACTTTTAAATCATAGAAGATAGTAGGAATCATTCTCTACTTAACTCTTCTAATGAATTGTTATTTTCGCTGCAATTGTTGATCTAAAATTTGTTGTCCATAATATTTTATCTGATTTGTTGAAGACTAACGATAATTTATTTTTCATTATCTTAGTTATAATATTCTTTACTGGACTAGTTGAGCTCACCTTTTTCTTCCATTGTTCTCTTCAGGAAATGAGAATATCGCGGGTACTAGTCGGAAAATGGAGTGATGGTCCGAGTTAGAGCTGTAGAAGTACTCCCATTTTTTTGTAAAATAGTGTGATAATAAATTTAATGAGGACTTAGTTTGAATGTTTATATTTTTTACATGTCTGTATTGACACTCACAGTTGTGTAGTCGTATTTTGCACGACCGTTTGATATAAAAAATTGTATTTAAATTTTGTTGAGTGTATTTGGCGACTTAGAATGAGTTGAGTATTGAACATATTTTGGGGGCATCACAATATATGCAATTTTTAGCAACATTAATTTGTAAATCAATTAAAAGTGGCATACTTGGCTGTTTTCTTAAATCCTTCCCCTGCTATTTCTTCTGAAAAAATAATTGCAGTTGTCATGTTATAACCATAAACCCAATCCTTAAGTATGGCTGGTATGCCATGTATATCAGATACTTTTTTTGTAACTTTACCACTGGTATGGTAATTGAATTTAAGCTCATGGATTTGATGGAAGCTTAGCATAACTAGAGAAAGTATATGAGATTGCAGTCAATGGTTCAGATGATGAGAAGATTTCTGCTGCAACGATTCTCTGTGGGGCATCCCTAACTCGTGGTTGGAATATTCAGGTAATACAAATGAAAAATCAATTTTTTTATGAGGTGTAAAACAGAATTCAATCATTTTTAAGTGAGCAAAAATGATGATTTTTAGTACCAGTTCTTTATATCTACATATTGGAACTCATTGTGTGATGTTTATCTCAATTTTGTTATTGTTTGATTAAGTTTTTCTTGATTGGGGTTCTTATTGTCCATCTTTGGTTGTAGATGGCAACTCTATTAAATTAAAAAAAAAATGGAAAGCTACTTGAGTTATCTTCATCAATACGCAAAGAATATGGCATAAACACTTGCACTTGATCCGACCTAGCTGATTTGTTTGCTTCATCAAATGCATCAACTGATATTGCAACGAATAACTCAGCCACACATGTTGAGAATGACGACGCAGATGATGACGACTCTGACGAGGTCTCTATGTAGAATTTGGAATGATCTAGATTTTCTTTGATTATAAATTTATTAGTTTAGGAGCTCTTTGATAGATGTTGGGTTAGTTAATTATTTGATAAACCTATGACATGTAGCTACCTATTTAGGTAGTTGGTTATGAATTGAATTTTAATTAACTGTATCAAGTTTTTTCATTTTAATAATTTTGTATGATTTTATATTTTAAATTTATTGAAATTTATGTCATTTACAAATTTGAAATATAAAATTGACAATTAAATATATTTTAATATAAGAATTTGATAGGTCTCCAAAATTGGGTATTTAATTTTGATGATAACAAGGATTAAAGGTCAAAAAGGGTAGAATTCTCTCCATAGGATTAAGTGCTAATATGATTTATTAATTACCTTGTATATTTTGACCAAAAATATTTATTTTCTTATTTGAATTTATTTTATGACATTGATAATTTAATATCAAGTGTTAATAAAATGAGTTCGTATAGTAACATTTCCTAAAGCAAGGAGATTCCTATTTTATTTTTAAAATTGATTTTTCAAAAAATCATTTATGGGCATAAATTATTTTCAAAATATATATATACTAAAGTATATTATACTTGTAAAAGAATATAATATATACATATATATATATAACAGCAAGTGTGTGAATGGTGTGTGTTGGTCCTTGTGTGTGTGTGTGTGCCGAATTTACCAAGTGTATGCATGAAAATATAATGTGTTTTTGATGTTTGTGTAATGCTTGCATTGAAAAGTATTTACCTAAACTATATGTGTGTATACCGTGTGTGCTGGCAAGGAAACATAAGGCTTATGCCTTAAAAATCAAATGAGTTGGACATGGAAGTTTGTGCTAGAAACAAATGAAGGCTTATACCTTAAATTCAAACCTTGGGCGCACAAATTCAAAAACGGTCATGCAATTCAAGCCCCTTATTTTGCATCATGCAATCTGGACCTTTCATTTCAAAAATTACGATTTTGCCCAAACCTGAAAATTTCTATAAATAAAAGACTTTCCTATTCATTTCAATTTATCAATTCTATAAATCAGAAAGCTTACTCTCCTTGTCAATAGATTATTCAAACAAGCTTTTACTCTTTTCGCTCAAATCAAAGTTATAATTTCGTTTGGAAGAGAAAAATTGGTCCAAGTATTTGAGATAAGTTGTCAAATTATAATTGTTCATATCATCTCATACTTGCTCATTCATATATATATATATATATATATATATATATATATATATATATATATATATATATATATATATATATCTGTGATAAACTGTCATACGTATTCATATATCTCTATATCCATATTAGTAAAGAGTCAGTACTTGGACACCGAAACGCGTTAAGCAAATTCAGATGCTATTTCTTTGAAATCTCTGGACGGTCTTTAAAATCCCAATTGGACCTTTACTGGTATAATTAATATATAAATTTAGATAATCAGATATAATTTGTGATAAACATTTATATATATCTTATATATGATCTATCATATCTAATAAAGAGTCAGTACTTGGACACCGAAACGCGTTAAGCAAATTCAGATACTATTTCTTTGAAATACTCTGAACGGTCTTTAAAATCCCAAGTGGCTCTTTACTGATATATATAATCGATATAAATATTCTTTAATATTTTATATCCGATTATCAAGTTGTGAATCGAAAAATTTAGTCAGTACTTGGACACCGAAACGTGTTAAGCAAATTCGGATATTTCACTTGAAATACTCTGGACGGTCTTTAAAATCCCAAGTGGCCAAATTATTCGCAACGTAGATCAAGTATAATATAATATATATAAGTGGGTAGAACGAGTTTGTTCAAGCATTATCTAAAGTGAATCATATTGTCATACTTGATAAACTGTCATCAAATATACTGTTCATATAATTGCTTATAAATTATTATTGCATTATATAAGTGTGTTTGGTTGTTTAATTCAAAGTTATATTTATTCAACACCAAAGAAACACACTCTTCCTAAAGAAAAATCTTTTTCTTAATCCATTGAAAAATATTCTTTAAAGAAAAAGAAAGTTTTCATTACAAGTGCTTAAATATTATATCTGCTTTCACAGAAGCACATCACATAAAAGTCTTTGAACTTTTATCATATACTTGAAATTCTATATCTGCTTATCTGAGAAGTATATTTGTGCTACAATTATATCTGTTTATTGTTAGAAGCATATATTCATCAAACTTTTTGTAAAAAAAAGAGGGTGAGTTAGTTTATTTTATATTTGTGAGAAAGACAAGAATTCTTTGACCAAGACCAGAGTCTTAGAGAGGTCAGCTGGGAGTTGAGTCTCTAGTGCACTTGTGAGGTGAGGAAGAGATTGTTGTTTCAAGACCAAAATATAAAATAGAACTAAGCTCAAAAGAAGATTCAACAAAGCTTGAAGAATGAGCTGGGAGTTCGCTGTCCGAGAAAGTTAGTTGAGGATAGTTGTAAGTTTATTTTTAAAACTTTGTACAGGCTTCTCCGCCTATTGAAGAAGTATTTATTATAGGGAAGTAATAGGATCTCAAGTCCTGGAGAGGAGCTTGAGACTGGACGTAGCAACATACCTGAGCTGTATGTTGTGAACCAGATAAATATCTGTGCATTGTGTGATTGAATTTCAAACTGTTTATTGATTTGATAAAATTAATCTACTAAAATTCAAAATGGCCAAAGATTATTTTTAAACGGTAATAATCTATTCACCCCCCCCCCTTCTAGATTATTATTGGACTTTTAATTGGTATCAGAGCGGTGCTCTTTAACTTGTTTGTTAAGTGATTACAGACATGTCTAAGAGTAGATCCATCTATGGCCTACACAAATGCTACCGGTTGCGGAGAAGGACTATCAATGTCCAGACCCCCACTATTTGATGGCACAAACTTTGCCACCTGGAAGAATAGGTTCAAAATCTACGCCAAGTCACAAGGAATCAAACTTTGGCTAGCAATTGAACGAGGTGTAAAGATTCCCACAAAAGTCGAAAATGAAAAGCTCATTGAAAAAGATGCTGGGGAATTCACCACCGAGGATGAGGAGGTTATGAATATCGCCTTCAAAGCTGAACAAGTGCTAACAAGTGCTCTTATAGAAAAAGAATATAAAAGAGTTAACAACTGCAAGAATGCAAAAGAAATCTGGGAAAAATTGATTGTAACCTATGAAGGAACCAATCATATCAAAGAAACCAGAAAAATGCTCTAATTTAAGAGTATGAAAACTTCAAGCTGGAAGAAGGTGAAAAGATCATTGATATGAAAACTTGTTTTTCCAGAATCATTGATGAGCTAGAACAACTGGGAAAAGCTTACACAACAAATGACAAGAACAGAAGGATTCTCAAAGCTCTTCCATCTGTGTGGAAAATGAAAGTTACAGCCATCAAGAAAATGCAGGATCTAACTGCTTATCCCCTTGATAGCCACATTGGAAATCTTCATGCCCACGAAGTCGACATGCTGGTCGAAAAAGCAGGATCAGACACAGATCTCAAAAAGAAAGGAATCGCTTTCAAAGCTTTACTTGTTAATCAAGATAGCGATGATGATGAACTAAATGAAGAACTCTTGAGTCTAGGTAATAATAAAGTTGCGTTATTATCAAGATAACTCAGAAGAGTAATTCAAAGCAAAGCAAAGAGTTATGGCAAAGGCTTCATAAAAATAAATAACAATTTCAATAATTTTCGAAACAAGCAAGCCTTTAAGCCAAAAGTTTCAGGAGGGAATTTCAAAGCTACCAACAACAACTTCAGAAATGCTGGCACAAATAAAAATTCAAATAACTGTTTTGAATGCAACCAACCAGGACACTTCAAGAAGGATTGTCCAAAACTAGCCAACAACAAAGTTCTAGTAGTTGAAGAAGACGGATCTAAGTGATGAAGAACAACCTACTAAGCCAACCGAAGAAATAGCAAATCTATGTTTTATTACAGATAATGACTCATCACCAAAATCTGAGGTAAATTCAAAATATCAAGCTTATAATGATAATGAAATTATTAAAAAAGAGTTAATTAAATTAAAAGCATCATTTGAAAAATTAATTGAAGCAAATAGAAATCTTGAAATAGAAAATTTTAATTTAATTATGGATAATGAAGTCTTAAAACATGAAACTGAGAAATTAAAAAATAACTCTTCAGAAAATCTTGTAGTAAAAGAAGAACTAAGAAAGTTAAGAAAAACAAATGAAAATCTTGAAAAGGAAAATTCTACACTTGCTACATCTATTGAAAATCTTAAAACTAAAAATTTAGCTCTCACTGAAATTATAAAAGATTCTCAAAAACAAGAAGTAAGTCAAAAGGAAAATTCATTAGAAAAATAAAATGAAGAATCTATTATAATGAATCAAATTAAAATGTTGACTCTAGAACGTGATGGCTTAAACTCTACAATTATTAAATTTACAAAAGGAAAAGAAAATCTTGACGTTATGCTCGGTCAACAAAGATGTAGTTTCAATAAAGAAGGATTAGGATATACCGAAAAATCCAGTAAGATAAAACATAAGAAACTCTATCATGTTTTAAGTAAAGAAAAAGATCATGCGTCTCCTTTTGATAAATGCCTTACTATAATAGAAATGGTCATTCAATTTACTCATGTAATGCCAAGAATGGAAACTATTCAGGAAAAATAATTTGGGTACCAAAAAGAAGTTACACTACACCTATTATCACAAAAGAGAATTACTGTATCATGAAAAATCATCTAGAAACTCTCATCCTTCATTTAAAAGAGTTAGTCATGCATATTATAAATCTGCTACTCATAGAACATGTGTACGGATATTATCATTACTAATTTAATTATATTACACATAATATTATACCATTTATAATTATAATACAACATAATATTATACAGTTTAAAATATTTAAAACAAAATTAAAATAACAAATAATATCAATCATACCTTACTATGTTGATTTTATAAACCCCTAAATCACTACTTTTTCAAGCTAAACGGTTTTTATATTATCGTTACTTAATTATTATCTCCTAAAATTACTACTTTTTAATCTAACATTAATATTTTGATTTTATAATCCTCTAAATAACTACAAATCTAAATTATTTTGATAATGTTAACTGTTCTAATATTATCATTACTAAACTAATTATTATCTCCTAAAATCACTATTTTTTTAATCCTATAAATTAATATTTTGAATTTATAATCCCCTAAATCACTACAAATCTAAATTATTTTGGTAATGTCAACTGTTCTGATATTAACCTTTCTAATTTAATTATTATCTCCTAAAATCACTACTTTATGATATTATCATTACTCTCTTTATTTAACCTAATTTTCTCCCTATAAATACATAGTACCAACTATTACGCAACAACTCATGTTACAAATAATTATTTCCTTATTATTATTTTCTGCTAAACATTTATTTTATACTTTACCTATCCCATTATTTAGATGACGACTAGATACGATTTTGTTGATGACATCAGCCCTGTCAAAGAGACGTGGAAGATTAAAGTCAGGATAACTCGACTCTGGAATATGCCAAGCTTCAACAAAACAGACTACATAAACAGCATCGAGATGGTATTGTTGGATTAAAAGGTATATATCTATATATACACACACACACACACACACATACATATGCAACTCCAAATTACAACATCTTAAAATTACAGCATCTTAAATTACAACATCTTACCATATGCATATTATACATTTATAGGACGACAAAATACAAGTGAGTATTAAAAAGTCACTTTTTGCTAAATTTCAAACAACAGTCAAGGAACAAAAAATTTTATAATCACCAATTTCGTTGTCAGTCAAAACGGTGGTTCTTTCAGAGCAACTCTACATCCATACAAGATTAATTTTCTGTATTCCACCTCACTGCGAGAGTTAGATGAAGCTCCCATTCATACATATGGATTTTAATTCACTCCATACGATCAAATACTATCAACACCATTTGATGATTCATATTTTGTTGGTATGTTTAACAATAATTACCCCTTCAAGTTTTTACATACTGAGTTTTTTGTTTACCTGCATAATTCTGTTGCGTATAACCAGATGTTATTAGACAATTAACTGTGATAGTGAGTGTAGAAGTTAGCACAAACAATGATAGACAGAGCAAGAGAGTTAATATTGAATTAACTGATAACAGGTAACTTTTTAAACTGTATTAACACTACTTTCATTAATAACTATGATCATTTATATAAAAATTCTTATTTTTTTAGGCAAACGTTCATTACACAATAAAGATAAACTAAATCTTCCTCCTTTATTGCGTTTTATTTTGAATTCCAAAAATCATTTACAATCGTAATGCACATGTTTTCTTTTTTTGTATTTGTACTTTTTGATTACAAGTTACATAGTTGATATTTGAAATATTTAATTATTTTTTTTTTGCTTAAACATTGTTGATTGCTGTTAAATTTTGAATTTTGGTATCTTCTTTTTTGTCAATTATTACATTAAGTTAAAATAACCATTGTTATTATTAAATAAATTTTATACATTCAACTTAAACCAAAATTATATTTCATAATGAGTTTGTACATTTGCTTTATAATATATCTCCTTCAATTTGTTAGCTTTTTAACTTTGGCATGACAATTTTTTTAACAATTATTTTTCTGCTTTGATAGTAAATTATATCAATTGGGTTTTAGGCGTTATATTCGTTCATTGTTTAATAATGATTTTTTTTATAAAAAAATAGTGGATCCTACGTTTAAATAAACATAAACTTAAAAAGAAATATCATACTCTGCATTTGATCCCCCCATGATATAGTAGGGCTTTATTCCATTCAATATCCATGATATCATTTACCTTTAGATAAATTATCACTTAAATACCACCCATATAGGTAGTTATAGGTGGAGTTGTACATTTTTATAGTATAATACATGTATTTCAGGAAAACATAACAAATTTGGTACTCTAACAATGTCAAATGCGTAATATATTTGTGATTAAGTCCATGCATGACTTGCTACTTCTTTCACATTAATATCATATGTATGGTATTGTTAATATATTCTGATTATAATACCATTTAAAATTTATCTACATAATCACTAATTTCTGATGCATTTTCTTATAAATGAAAATTTAATTATTAATTCATTATTATCTATTTCCTCTTCGCCAAATTAACTATCTCATTTTTTAGTTTGAAGCAATTTATTATCTATGTCACATTTTAAGAATATACTATTTTTTCATTTTGTTATTTTTTCTAATTCTATTTAACTTTTAACTTGGAATTCTTATATTTTATATCTTTCTTTCTTAATGAATAGATTTGGAAATGAGTTATGACCAAATGAAAAGTTATACTCTTGCTGAAATTGAAAAGCTACTGCAAAGCAATGGAAAAACTTTGCGAGATTACTCTACACTTTCTTTTCCAAGTTCAATAATTATTGAAGAGGGGCAAAAAAGATTTATTCAAGATGAGCTTTGTTATGATAGGATAAACTTGGCAAGAGAGCATAAAACTATGCTTTTCAGTTTAAATAATGAGCAAAGAAACATTTATCAAACCATCATGAATGCGGTCTTAAGGGATGAAAGAGGTGTTTTCTTTGTTTATGGATAAGGTGAAATAATACTAACTGTTGCATCAAGTGGAATAGCTTCTCTTTTTATCCCTGAAGGTAGAACAACTCATTCTAGATTTTGTATCCCATTAATTGTTACTGAGGATTCAACTTGCAACATTAAACAGGGAAGTCAATTGCCTGAGTTGCTTAGAAAAACTCGACTTATTATATGGGATGAAGCTCACATGGTACATAAACATTGTTTTGAAGTTTTGGATAAAACATTAAGAGATATTCTCAGATTTACTAAGTCGAATAGTATATAACAACCATTTGGTGGAAAAGTAATTGTATTTGGTGGAGATTTTAGGCAAATATTACCTGTTATTCCTAAGGCCAGTAGATAAGACGTTGTTTTAGCAACTCTAAATTCTTCCTATTTGTGGAGTTTTTGCAAGGTTTTGACTTTAACATAGAACATGAGACTTTAATCTCGAAATTTAAATCCTGATATAGAGGAGTTGAGAGAATTTTTTGATTGGATATTGAAGGTTGAAGATGGCACAATTGACGGAGCTAATGATGGTGACGCAGATGTTGAAATTCCTGATGATATTCTTATCAAAGATTCGATCAATCCCTTTGCAGCAATTGTTGATAGCACATATCCTAATTTATTGGAAAATTTTGACAATGACTTTTATTTCCAAGACCGAGTCATCCTTACTCCACACTTGATGCTGTAAATAAGGTGAACGAATATGTGATGTCTTTATGGCCAGGTGATGAAGTAACATATCTAAACTCAGACAGTGTATGTAAGGTTGATGAAAACTCAAACAGTTATGAAAGCATTTACACCCCATAATTTTTGAATAACATTTCATCTTCTGGAATGCCAAACCACAAGCTAACGTTGAAGATTGGGGTTCCTGTAATGTTGCCCCAAAATATAGATCAGTGTTCTGGTTTGTGCAATGGCACGAGATTAATAGTAACTCAATTGGGAAAACATGTGATAGAAGCAAAAGTAATTTCAATCAGCAATTTTGGACACAAAGTTTTCATACCTCGCTTGGTCTTAACACTATCAGACATTAAATTACCTTTTCAATTTCAACGAACACAATTTCCTTTGGTTGATTGCTTTTCAATGACAATTAATAAGAACTAGAGGCAATCTCTCTCACATGTTGGACTATATCTGTCACGTCCAGTTTTTAGCCACGGCCAATTGTATGTAGGAGTAACAAGAGTTACAAGCAAGAGTGGATTGAAAATACTAATTTGTGACAAGGATGGACAAACATACAATACTACAAAGAATGTAGCTTTCAAGGAAGTTTTTCACAATTTAATGTAGAAAGGTTTAACTGTTTAAACATACAATACCATCTTCTTATTATATTTTAATTTATTAATTACACGTATAAATTTATTATTAACAAAATGAATAATTCCGCCGCAACGCGCGGGTTTGAATTGGGTTTAACCCTAAGTTCCCAACCAACAACAAATTCAAACAAACTATAAATTTTAAATTATCAAACAAAATAAGCCCTAATTTAGTTACCTATTTGTCTGTACTTGTATTTTGAATATGAATGAATTTTTTTTGCCTCCTCCAAGTTTAATTATTCCATTAATCTGCCCCCTTAAGTTTATTAACTTGCATATCTACCCCTGCCCCTATACCTATAAAAAAAATCTAACAGGGGCAGCTGCCTATGCTGCCCATTGAACAAATCCGCCCCTACCGCTAGACCTCGATGTCGTTGTAATATCTGCCTCTGCCTGACTCTTGAAAAATCATTCTTTTCATCTCCTCCACTACCTCCTCTTTAAAATATGGCCAAACGGCCAAAGCTTATGCACAATCAAACCCCCTCTTATATGATCTATATTAGCGCCCAAGATTTGCCCATAGCTATCATAATCAATAAAACCCAAACCTACAAATCCATTTGATTTAACCGCAGACAAACTAATTTTAAATGAAATTAGTATCTAAATAAGGAAGCTATGATTTTTAGTCCATTATGGACCCAAACTCACTGAAATGCTTCTCATTTTCTCTTATACAAAAAGTACCATCATTGTGTACTTTCCATTAATGCAACAGATTCAAGTCAAGCTTAGACATACATACATACATACATATAACGTTGAGTTCCTAATTGTATAAACTTGTCGATCATCTGCAATAAGACTTTTGTCATGGGTCAAAGACTTGAATATAGAAACAAATGTAGTTAAATAATATTCTCCGCTTAGCTTGCATGACTATTTTTAATTTTCATATTGTTATCACATTAATCTTAAAATTATGGTCCAAGCACACAAACATTGAAGTTAATCAACAACAAATCAACAGTACTGAAAATTAAAGTATCAATAAACAAAAATATCAATGATCTCATTACTTAAGAAACATCGAAGCCAAACAAAAGTATCAATGGCCTTCATCAATATTGTGTTTCTAAGCAGAAGATAAGATGGCTTGGACAATAACAACCTTCATAAGACTTTCAACAACATAAAGGACAGTTCAACAGTTTGAAGTATTAGTAAAATTTTACGTGTATTAGACAAATTTGAGTACAGAGTATGTTCATATTAATGTAATGGTTTGGAGTTGTGTATTTTTTATCGAAAAATCAAAAACATGTCATAGAAATTCTCATAAGGGTACTATCCAGTGGCGGAACCAGAACATTTTTAGAGGGGGGGTCAATATACATCAGTAAAAAAATTTATTTATTGACGCTTGGAGTGCTTCTTTCAAATTCATTTTGTCCAGTTATAGTATTTCACAACATCCTATTCCAACCCTTGTCAACATTTGAGTTGTGAGTCTAATGACTTTAAATACATATACATATATATATATATATATATATATATATATTTTAATTTTTCTAGAATTATGGGACTATTAATCAGACTTTGAAGTTTTTAGTCAACTGATTAGCTACTTTTATAAATAAATTACAAATTATAATTATATATATTCAAAACCTTATATTGTGGTTCTGGTCATTTTTCTCGAAGACAACTGAGAGGAGCCACTCAAAGTAAGAAAATGAATTAAGTTATTCTCATTTACAAAAAATTGATACCAATGTATGATTAAGTCAGCAAGATAAATGAGTGCAATATTAATTAATTAATCATCAAATTTATTTAACATTATTTTATCTTATAATTTGTTAATTTATTATAGGTGGAAGGACATGAGGAAGCAAATGAATTAATATCATCTCATAACAAAGATCAAGTTTAACTAAAATTAGCATGCTTCAGATTCCAGAATTGGGGGGGGTCATATATGACCCCCACCCCTAGTTCCGCCTCTGGTACTATCCCCCTATTTAAGACCAAAGAAAAATGAAGAATCACCCTGAAGAACCCCAAATAGCAAAGAGACTTAATTAAAGGGGTCACATAAAACCTAAAAATCTTCACAAACTACAGTTAATCTAGGAAAATAACGAAAGGTTTACCGAATTGAAGCCGAGATCAAGGAGGTAGCTGTCGATTTTTGGTCTCCGTGAGAGAATTCGAATTTTGCTAGGTTGCTTGCATCTGAAATGGGGGGAATCGTTATTTTTGATATGAAATCTGAGTTAGGTTGTTTTGGTTATCATCTAGGGGGAATCGATTTGATCTTGAATAAAGGGAATCGTTATTCGGATTTTTGGTCTGAAAGTTTTGGAGAGAGAAAAATGTTCAGAGAATTTGTTTTGTT
Source organism: Panax stipuleanatus (assembly GCA_020205555.1). NCBI lineage: Eukaryota > Viridiplantae > Streptophyta > Magnoliopsida > Apiales > Araliaceae > Panax > Panax stipuleanatus. The sequence goes on from CM035118.1 coordinate 151,676,873, forward strand.
TTGGAGGGAGAGAAATCGATTTTCAAATTGGAGCCAAAAACCGAATACTTATATAGGGAGTGCTACTTAAGAAATGATGCTACTTAAGAGTAGTGCTCCTGATCCGGGCCGTGAATATATATATATATATATATATATATATATATATATATGAAAGAAATATAAGTACACAGTTGTGTAGTGCACAGTAGGCTATAACTACGATTTTCCAGGACTATAGCGATGGTTTGTGTGTCGCTATAGACAGAATATCTATGGCGACAAACAAACAGTCGCTATAGCCCTAGAAAATCGTCGTTATAGCCTACTGTGTAGCTACACAGCTGTATAATTACATATAACCCTATATATATATATATGCATCTGGCCGGACACTTTAATAAAATCTACGGATTTTATTATATATATCAACACTCTTGCATGCACGAGGATATATTTGATGAGTTCTACTGTAATGACACGCGCGCTTACATAATATTCATGCCAAGATAGGTTAAGACCGTACAACGCGGTAAATTAATCATTTTTAAGATAATTAATAAAACTTCAGAATACTTAATGCTGGCGAAAAATTTCAACAATATACACTGAAACTAATTAATACTTCCTCCGTCCCTTAATATAAGACGTTTTAGAAAAGTTTTTTTGTCCCTTAATATATGACGTTTTAGATTTTCAAGTAAACATTAATTGCTTAGTTTTCAATATTACCCCAAGTATTAAATATAACTTTGATTCTCTCACTATTTTTTGTCCAATAAATAACAATCTCTTTTTCTAATGCAAGTACAATATAGACATTTGATATTATATTTAATGTTATACAATCATTTCCTTAATACTTTTACACAACTCTAAAAAATCTTATATTAAGAGACGGAGAGAGTACATACTGTTTGGTACGTCCGTATAACTTTTATGAGCTACCGTTCACATACGTGCATACAAATTTGTGCATTGGTGTATATATTTCATAATTTTAATGCGAAATAAATGCGCTGATTTGGTGTTTGAAGATACTCCACTACTATTCTCTTAATTCGTTACCTTAATTCATAATACTTAATGCTTGCGAAAAATTTCAAACGACCTATATATGCTACTAGTAGTATCAATTAATATTTGCATGCACGTATGTGAAATCATAGATCAAGAATGTGAGTGATTGTGTTTTATGCGCTTGAATTTTTTAACCAACCAAATTTAATGCATCTTATGGATATCTTTACATAATTTGATGTATAATCTTAAGATTTTCAAATGTGCATGTCTCCATTGATATATATATATATAGAGAGAGAGAGAGAGGGTCCACCTTAAGGACACACGGCAATTGATTCCATTGAATTTTCAGAGGTTTCAATTTGTCCCTTTCCCCCCCTATATATAAAGTATTTACCTAAAAAATTAATGAATGTCTCAAATTTGTATCTACTGCTCTTTCTTCACAACGTTAACCATCAAAGAAAAAGACTTCATGTATATTGTAATTTTTTTTTTATATAATTTCACAAATTTAGTCATTGCTTGTGAATTTTTGCAACATATTAAAATAAGGTTGTCATGATATTTTTGCAACTATGTCGACCCATAAAAAAAATAAAATTCAAAGATGAGTGTGAATAATTGTTTAGTAACTTACATTATTGAACATAATATTTTTGTAACTATTGAAAATGAGTACAATAATTTCAAATTATGAATGCTCGAAAAATATTATTGTAAACAATATATAAGCATGATTTAATTTTGTGATTTATTGAATTATATTTTTATTGAGAAATTTTCTTTGAATTTGATCTCACTCATGAAACAGGGGCTGTATCCGCCCCTGGATATATGTATATAGTATTGAATAAGACAATAAGTTTTTTATGACATAATTAATTACCAAAGATGTACTTAACCTATTGGGTAGTAGGTGTTGTTAAGGTGTGATAAAGTTCAATTTTGCTTTAGGACGAATTAACATACGTACGTACCTACTAATAGTTAGTTTTTATTTGTCCCGTAGAGAATGGGCATTAAAGTAATTAAAGATAAGGAACATCAAAAAGTCTAATATCCGAGCATAACTTTTTTTTGGTATTGTACGTACGACCATTTTTTAATCCCACCCAAGCTTCCTGATTTCCTATATGTATATATATGCACTTTAATTTAAATGTTAATTACGAGTATAAAGGGAAGTAGAGAGAGAAAAGAAAGGTGAACTAAGAAGTAGTTATAAGGAAGGAGGATGGAGGTAGCTCTGGTGGTCATTGTGGTGCTTGTGGTGGTGACGGCGGCGGCAGCAAAAGTGGGCTCATCGTCACCGGATTATGGGGACGCCTTGTCGAAGAGCATTCTATATTTTGAAGGACAAAGGTCAGGTAAATTACCACCTAATCAGAGATTGACTTGGAGGAAAGACTCTGCTCTTTTTGATGGCCATGACAAGGGTGTAAGTTTCTCTCTTTGGTAGTTATTTCGTGCAGGTATGGTATATATATATATATATATATATATATATATATATATATATATATATATTTAAATGCCTTACTAAGTCTCTTCATTCTTTTTCGGTTTCAGTTTCAGTTTCTTTAATTTCAGAGGTTGATTAATTATTAAAGCCCTTTGCTTTTCCACGTGCGAAGGGGCTCCATAACACAGTACATTATACATACATGTGTAATGGGTAACAAACCTTTGCAATTAATTAACATGAAATTAATTGGTGCTTTAATTAAAATTCTAGTATATATCGTCATTTTTTTGGACTAGGATCATCTCTATTTCACCCTCCATTTCACTCTTTATTTTATGGTTCATATTTAAAATGTAAGAGAATATAACATCATGTTGACAGGAGAGAGAGCGCACATTTTAAATCTGGACCCATGAAATAGAGAGTCAAATGGAGAGTGAAATGGAGAGAATCCTAATTCCATCTTTTTTATACATGTTAGTATGTGAATGGAGCTAGCGTCACGCCAAACGGTATATATTATGTTGACACTTTTTTTCTTTTGTAAGTTGCATTAAATCAAACAATATGCATGTTACTCATCATAGATCAAGGGATGGGTGAAATTAATTAATAGTAGAGATGTTGAAAAATAACCTCAACATTGCTAGCTGATCATTCCATTTTCATAATTGAGGCTGAAATTATTTATCAAAAAACAAAATTTGATGTTACTCGTGATATATATATGTATATATATTCTTCAAACAATTTATTAAATGACAGACAGCGCAATTAATTAATTTACACGCTCGCTCAGGTGGATTTGGTAGGTGGCTACTACGATGCAGGCGACAACATTAAGTTCAGTTTTCCAATGGCCTTCTCAACAACTATGCTAGCTTGGAGCGTATTAGAATTTGGCAAAGCTATGGATTCTGAACTGGAGCATGCCCTTGAGGCTATCCGTTGGTCAACTGATTACTTTTTAAAAGCCACCAACATTCCAGGTGTCGTTTTCGCACAGGTAGGTGATCCCATTGCTGACCATAATTGCTGGGAAAGACCTGAAGACATGGACACTCCTAGAACTTCCTATGCGGTTACTACAAAGTCTCCAGGTTCAGAAGTTTCTGCTGAGATTGCTGCTGCTTTAGCAGCATCGTCCATGGTGTTTAACACTGTTGACCCCAAATATTCCAATTTGCTACTTCAGAGAGCCATAAAAGTAATTATTGTAATTACTAATTTGTTTTGTATTCATGTTCAACATTTTAAATGATTACAATAACTCTGTGGGAATGCATGGATTAGGTTTTCAAATTCGCAGATAAGTATCGGGGATCTTATAACAACAGTACTATTCGATCCTGGGTGTGCCCGTTTTATTGCGATTTCAGTGGCTACCAGGTATTGATCCTAATAATGTAACGGTATATATATTTTTAAGCAACAAATTAAAAAAATAAGAATAATACTTTTATTCCAGGGGTAGCAATTTATTTGAGTCATAGAACGAGCTAACGAACATACTATTAATTTACAGGATGAATTGCTCTGGGGAGCAGCATGGCTACACAAAGCCACTAGAGGGAAAACTTACTGGAAATATGTTTTGCTGAACATAAATAATTTGGAAACTCCTTATAATTATGGAGGTAGCTTCACTGAATTTGGATGGGATAAGAAGCATGCCGGAATCAATATAAGGTATATATGCGTTTTTTCCCCTATTATTCTGTACAAAATATACATTTCTCACCATCTAAACTTCTTGAATTTATTTTCATGATAGTTCATAATAAACAACAGCTTGGATTCTAGTCCATTTCTTCCCTGGGCTGACAAGTTTGTGTGTAGTCTACTGCCTGAATCACCATCCCCAAGTGTCACATATTCCCCAGGTGAGTTTCCCTCTTCTTATAATTTCTAGCTATATGTACGTAAATAAAGTGAGAAAGTCAAGAAGAGCTCTAATTAATGTGTACGTACGTAGATGGAGAGAGCTAGTATGAAGTAGTAGTATTTACCATAAGAACATTATGGGATGGCAGATAGCTCGACAGAAAAGTACTAAATAATTAGCAACCTTAATTATACTTTAAGCACTACATACATAGTTAGTTATACAAATAAATTCAACTATACATGTATAAAGTATAATTAATATATATATACTAGCTATATATGTTCCGAAATGACAATCTGATCATCATATATATATATATCATTCATTTTGGCAGGTGGACTTCTGTTTAAGTCAGGTATGTGTAACATGCAGCATACAACAGCTTTGTCCTTTTTAATTCTTGTATATGCTCGCTATTTGACGCATCCGAATAAGGTGATACAATGTGAGAATGGTGTTGTTGCCACTCCATCTAGGCTTATTCATCTCGCAAGAGGCCAGGTACGGAGAAATATTATATATCTAGCTATATATGAATTAGAGATTTAATTTGTGACAACCAATATATATATATAATTAACAAAACATAACTGATTTTGAATTTTCCGCTTACCCTAATAAATGATCAGGACCGTCCAAAATTTGGAATAAATTTCATCGTCCATTATATCCTCTTTAATTTCAAAGGAAAAAAAATTGCTCTCTCTCTCCGTTCTTTTTTTTCCTCCCGAGCTTGCCCTCTGCCTCCTCCATTAATATTTAGCGCCGGCAATCTATCCTTCTCCTTCCCCTTCGTACGTAGTGCCGAAAGCACGGATAGTACGGCTACTATATATATATAGGGCAATGCTGGACTAATAATATAACTTAAGAATTAATGAATTGATGCAGGCTGATTATATACTTGGAAAAAATCCGATGAATATGTCATACATGGTGGGATACGGAGAACAGTTTCCACAGAGAATCCATCATCGCGGCTCTTCGTTACCTTCAATAAATATACATGACAACGTCGTCCAACACATAATTAAATGTAAAGATGGAACGCCGTATTTTAGGAGCAACAACTCCAACCCTAACTTGCTGATAGGAGCTGTTGTTGGAGGACCTGACATAAATGACTCCTTTGCTGATGATCGAGTTGATGCTGCGCATTTGGAGCCAACTACATATGTAAATGCACCTCTTGTAGGCCTACTAGCTTACTTTAAAGCACATTCATGATTCATTCATGGCTTGTTATTTTTTCAACTCGAAACCTTAAACTTTTAGGTGGAGTACGTAGTAGATAAACGAGACATTTACAATGTCTGGCCTCTTTCTTGTTTGATGTGGGATTAGCTCATCAATACTCCCCTAACTTAATTTTAGGCTTTCTTGTTGGGCTTTCACTAGTGGATGATTTGGGGTCAGTTTTGGATGTGGGCGCGATGGATCTGTTAAGAGGGCAGAATAGGTGGTACCTATGTTTGATTTTTTTTATATAGGTATAGGGACACGGACAAATTAAAATAAAATTTAATAAACTTAAGGGGACAGATTTATAAAAAAAAAGTCGAACTTAGAGTTGGAAAAAAATTTAAATTACTATTACTCTAAAAAAAACTAAACATACAGTGTATAATATATTCAAACTCTCGTTCTCTAGTTCGCTAAGTTTTTGCCTCTGCTGAACAGATCATAGATATTTTTGGGTAGTAATTTTAAACAAATTATTATTAAAAAAATAAGTGGCCAACATCCAGGCTAGTGGGTGCCGGGAGGTATTAGCGAGTCTTGGGATAAAATGATGACAGGTAGTCTCAATGGTTCAATGGAGCTGCATGAACCCAACTTGCCTTTGCTTGAATGAATGTAATAGGGGGGCCATAGTATAGCAGCCCAAGATGGCAACTCAGGCGGCAACTTGGTGCATGAGCACCACTAACTTAATTTCCTAACTCATAGTTTAGCCATCCCAACTTCAACTTGTGTTTTGGGCCCCCATTTTTGTTAATTGCAAACTAGATAGAATATTCAAACTCTCGCTCTCTAGTTCGCTAAGTTTTCGCCTCTGTTATTAAAAAAATAAGTGGTCAAGGGGAGAGGTTAAGGCATATATCAACTCACACCAAGTTACATTTGCAACCGATGTGGGACTATTTCATACTATGGAGTTCACATCAATACACCCACCTTGCAAAGCTAGCTATCCAATGGGAGAGGCTAAGGCCTATATCAACCCACACCAAGTTACATTTGCAACCGATGTGGGACTATTCCTTACGGTTTAGTATGGAGTTCGCATCACATCCAGGCTAGTGGGTGCCGGGAGGTATTAGCGAGTCCTGGGATAAAATGATAACAGGTAGTCTCAATGGTTCAATGGAGCTGCATGAACCCAACTTGCCTTGGCTTGAATGAATGTAATAGGGGGGCCATAGTATAGCAGCCCAAGATGGCAACTCAGGCGGCAACTTGGTGCATGAGCACCACTAACTTAATTTCGTAACTCATAGTTTAGCCATCCCAACTTCAACTTGTGTTTTGGGCCCCCATTTTTGTTAATTGCAAACTAGAATATTCAATCCGTTTCATAAACAATAATTTTATTTTATTTTTAGTGATGGTAATATATAAAGGCATAATATTAATTCTCAAGTTTAACATCACATTTTCAATAAAACTTTGTTTTGATTTTATCCTGCTTGGAGATTTCTTGCTCGTCGGAGTATTTGCATATGTTATCTTCTTCTTTCTTAATGTGGTCTTTCTGTTACAAGTTTCAAATATTTCAAGTAAATACTTACAGGCATGTGCAAAATATTAACCAAAAAAAATTGCTATTATATTTTGAAGCAAATAAAGTATTTTTAATATATACGTACTACCTCAAAGTGCATTAATGCACGTGCACAATTAAAGATTGTAAAACAGTTACACAAATATAAATATACAAAATCTTACTAAATCTAAATTCAGTATCCCGGGTTCATGTCTGTTGGGGCTGAACTATCTTAGTACGTAGATGCATGCATCTTATATTAAGTACTTATCCAAAAAATCTGGACGGACGGAAGGTAGGTAGTATTGGAATCGGTTGTAGCTAATCAGGTTAATTAGCTAACCATGAAGTGAAGCGTAGCTATTGATCAAAGCCAAGGCATTGCTTGTCAAATGAACAACTTTCACAATTCTTCCTCTCACCACCTTCTTGGTATTGCCGTTCATAACTTTGCCCGCGAAACCCTCCATGCACGTGTCGTCGTCGGTCAAAGCGGCACTCACCCAAGTCTGTACGTCATTGATGATGAGATTATAATTACTTTTTGATCCCTTGTTCAGCTCATTCATCTCTTCCATAGACCTTTTAAGCTCGTCCAACGAGTCGGTTAGCTCTTCGAGGCAATCCGCCATGGCCCCGACCTCTCTGGGCTTCATGCCGTGAGCCTTTGACAGTCGTAGCATCGCGGCGGATGTGGACAGGGCGGTGTCGAGGGTGACGGAGAGAGCTCTTTGGGCTAGAAGCTTAGGGCTTGTTTGGATGCTACTTGCATAACCTGAGAGTGAAGTAAAGCAGAGACTTGGGTAAGTGGTTGAACTGCATGATGTTTTTATGAACTCGGTGCTTGCCTTTTCGGCTGAGCTCGAGTTTATGTAGAAAGAAATGGCCATTAGAACAAGTAGTACCACTGCGGGAAAATGTTTAGTTGATGGTCCTTCCATTTCTCTCCCCATCTCTCTTTCTCTCTCTCAGAATTTGAAAGTAGAGGGAGAACTAAGCAAGTTCCAAATTTATAGGAAAATTAATGCTCCTTTGGATATTTTTGTGGGGGACTCCAAATTAGTCAAGAATGGCAACAGGCCTAGTGGGCGATATATATATAAGAACTTATCCCCAAAGCGGCCGGGCCGGGGATAAATGATAGATAGAAGGTGTTACTGGTAGCTAGCTAGCTCCAAACAACTTGCCTTGGTTTCAATGAATCTAAGTAGGGTCTATACAGTTCGTATTAGGGCTGTCATGGGTCAAATCATACTCTGATCCAATATGATAATACATCAATGATAACCATCATTAATTTGTTCCGCTTGATCCAAAAATACGCATCATTTCAAATCGATCCATTTAAAAAATATTATTTATACAATTATATTAAATTACATAATGTTGTTATTTAAAAATTATATTGACTTGCGAAAAATTTCACTTAATCTCTCTAAAATCTTTTATATACTTTCTTACTTGAATTTTTTTTTAACTTTCTCTTGCTAAAAATTTTAACTTTTCCTATCTAAAAAAATTCAATTTCTCCATTAATTTTTAGTATTTGAGCCCCAAAAAAGCATATAAAAAAAACCAAGACGCAAAACATATCAGAACTGCATTACAAATGTTTCATTGACCATTTGGGTCTTAAAAAAAATAATAATAAAGGAAGATTGGGGAGAGAGAGTGACAGTAGCTAGGGGTGGGGACGATCACAGGTTTGTTATTATCTACGAAGCGGGTGTTGATGGCGGTGAAAGGTCGGAAGATTAGTAAAAGGCCAATTAGTTTGTTTCGATTAATTGGTCAATTAATTTGTTGTAGTGGATCAAATTTGTTGTGGTGGATCAGCGGATCAAATTAAATCAAATTCCCAATTTAGTTCATAATATTGATATCGCAAATTAATAAATAAATGAACTGGAATTTTCATCTACTATATTATATTATACTGGAGCAGACAGACCTAGTCAGTATGTAGTAGCAAATTGCAACACTCAACTCAACTTGTCTATATATCTGCATGTAACCCATCCCAACTTGTGATTATAGGTCCAATTTTTCGTTTAATGACATCAAATTAACAAGATGGAAAGCTCCATTTTTGTTTTTAGCTCAATTTTGGATAGAGATAAAATATATATATATATATATATATATATATATATATGTATGTATATGTGTGTGTGTGTGTGTGTGTATATCGACCAGTTCATGATGGGTAACCGTGTTAATTTAGTACTCCAACCTTTCTAAATTTATAAATATATCTTTAGTTTTCATTTAAATTCAAAAAGTTGAGATGAATAATCAAATAAATATTAATTTCATTTTGTGTTTAAATATTTGATCAATCATAATACTCATTCTGTTTCCAATTATAATAATATCATTACTAAACTTTAAAAGTTAATTGAAACATTTTTAAACTAAAAATTGGAATGATTTGATCATTAAAAATTAAGAAATGATAAATCTTACAACAAGTAGTGCTCTTTAAATAGTTTAAAATATTCACCATTGTATTGACTAAAGTTAGAAGAATTCATGTCAATTTTGAGTTTTAAAGTGTCTACAGACAGACGATAACTTTAAAAAGTTAATAATGATCATATATTTTAAAACAAAAGAATTACATAATAAGAGAGAAAAAGAAAAATGATTTATTTCTTATTTGGGTGTCTTATGTGATAAAAAATGACATGATATATATCATCACCATTGAATCAACTAGTATTATTTTTTCCCTAGTAAATTAGCATCAGAATTAGTTACTTAAAAAGAGCACAGGAAGCAACTGCCCTGTCCCGATGGGATTCACCTTTGAAACCACGAAAATAATTAAGAATAATGCTAGAGACACAACTTATTCTACAACTATTTTATAATTTTTTGATGTGTCACACTCTACCTCAGCTTTTATGTGGGGCCGAAGACTACGTTGAAACAATTTGTTCATCAATATATTGAGTTGTAGTATGCCACATCAGCAAATTGTAAAATAGTTGTAGAATTAGTTGTGTCTCTAGCATTACTCAACAAGTAATCCATCTCTCTTTATCTAATGAGTATTTTTTTTCTTTTTCTCATATATATATATATATATATATATATATATATATATTGTAAGAGATTTTACTTTTTTTATTAAAAATTATTTTAATTGGACAATCTAATAGAATCTTATGATCAAGTACAAATCACACTATTATAATATTAATAATCAATCAAACTTTATATTAAGGCAAACAAATTTCACTCAGAAGAAAAAAATCACTCTACACTAGAAAAAAAAAATTACAAAAATAAGAAATCCAACCTGAAAGCTAAAGAAAATTTGTGATTACTCCCTCAGTGGACCCACCGTGTGTCTCCCACAAAGAGTGCCATTGGTCCAGCAGCGTTTGACGCATTCTTAAAATATTACAACCACGTGACACGTGCTACGGTATTCGATAATTTGCTGACTTTCTTTAACGCCGTTTTTTTCTCAACTTTTACACGTGCTCGTATATCATAGGGTAGCCATGTGGGACTGATGTGAACCTACGGCGGGCTCCTATATCATAGGGTAGCCATTGATTTTCCATTTTACAGAGTATTACATATTAGTATATAAATTTATTTAGTTTAACAATTTAATATTTTAGGATAGTATTATTTTTACGTGTGTTTTTTGATATTTGCATATGATTTTTTTTCGCATGAAGGTGAAACTCACTTTATGCTCATGTAAGAGAGGAACATGATGTAAAAATATCAACAATATATGTAAAAATATGATCAACTTCCTATTTTTATATTAATAAAAATATTTAGTTAATTGCAACATTCACAATTATATATCTAACTAAAAATTGAATTAATTCTTATTAAGTTAAAAATTTTAAAAATGTCGTAAAATATACATCCAAAAGATAAAATGTGTACACTCTTTTAATCAAATTAAGGTGGTGCATGTTTAATAAGACTGAGTAATTAAGATCTGAATTATTAATATATCTTAATAAATTAAATTATCTGAAGTTAAATAACATCTGAACTTAAAAAAGTTGTTTAGTAACTAAAACGTATAAAACTTCTGAATGACTTTTAAATTTAAAAATATATCAAATTGATTTTTCAAAAATCAATAATGAAGTTAAAATTTGGAATAGATAGGAGTATAATATTTATAGAGGTTCCATAAATTTAATTTTTTTTACTAAGAAATAATTCTTAATGATTTAGATTTATATCTTACATTTACCAATTAAAAGACCATAAGAGAGAAACAAAATTTATCAAACAACTTTACCCTCTTACCAAATTAAATGTGAAGCTGTTAAGAACTATTAAGAGGTAAACAAACACCACCTAACTAAAAACTACAATGATAAAGTGATGTGATCAGCTACTATAATAAATACTTATATAATTTTGAGCTACAACCAAACAATGAAAAATAATGGTAAATAATTTCATAAACTTTAACTAACTATGTATATTTTAAAAAAAATTATCATCCATAATTCATATATTTCACTAGCACTACTCCATATAAAGATTTGTATCATACTAAAACTGAGATGAAATTTATTTATTCCGGTCAAAAGTTTGTTATTTCTGTTGAAAGAAAAAGTTGCAAGAAAAGAGTAGATCGAACAGCTACACGCGCGACGTGAGAGTGAAGGACAATAAAAAATATTCATTGAATTTTTAAACTACAACAACATTATAATATAGATCGAATTGCTTGAATTCCATACGAGTGCATGTAACATCCCAGTCCTACATTGAAAGATAAGGAAAAAAATTTGTCTGTATATAAGAAAATAAGTTACTACTAATAGTACCTTCAGTCATGACTTTTGGGTGAGTCTGTAGTGGCTTAGATGACCCAAGAAGATACTATTGGGCCAGTGATTTAAGACCTTATTTTGCATGAATTTGATTCGATTCGGACTTCGGATTTGACCCGAAATTTATTTCAACTTCAAATTTGATCCGAAATTTGTTTCGAACTCGAAATTTGACCCAAATTGCGACTCAATTTGTTACGGTACATGTGGCGCTGCATGCATGTGACTCCGGCAAAAGAGATAAACTTGTTCACGTCACATAATTATTGACAAAACTCATAATTATAATCTGACCCTTCATCCATAAAATAAAATAAAAATTGTTGTAGTACATTAATTATATTGCTGCATCATGCATAAACAGTACTTCAATCCACCACCTGAGAGTTAATTAGTTTCCCTAGCTAGCTATATATAAATACTTGGATCATCTTCCCGAATCACAACACACAATATGGAGTACTTCATCATATAGATTTTCTCAGTCGGATAGAGGTAGAGATGGAAGTTTATACACTCAAAAAGCCATCCCCATTCCACATTTGTCTCAAATTCATTGTCATAACACTTGTACTCATGATATCCTTTCTACAACCAACTTCAACTTCATCCCCTAAAATTCCCAAGGCCTACCTAAATTTCATCAAGACATCATGCAACACAACTACTTACCCCTCCCTTTGCTACAAAACCCTCTCTCCTTACGCAGGGTCCGTCAAAACAAGTTACCTAAAGCTCTGCTACGTCGCCCTGTCAGTCACCATAAACGCCGCCCGCAACACATCCACCATGGTCTCCAATCTAGACAAACAAAAGGGACTTGGGAGCGACGAAGCCTCGGCTATTAGGGATTGCATTGAAAACATTCAAGACTCGGTGGACGAGCTGCAGCAAACCCTAAGGGCAATGGCCAATCTTCGGGGTGCGGATAAGGAGTTTCAGCTTGCGAATGCCAAGACATGGGCAAGTGCTGCCATAACTGATGAGGACACGTGCACGGAAGGGTTTTCGGGTCGGAAAGTCAGTGCTGCCGTCAAGAAGAAGGTCAAGAGTAGCATTTTGGGTGTTTCTAAACTTAATAGTAATGCTTTGTCTCTCATCAACCACTTCCACAACTGAAACATGCACATTCTATATATGTTCTTGTTAAGATGATTAATTTGACTTGATATGGATTGATTTTGTGAATGACATGTAATTCGCTCTTCCATCTTTGGTATATATATATACATATATATATATACATACATACATACATATACATGTTTATGATTTTAGTTTCTGTGTACTTTAATTTTTAAGATTGAGTATCTAGTCTTGTGTAAAAGAATGGGGATATTGACAACAATATATATGATGTGAGAATCTCATCATAATTTCTCGATTTATGTATGTAGCACTCACCTTTGCTACTTAATGAAGAGAAGAGGTTTCATGGTTTGACCATATATGTTAATTTGCCGGATCTGAGTAATATATTAAGAAAGCATTTCTATATATGGAGTAATCTGCAACAAAAGTTAATTACTCAATTATGACTTTAATAGATAAATTTAAGAAATCTTTTGAATTTATTTATAATTGTTTATAAATATGATTGGATATGCAAATCACAAATTACATTAATTTCTCACCCAATCAGAGAGAGAGAGAGAGAGAGTGTGATCATTCTCCACACCTGCATATATTTTGTGACAAAACGAGCCAAATAAATTAATTAACAAATAAAATTAGTCACCATGCAGTCTTGTGCATTAATTAGTTGTACAAAATGGAGGATAAAATAAATAATACAAGTGTGTATGCTGAGGTATGCTATATCTCCTCTCCTCTCCTCTGGGGGATGGATGAATCAGAATGGCAAGAAAATTATGAAGACAGCAGCAAGCTTTTCAAAACTTGAATGGTTTCCACAGAATCATTAACAAAATCCTTTTGAGCTAGCAATTTGTTGGCATCAAGTTTGGCCAACAAAGGTGGACAAGCAGCAATATTTCGTTCAGCTAGACTAAACTCTACAGCCACCTTGTGGCCCACAGGCCCAGCCAACTCGAACCGGGTAACATTCGGGTCAATCTTACCCAGAATTAAAGCCGCGCTATCGAGATTGGTTCCGGCAGCTTCGGTTGAATCCACGCAGGTTTGGACGGCTTCATGCTGATCGGTAAACATAGATTCGTGGACAATTAGCTTGAACACTTTTTCGGTCTCTTTAAGGATGCTTACGCTATTAAACAAGGCCACTTTCACCAATTCGTAAAAGCTCTCGTGGATTTCCGCGGCATAGGGTGAGACAATTTTAAGGCATGCCTCGGGTTTTGGAGTCGACTTGCATTGGGCCTCCACGTACTCTTTGGAGGCCCAAACCGTTCTGGCCGTGAACATCACTGCTGCCAGAACAACCACCAATGCAATTGCTGCAAGTTTTGCCATGTTGAATGGGAAGAATGAATTCAATGAAAAAGTTATGTGAAAAATGGTTATCAACTTAAGTATGCAGGTGCGGTTAATTAAGGGGATTAGTGGCACCACCGATTTTGTCGATGTGAAAGACTCTCTATTTATAACACAAAATTTCTATTCTTCTTCTCTCTTTTTTGCATGGTGAGAATATGGTCAAAGGTCCACAAATTTATTTGGAATCTATTTTTTGTGGTTATTTTTTTTCTTCATTATTTGTGGTTCTAAGTATACTCGAATAAGAGAATGAAACAAACGGGCAAAATAAGATTCGCTAGAGAAAGATTCATATGATTTTTGTGGTTATTTTTTTCTTCATTATTAGTAACCATGCATGTACGTGGTTCTAATGTTTGATTTCCAGGCTTTAGTGAGCTGAAAAAGATGGACTAGGATCCTTTTCATTTTAAATGAAATGGAGAGTCGGCATTCTTTGTATATTATTCTCTATCATCATCTATGACATCACATTCCAACACATTTTAAATTTGTACCATAAAATGAAGACTCTTCATTTCGCTCATACCATGGAGCATTTGAAATCAAATGAAGAGGATCCTAATTCCAAAAAAGGGTTTTGGGATCATTCTTTTTATATATTCCATCTGTTTTATAAAATATATAAATTTCTTTCGATTTATAAATTATATAAACTTCTTCCGTTTTTATATAAATATATGTATTCCCTCCGTTTTATTAGGGACCAACTATTTATTTGTCAACAAAATCCATGTGATATGATCTCCTTTCGGCTTTCACACTCATTTCCGACATATTTATTGCTATGAGTAGTACTAGAGACACAACTTATTCTACAAATATTCCACCTCAATATATTAATAAACAAATTGCTTCAATGTAGTTTTTGGCCCACGTAAAAGCTGAGGTGGAGTATGTCACATCAGCAAATTGTAAAATAGTTGTAGAATAAGTTATGTTTCTAAGTATTATTCTTATTGCTATTAGTTTAGCTACTAGTTTTCTCACTTCCCTTTAAGTGACAAAGCATCTGTGACGTCACTTGTTACAATCTTTTAGGAACAAATTTTTTCTTCTAAAACGACAATCTTTTAGAAACGAAGAGAGTATATGGTCCTGTCAAATTAGCATTCACATGTACTATCAATACTATTCCCTCCGATCCTAAATATGTGTCATTTGCACAGGTATTAACAAAGTTAAAACTCCTAAAATTACTATGTATTACCAAAATATCCTTACATAGATAAATGAAAAGCTAAATTGCAGGTGATAAAAATGAGAGGAGTATATTGTTAGAGGATAGAAAAAATATATGAATTAAAGAGAGTATTAAATATTTAAGGGTAATTAAGAAAATAATATAACCAATTCTAAAATATCCTAAAATATCAGTTATTAAAGAATATAATGAGCCAAAACACATGGTGACAATGGATCATACATATATAAACGTAACAATCACTCACAAAAATCTTCTTTCTTCATGATTTTTTATTTTATTTAAAATTTATTTAGAGAATATTAAATATTTCAAATAATGTGACATTATTATAATTAAGACACATGTAACAACGACGAGGGAATATATATTAGAAAAAGAAAAAACGAAATAAAGAAAGAAAAATGCTCGCCCGTCATGGAGGAAAAAAAACACACACTACACACACTAGTAAACAATCTATTACTAGTATTATACATATGTCAAAACTTATTTAGGCAATCCGAATTTTCAAGTGTGAGAATCTTCACAAAAACTCCATGCCATTTTATTTTAGTGCTTTGCAGCAAAGTCATTGACCAATGAAAGGGCATTACTGGTAACATGTGCAACGCTAGTTATCTGGGCCCTAACCGAACTATTTATTTTTCCGTCCATCGCCCGACCTGAGAACCCGTCCGAACAAGTGGTCTCGTCAGTCATTGCAGCACTCACCCATGTCTCAACATTGCTCATGTGCCACGTGAACTCCTCCCCCTTGGCCCGCCCCATGCCCTTCATTTCTTGCCACGCTTTGCTCACCCGCTCCACACTATCTTCAACTTCATCCAAACAGTCCCTTATAGCTGCGTGCTGTTTAGCGCTCAGGCCCTCGAATTTACTCAGCCTTTTCAGAAAGGTTTGGGCCAACTTTGTCCGGTTCAGGCTCACCTCCAAGGCCGTTGCGGCCAATTGTTGTGGGCTTTGTTGGATCCTATTTGCGTACACCGAGAGTGAGTCCACGCACAGCGCAGGATAGGTTGTGACGCTGCATGAGGACTTGATGAAGTTGTTCGCCGGAACGGCGGAGGATTTCGCCGGGCCGGTGATGTGGCAAAGGCAGATGAAAGAGAAGAGAATTAAAAGGATAAATTTTGCCATTGTTTTGGACGAGAAAATTGGAGGTAAGTGTGTGTAGCTACACGTATAGGAGGGATCGAGGAGAGTATTTAAGGCCCACAGCCTGCTTTATTCTATCGTGCGCCGTGTGCGGAGACGTGTATTATAGGGTTTGGCTACTTTTCAATAACGGGTGTAAATCCAAACAAACACTTCCGGCTCAATTCATAGACTCCAACAACAATACTGGTATAATCCGAGCAAAATTATATTAGGCTTCGTTTAGAATTCACACTCTTTGAAATTTTGATCATGTTTCAATACATAATATATATTCGAACAGATACTCCTTACATTCTCTTATAATATATGTAAAATTTAATAAAATTAGAATAAATAGTTTTTATTACTTATTATTTTTTATTTTTTTAATTTTATTTTAATTGTATTTTTTTATTTGTAAAGTGCAATTGTAAATATTTTTTCTAATTTCCAAGTAAAATAATAAGTTCAATTGATAATTATATGTATTATAAAAATATTTACTATGCCGAGACTCAAATTCGTGTTTGAATTCGAAATTCGCGAGTAATTTGAATATAATTAGATCTGAGTCGGATCGAATTCGAGTAATAAATATATATTTAAGCCGAATCGAAATTGAATAGAGTTTTTCAAATAGAATTCGAATCCGAGTCGAATTCGAATAAATTTTTACTTTTCAAGTCGAATCTGAGTAAGGGGTTGTTTGATAAACTGAATGAAACAGTTCTGAATGTTTAAGTAGTCTAAATGAGTTGAATGAAAAAAATATATTTTATAATTAATATGTCTGAAACATCTGAATATATAACAGTTTTTTATTATTTTACCCCTCTGAAAAAATACAAAATTGTTGTAAATTTATTTGATATTACTTAATATAATAGTTAATATTGTAAGAAAATTAAATATAAAATACTTCATCCAGCAGTCATTCAGCTCATGTGGCCAAAAAAATTACACTTGATCATTCAACCTAAAAATCTGATCGATTCAACCATTTAGACGATTTTTATTCAAAACAAACATACTGAATGGCTGACCGATTCAGTCATTCAGCTCTAAACAAACACTTCTAACTCTTGTTCGTTTCGGTTCGACTAGTTTATACCCTTATTTATCAAATTGGATAAGATTACTGCAGCAATACTAGTTGTAGCAGCATTATAACAAAAAATATTCTCAATATTTTATAATTAATTTTGGTGATGTATTTTATACTTAGATACTGTGAACGATTTTATTTATTATTTTTGGTAATATATTTTATACATAGATACTGTTGGATCCCACATAAATTTGTAACCTATTAATTGTCGTGACATTTCGATGCTCGGCGATGGTGAAATATTATTCATACTTTTATATAAATAGCGAATGATATTATATTTCTTATAAAGGTAAAGTGTTTGATAAATTTGGTCACAAAATTATTAACTTAAAATAAATAATAATATCATGAAGAGAATTAACTATGGAAATCGATATTTCTACAATATTTTTTAATATTTTCACACGTAAAGTCTATATATTAATTAATGTGTTGAATTTTTATTAACTAATATATAAATCTTACGTATAAAAATATTAAAAAATAATATAAAAATATCAGTTCCCTTAATTATACCCCCATTTATTAACATACAAACTCGCTCAGTTCGGATGTAAAAAAAATAAAATGGGAAAGGCTTGTTTTTTCTTAATAGACTATGAGTAATGCTACAGACACAAATTATTTTATAAATTATTATTGTGGCATACTTCACGTCAATTTTTTTCTGTGGGATCGAAAATTATATTAAAATAATTTATTGATCAATATGCTAAGATGAAGACGTGGAGTATATCACAATAATAATTTATAAAATATTTATAAAATAGTTGTATTGTAACATTATTCATACACTATTCATTAAAATATCTAGAATTATTTAGTAAGGAATATCTTTGATGCTCCTCTACGGATACCGACTCATATGGAGTAGTAGGGTCATTAAATATGAATGCATATGTAAGGGTGTGGGCCTCCCAAATTCAATTATTTGTCGGCATTGATAAGCGCTAAATAATTATTTTGGTCCTTGTATAATATAATTAGTTTCAATTTTATTTATGTATAATTATTTTTTTCATAATAGTCCTTGAACTCTAAAATAGAGAAATAATTTAGTACTTTTAAACTTAAATAATGACGTGGCTTTTCTTTCTCTTTTTTCTTAAAAAAAAATATTCCAACATTCATTTTAATAATCTAAGTGACAATTAGTAAAGGAGAAATTAGTAATTTGACAAATTATGTAAAATTCTTTCCGCGTACAAATTTATTTGAAAAAAGAAGGTGAAGATTCTATTTAGTCTCAGAAGATCATCAAGACAAGGTAAACTAATAGTGCACATATAATAGTAATTCTTGTTGAATCTCAAGTTCTACATTTAATAAGCGGTATTTTTTCCGATATTTAATACTAAGGTTTTGAAGTTATTTATTGTAATAAATATAGAATTTAGTAGTAATTATTGTGGAATCAATTTTTTTTTCTAATTTAGACTTACATTTATATTGCTCTTTATCAAAGAAATTATGTTTCTTAATTTACTATTGTGCATGTAATCTCATGATTATTTTTTATTTTTTGGACATGCATTTTATTATTTATAATATCACTTTCTCTGGGTGTTTATCGTTTATAACATTGTTATTTTGTCTTATCATCGAGTGTTATGATCACTGAAGCCATTAGAAACAAATAAATTGAAGTTTTATACTTATAGTTTCTACAAATGCAAACTCTCAAGGAATCTAAAATTGT
The DNA here is from genome assembly GCA_020205555.1 of Panax stipuleanatus. Lineage (NCBI taxonomy): Eukaryota > Viridiplantae > Streptophyta > Magnoliopsida > Apiales > Araliaceae > Panax > Panax stipuleanatus. The sequence continues at coordinate 151,696,435 of CM035118.1, forward strand.
GTGATAATGGAAAAAATAATTAGCCTCATATGTACACAATTACATGTATGAACGTCATATAAGAATCTAAACAATGAGGAACAAAGATGTGGCTAAGTTGTGGAGAAAAATGAGTGAATTTATAAATATATTACTTGAAAGAAAAAAAAAAGTTCGAAACATTTCTTAATAAAAAATGTGATAAAAAAAAACTTGTTTATCCTAATTAAAAAAAAATTATCCGTGTTGACACTTAATTGTATTTTTAAAAAAACCGCATCATCATTGCTTTTAAGAAAAAAGATTAAATTATTCCTCATTCTTAAAGTATAAGGACTATTATAAAAAATATATACATAGATGAAATTAAAATCAACTATAAAGTGTTCAAGTATCGAAATGATTGGGCTAAGTTTGAAAAACATGGATGCCAAAGGGTTTTCCCATTGAAAATTAAAGTCACAGTCGTGGTTACTCCTTGAGGTTTATTTTTAGTTGATGTCTTTTTCTTTTGGATGTCTTGTGTTGATTGACATGGTTTTTAATGTCATATATATACTAGTACCATATGTTAAAAATTAAATTTTATTCTTTAATGTTAGCAAATTACTAGCACTTATGAAACATGAGTGGTTTGGGAGGGCAAGTCCTTGTCAACAATATATTAATTAACATTAAAAATTATAATTAATACTTCCGCCATTTCAAATTATATGATTATTATTGAGATATTTTTTAAATTAAAAATTAAGATAACTCATTAAATTTATCATAAGTAATACTTTTTAGATAATTTAAAATTAATATTTATCATTGTATTAATTAAAATTAAAAGAATTAATATCAATTTTAAATATTTTAAAAAATTAATAATAATCAAATAATATGAAACGGTAGAAGTATTAATTATGTTTGAGAAATGATGGAATATGTCCTGCTGCAGAAGCTTCTCACTTTAAATTTTGTGAAAAGCAGCGTGAAGCAAATTAAGTTAGATTAAGTAGTGGGTAAGGTAATCAATCATCCATGTACCACAGTACCAGTCGACCTGAGAAAAGAATTTCCTGTTACTAACAAATTTTCATGTTCACGTCCATGTAGATAAGGCCATAAAATAAGTAAAAATAGTTCAAGTTCAATTCGTACTCGTTTGACTAAGAGTTTAATTTGAATTCGACTCGATATATTAACGATTCAAATATGAGCAAATTTTAAAGTTTGATAAATTACTCGAATCTCCTCAAATTGTAATTTTATATTGATACTTCGAATCATATTCGTTCGAAAAATTCAAATTGTTCGGGCTCGATTCGAGATCGTGCTCGACTCGATAGCTAAACTAGCCTCAATCAAACCTTATTTTATACTCGATAAATTTTGTGAACCAACTTTAAGTAACTCTATACTCGACTCGACTCGACTCATTTACACCCTTACTTATAGGATAGGCTCCTCCTTTCCTTTTTTGTTGATTTAGATTATATATTCTATAAATACCAAAATATTTAAACCTACACCCTATGTAAACGTAACATTTATTTATTCAGTTTATTAAACTTTAAACCCTAAAATTCATAATGCAGAGAAAGCATAAGAAATAATAATAATTAAATCTACACAATATTAATTCTTTATGCAAACTTAAATTAAGTTTATTAATTATGTAGTATTAGGAAGATTTTTACTCATTTATCTGGAGTCTTGTAAGTTTCACATGTACTCTGAAACAAGAATAATAAGACTCCTACTTTAAGCATGTTGCATGAAATCTACGTCCTTCTAGACTAGTCTCAATTTATAGAAATTAATATAGTATAATAAGAAATTAATTACATGTGCTTAGGCAGCTTAGCAACATAAAAAATAAAATTTTAAAAAAATAATTATATAAAAAAAAAAGAGTACACATACGTGATATAAATTTAAAGTTGCACTCCACTTCCCTCCCAAAATTAAAAATATATTTGTGCTGGTACTGCATGTCTTCTATTGATCGATCTAAGCATGAAGATTCATGCTCTACAAATTAAATTAATATGAAGAACTTCTACTCAAAGCCCACTTGTGAAGAATTAAGAGCATATGAGACTAGCTTACTTGGTCATTAATTAACAAGTACAATTTGATAAAATATCTATATCTATATCTATATCTATATATATATATATATATACACAGTGAAATTAATTGAAAATATCTATACATACAGTGAAATTAATTGATAAAGCAGATATTTTCGTCGTGGCTGCCTATCCTCGGACCCACGCTTGGTGGGCTAGTGGTCTATATATATGACACGTTCAATAGCTAATTAACTACAATCAATGCCAATTTGTATTTTGTCAATCCTAGGCTCCTAGGCTCCTATATATATATATATAGCTAGGGCCACCTGATTCATGGAAAAAAAAAAGGACCCAAAATAAAATATTCTTAACTCAATTGACATGACTGTTGTCTCAATTGATTATATCCTAGCTCCTATATATATATATATATATTATATATATATATATATAGCTAGGGCCACCTGATTCATGAAAAAAAAGGACCACAAAAAAAAAAATCACTTGCGTAACAAAGAGCATAATTTGAAAGCAATATCTAACTAATTAACAGTATGATTATTATTTTTTGCATTAATTTAGTAAAAAAAAAATCAGATAAATTAAGGATTAAGAGGGACTGGTTAGGGTACAATGAGGTAGAGAATTGATGCATGGACTGCATGGGAGAATAAACATATGTTTTGCTCTTTTGCTACCTGGTAGACTTAGAAATTACTTGAGATCTTGATTAAGAATGACACAGGAATCATTAGAACCCAATTTGATTCTAATTAAACAGCTAGCTAGCTAGTTATGCTTATGCACGAGTTTGTATTAATTTTCACATTCTTCGAGACTTTAAATCGGTAACAACATTTCAACTAATTTAAGAATTAGTAATATATTAGTGTTGTTTACGTTGACATGTAATTAATTAATTCATCACGTAATGTCCAATTCCAGCTAATAATCCGGCCAGCTCTTTTGGATTAGTTTTTCAGCAATAAATTTCTTTTCGCAGTTTACAGAGAAAACACGTACAGGGGTGGAGAACTAACTTGAGTATGACATAAGTTTCTAATAATTTAATTGTTTGGGCCGGTTTTTAGTTGTTTGCAGCTCGATTAATGCTATCGTGTACAAAAAAAAATGATACAAAATAGTATGTCAAATTATAGTTTAATAATGTTTGACAATATATAGATGGATATTTCAGTAATTAATTAAATCCAACCACAAACATACACCTTATTTTGATCTCATTTTTTGCATACAATCTTAATTTTACGTATGCACAAATATAAAAAAATAGATGCAAATATATATATATATATATAAAGATAGAATTAAAATTTTGAACCTAATAAATGAAAAGAGCATGAGCAAATTAGAGAGTTCACGAAATTTGGTGATACGAAAGTCAATATTTTAATATAAAAAAGATCAAAAAATTCATCTCACTAAAAAATGTTCTCATCTCCAAATACTATACATGAAAATTATTAGACATGTTTAACTAGTATGTTTTTCCCATATATCCATAATCAAACTTACTGGAATTTTTTATTTTGTAATTAAGAGTAAACTAAGTGCGAGTGTGATTTTGATCTTGCCCCCTTTTTTTATTTTAAAAAAGGTACTATTTACGTACAGCATTGAAGCTCTTTTTATATTCTGAAATCTTCAAAAGTAATTGTTCCATAGCTATTTCAAGGCTGAATTCTTTTATGTGGGCAGAAAGAATAAATTAATTAGAAAAAGAAGAACTCATTCATGTCAACAAGTTTTTGCTTATTTGAGCCAATGTGGGTTGCTGCTAGGAGGAAGTTGTTAGAAAAACCCAATCATCCGTGAGGCTAAAACTGGACGTCTCTAGTTGAAAAACCCAATCATGCAAGAGGTCTAAAAGTTGATATTTGATTGTGATAATAGTTTCAATTTATAGCTTAGCAGCCTCAAAAGAATTAAATTGGAAAAGGAAGTTAGTTACACTGTTATTATGCTTGTTTATTGTTTATCTTATTTTTTTGTTGAAGTTTGATATTTACAAGTTCTCTTGGGGCTGCTAAGCTATAAATTGAAACTATTATCACAATGAAATATCAACTAGAGATTCTAAATTTGACACAACAACAATATGAAGAAAAAAAAAACCATATACAAATATACTCGAGGAATTGGAAGAAAAGTTGCTAATAGATGGAAACAGCGGGATTGTTAAACCATGAAAAGGGGAGATTGCTAAACCTAGGGTTCTTCGTTTAGTGATGAAATTGAAGCAGCGCCGACTGAAATTGAAGCAGCATCGACATTGCTAATGGTGAGATTCATCGTTTAGGGTTCTTCGCTTTCTGATTTGGGATGATGAAGCTCTTATGCGCGATTTGGGAGAGAAGCCGTGTTTTTGATGAAGCCCTTGTACACGATTTGAGAGAGAAGTCGTGTTTTTTTAATATAAAAAAAAACAAGTCAACCAAAACGACGTCGTCTTGACTGACTGTGTAAAAAAAAATTGCAAAGCTGTGTATACCCATTTTCCCCATACGTATACATATATATATTGCACAGATTTCAAATCCTGGCTTTTGGCCCCAAATTTTCTCTAAGAAACTTCAATATATATAGACGCAAGTTCTATTTTATTTTGGTACTCTACATGGAGGAATAAGAATCAAATGAAAAGAAACTAGAAAGCCAAAACACGAGAAACTTCAATCATTTGAAAAGGCACGGAGGAGAAAGTTCCATTCAGTATTTCTTTTCCCCACATTGCATGTAAAGTTTCTGTTACTTATATATATTTTCTCGGAAAAAACAGCTTACGACAAGGTTAGAACAACAGGTCCCATTCAGTATAAATTAGTGTAGAAGAAAGAACCATGAAAAGACCAAAACTGCTGCGCTTCAGGTCCCTTCCATTACTTGTTGATTGCTCTGTGGTTCACTTGGAAGGAAATAACGAGGCAGCTCATTATCCTTGTTTCCAAGTCTTGTTTTCTCTTCGTCTAACTGCCAGGCTGCCAGCTGTGGAAGCACATCAAGGACCGGCCATTTACCTACAAAAATGGAGTTAATTTGAACAATATATATATATATATATAGATAAAACATACAGTTATTTTATAGTACAAACTTTTAGGTCAATGAATTTTCTGTTAGCTTAAATCGGGAAGAATAGCTAGTTCATGTCGGAGCCTGTAGGTTGTAGGGATAAATGTTTTTTACATCATATCATTGTACATTTGTACTTTAGGTCTACTTACATATATCTAACTATACTTTTTTTTCCTACACTCAACTAACTCAACTTTTGTTTTCTTACATAAATTTGAATTTCCTTCCTGATCGTTAAATTTTTAACAGAAATTTGACGTGGACTTTCATTTAAATATTTAAATAAAAGACTACTTTGTTCTTAATAGTTATTTACTTGAGTCAAGACAGGCTTAAAGGGCTCGGGGGTCGGAAAAGATGGGTAAGTACTCTAGAGCCAGACGACTCATAAAGAGATAAACCATATGCCCCATCTATTGTCTTAGATAAGGAGTCTCGTCTTGAGCACAAAACCTGCTCTGAATAGTCTTTGCAAGGCGTCCCTTTGATCTTTTAGATGGATAATCATCAACAGGGCTAAGAATTTGTTCTTTTAACAATTTTTTACACATCACCTATAACCCACCCATTAAAACAAATTTACCCACCCAAATATTTGACTCAATCCAACTACTATTATGATAATAAATTATAGATATTAACTCTTTTTCATCTTCTTCTTCCAACAACTATCATGTAGATCTGATAACCAATGTTTACCATCTGTGAAATAACTCGGGTCAAATTTCGAGTCCGGAACAAATCTTGGGTCAAATCTCAAGTCCGAATCGAATCAAATCCATCCAAACAAGGCCTTAAACCACTAGCACAATAATATCTTTTTTGGTCATCTTAGCCCACCACAAACTAACCTAAAAGGTCATGACCGAAAGTAATATTGTTAGTAATTTAATTTTTTATATAGACAAATTTTTCTCATATCTTTCGATGTGGGACTAGGGTGTTACAATTTGCATCCAAATTAAACGGGAAGTAGGGAAGCATTCAGCGATGAGGTAACTAAGAGCCAATCATGATCAAGTTTGACAACATGATTTAAAATGAAAATAAAGTATGGCAAGAGGATGATTTCGAGGTCTATCAGGATACAGTCTAGCAAGAAGATGTTATATGTATAATCGGCAGTTTTATTTTGCCAACAACCAAGATAATCAAGTTGAATAACTTTCTAACAAGTGATTACTCCATCTAAATATACCCTACCTAACCATCACAAGCAGGGATTACATCAAATAAAATGGTCAAAATTATTTTAGAAAAAATACCACTCCAAAAAACATAAACCAAAGTATTTGTATGTATATAGCTTCACATTGAAAGGAAAAAAAAGTAAAAAATTGAAAAAGGGATTACGTGAAGTCGATATTGGGTTCAACAGAAACCCGGGAACCAAAGGCAACAAAGGAAAAAACAGAGGGGTCTTGACTGAAAAGAACAACAATTATATCTGCGAACAAACCAAGCCATTATGCTACAACTTGTTTATCATGTTGGCATGTCGCGCCGATGGTGTGGAGAGAAAGGAGAAATAATTTTTTTATTTTTTGTTTGATTAATTATTAAAAAAAATTGATAAATGAGTTAATAAAGTACATCATCAATTATATTGACAAATCATGATTAAGGTGGAATTTTTCTTTCCTAATCATACGCCAACTCATCTTTCTATTAAAAGTCAAACTAACTTAACGATTTTTGTAACGTTTTGTTAGAAAACAAAAGTTGAGTTAGTTGATTGTAAGAAAAAAAAATTATAGTTAGGCATTTATAAGTTGAACTAAAGTACAGTGATGTAAAAAATATTTAACTCGTAAGTTGTATTATTTGATTAAAAAACGTACTTTTCTCTAGCAGATAACAAATACTGTTCTTTACAAGTGTAATAACAAATATAGTACTTGTTCGGATATTATCCACCGACCCCTACATGGACTGAAGGCCTGGGCCGAGAGGAGCTTACCGGACCCAATGGACCGAAGTCAGGATTGGAGTAGCAGAGTTCGGGATCGGGTATCCGAGCTCTTTGGGCCGGAACCCAGACCCAGCTGGTAGTATCCGGATCGGGCATCCTAGTCCCACGAGACCGGAGCCCAGACCAACATAATGATGTTCGGGGTCGGACTGCCCAGCCCTTCGGGCCGGAGTCTAGACTGAATAGGTGATGATCGGGGTCGGACTACCGAGCTTTTCGGGTCGGGGTCTAAACCACTTTATAAGGCCCATACCGAAAGTTATTCCTCGGATGGAGTCCGGAGCAATAAGAAGTCTAAAGGATTAAGGGTTCAAACCCTAATCGTATCTGAATACCAACTCTTATAAGGTAAGTGGTTGGATAACCACCAACTTGCGCTTTTAAAGGAGATTGAGTTGGATCCGAACAATGGTAACTGCCATGTTTAGGACTCCTAATTCGACTGGGACATGGACTCTAGAGGCGGTGAGAATGGCTAAAAATACAAGGCTTGACCTGATGGTAACAGGTAATATTCACTAGAGCACTATACACTACTGCCTCCATTGTTAACCTTGTGACCAGCCTGTACTTATTCTCACACCGGAGCAATCACCCGGCGGCCCCAGCTGTCAAGCTTCGTTTGTGACGTGTTATTGTGCAGGTTTGAGCGCGTGAATTTGGTGATTGGACGCGCCGACGAAACCTGGCGTTAACATTGGCGCTAGAAGGAGGGGCCCGTATTAGTGCCTTAATCAATCACTTTTGTACTTTTCCGGTAGATAGGACATGGCCAGTAAGGACGGTGGAGCTTCAAACCAGAAAAAGGCTAAGACTCACCCGACGACCCTAGTCAGGGCATCGGTCAAAGACAGATTGGGACCTAGCAATCAGGAGGGCAATTCGATGCAGGCCCAGTCGGCACAAAGGCAGCTGTTCGTCCCCAGCCAACATACTCCGATTCCTCAGCACACCCACGTGGAAGACAACCAATCTCAAGCCTATGAACGACGGGATAAGGATCGGGTGGAGAACAGCAAGGACCAGCGTCAGTTTATTCTGTTGACCAAAATACAGTAGAATAAGGACGCCATACTGGCCTTGCGTCTCCAGCAAGAAGAATTGGAGTTGCAGATGGCTAAGGTGGCTGGAGAACAGGAGGCCTCTTCGAAGAAGCGCAGGCATCGGAGCCGATCCAGATCACCACGACAAGGGGAGACTGAAAAGAACCGAAGCCGACACAGAAGTCATTCTCGGGAAAGGAGGAGCCAAAGAAGGAGTCGTTCACCCGAACGAAGATCTGAACGCCTGGGCCGATCGGGACAGAGGGCGAGAATCGGATCTCCCGAATATGAGGGGGACAAGCGCAGGCCTTCCTCCCGTAAGGAAGATACCGACCCCCTCGCTCGACGAGTCGCGGAGTTGGAGAAGCTTCTGGCTACGAAAAATCAGTTGGGAACACCCTCGAGCTGCCACAGCTCGCCCTTCTGGCCCGAAATCAATCAAGTCACAGCCGACCCGAAGAAGAAAATGCCCTCGATGGAGACATACGACAGAATGGGAGACCCGTATGATCATTCGGACGGATATGATAGGCTGATGACATATTACGGGCATTCGGACGCAGCAAAGTGTCATATGTTTGCAACCACCTTGAAGAAGAGCGCTAGAGAGTAGATGGGAACTTTGGCATCGGGAACAATTACTTCATGGAACGATCTTCGGGAAAAATTCCACGCTAGATTCGGAAGCAACAGGAGAAGGGGAAAGATCACAGCTTCCCTCATGCAAGTGAAACAACGTTCGAACGAGACTCTCGGCACCTACGTCAAGAGATTTCGGAAAGCTGTGGGATCGGTGACAGAATTGAATTCACCACAGGCCTTGGGATTCTTCACAACGGGTCTGGATATGGGGAGGTCAAAGAAGTTGATGAAAGACCTAGTGATCAACCCATCCTCGGACCTGACTGAAGCCTTTCATCGGGCCGAAGGATTCATTGCCATTGAAGAGGCCATGGGAAATTTGAAGCCACCTTCACACGATAAGTCTAGGGACAGAGACAAGACGAACAACCAACGATCAGACAATAATCAGGGGAGATCGGATAATCAAGGGAAAAGAAACTATAACAGTGGGGGATCGGGCAGTGGCCGACCACCCTTCCCAGGCAGAAGTGTCAACAAAGTTTTCACTCCCCTCAACACCGATCGAGCTAGAATATTGGAAGACATCAAGGACAAGCCCTTCTATGAGCCCTGCAGGACGAGGCCGAAACTTGGGAGGCGCAACAAAAACAGGTATTGCAATTATCATCAGAATGCGGGCCATACGACAGAGGAATGCCTGGATCTAGGGGATCTGATCGAGAAAAACATTCAAAATGGGACGTTGGTTCAGTATGTGGCCGGTAGGGAAAATACCGGAACTCAACCAAGAGAGGAAGACAGGACTCAGGCCTGAGAAACACAGCCGAATCAGAACCAGCCCGCTCGGGGGGTGATAGATGTTATTTTCGGAGGTTCGGTAGGGCGCGTGACCGGACGGAAGAGAAGTGAACATCTAGATGCGGTCTTATCGGTTGTTGGATCCACGGCAAAGAAGGACAGGGTTTTCCCGGGGGCAGTTATTTCCTTTTCAGATGAAGACTACCCTTCGAATCCCATAGAGTCGCATGATGGGGCATTGGTGATAACAGCTCAGATCGGACCAGTGGATATGAAGCGGATGATGGTAGACAACGGATCCTCGGTCGACATACTATATACACATGCCTATCAGAGAATGGACCTAGGGGGAAAGAAGATGGAACTAGGGGGAGAAGGACCCTTGTACGGATTCAGTGGCGACCCGGTGCATGTATCGGGCACCATCGAACTGCCGGTTAGGTTCGACACAGCTCCTCAACAAATGGAGGTTATGGTCAGATTCTTCGTTGTCCAGGTGGATTCGGCTTACAACGCCATATTGGGAAGACCGACCCTGGCAGCCTTGCAAGCAGTCACCTCCATACCTCATTTCAAGATCAAGTTTCCAACACCGAACAGGATCGGGGAGGTAAAAGGCGACCTAGACATTGCCCGAAGGTGTTATCGGAATACATTGATCTCTTCGGGAACCGAGATAAGTAAGCAGAAACAGACGATGGCTATCGAGATAGAGCCATTTACAGAAGGTAGCGCAGAGCCACTTGCCTTACCAGCCGAAGAAACAGAGGATATACAACTGATCTCAGGGAACAAGGAAAAACTGATAAAGATTGGCTCAGGACTGGCAGAACCCTTCCGAACCGGGTTGATCGATCTGCTTCGGGCATACGCGGATATCATTGCATGGGTACCAAGTGAAATGCCCGGGGTAGACAAGTCAGTAGCACTACACCGGCTGGAAGTGGATCCCAATAAGAGACCGGTTATATAGAAGAGAAGAATTTTTGCCCCGGAGAGGCAGAAAATCATCGATGAAGAGATTGCTAAATTACTGGAGGCAGGATTTATCTTCGAAATTGACTACCCGGAGTGGCTGGCAAACGTGGTGTTGGTTCAGAAACAGAACGGGAAATGGAGAATCTGCATTGACTACACAGACCTGAATAAAGCTTGCCCGAAAGATTTCTACCCTTTGCCCAACATTGATCAGTTGATTGATGCCACTTCAAGGTACGGCATGCTGAGCTTCATGGATGCTTTCTCGGGATATCACCAAATCTCAATGGCTAAGGAGGACATCCCGAAGACGAGCTTCATCACGCATCGAGCCATTTACGCATATCGGAAGATGACCTTTGGACTGCTCAATGCAAGGGCCACTTATCAGCGAATGATGAACTATTTGTTTACAAAGCAGCTAGGCCGAAGCATGGAGGTCTACGTAGACGACATGATTGTAAAAAGCGTGTCAGTCCGAGATCATCTGGTGGACCTGGAAAACTGCTTTGAAATGGTTCGGAAATACAAGCTTCGTCTGAACCCAACAAAGTGTACCTTCGGATTGGGATCAAGAAAAATTCTGGGTTATCTGATTAGCAAAAGGGGCATCGAGACAAACCCAGAGAAGATCCAAGCGATACTGGATATGCAATCCCCGAAGTCGTACAAAGATGTGCAGAGGTTGACAGGTCGGATAGCGGCTCTTCGAATGTTCGTTTCGAAATCAGCAGAAAGGTGTTTGCCATTCTTCGACACTCTAAAGGGGCCAAAAAACGAGAAAAGTTTCCAATGGACATCCGAGTGTGAAGATGCCTTCCAGGGGATCAAGCTATATTTATCTTCGGCACCACTATTGATGAAATCGATCACTTCAGAACCACTATACCTATATCTGGCAGCAAGTTCGATGGCAGTAGAGGCAGCATTGGTACGGGAAAAAGGGGGAAAGCAGTTTTCGGTCTACTATATCAGCCACGTCCTATGAGACACAGAAACCAGATACCCGAACCTGGAGAAGTTCGCCTATGCTCTAATCATTGCAAGCCGGAAGCTTCGACACTATTTCCAGGGTCGGTTGATGATAGTATATACGGATCAGCCGTTGAAGAAAGTACTGCACAGGCCCGAAGTCTCGGGTAGGCTTGTCGCATGGGCGATGGAACTAACTCAATTCGCTTTAGAATACCATCCCCAGACGGCAATTAAAGGACAGGCCTTGGCAGACTTTGTCGTAGAGTGTTCTTTTACCGAACCAAATGTAGCTTCGGTCACCGAAGCTCAATCGCAACACACAGCATGGACTCTCTACGTGGATGGATCATCTACCTCAAATGTCAGCGGTGCGGGGGTCATTCTGACAAGTCCCGAAGGATTCCGGGTCCAACAAGCCATCAAGTTCCTATTCAAGGCCACTAACAATGAGGCCGAATACAAAGCTATTCTTGTTGGACTTAGATTGGCCCGGAGCCTGGAGGTACAGAGGTTGGTGGTGTATAGTGACTCTCAGCTGGTGGTCAAACAGATATCGGGGGAATATGAAGCCCGAGGAGAACGAATGACAAAATACCTGGCGGAGGTAAAGGACAGACTCTCATATTTTGGGTCGTACAGCTGCCTAGGGATCGATCGGTCAGACAATACGGCAGCAGATTCCCTAGCCAGACTAGCTACAACCGAAGCGAGTTCTTTCACCGGATTGGTATATTTGGAAGTGTTAGACAAACCTAGTGTTCAAAGGACGGACGTGCTAGCCTTGGATCGGCTCGACTGTTGGCTCACACCGTATATCTCATATCTGGCAGACGGGGTTTTGCCTTCGGATCGTATGTACGCCAGGAAAATCAGACACAGAAGTTCTAATTTTGTCCTTATTGACGGGGATTTGTACCGAAGGGCTTTCACCTCTCCATTACTAAAGTGTCTGACGCCTTCGGAGGCCGAGTACACACTGAGGGAAGTACATGAAGGAATCTGTGGGGATCACATGGGGGCCAAGTCATTGGCTTACAAAATTCTGAGGCAGGGATACTATTGGCCGACCATCTTCCAGGAAGCAAAGGACTATGTCAAAAAATGTCCTTAAGTGTCAGTTAAATAGTTCTATCCCGCATCAACCTCCCGAGGAGTTGTATTTGGTCTTATCCCCGGTTCCATTTGCTATGTGGGGGATTGATATCTTGGGACCATTACCGAAGGCCAAAGGGCAGGCCACTTTCGTAATCGTCGCAATCGACTACATGACAAAATGGGTGGAAGCCAAACCGTTACAGAAGATTACCGAACAGGAATGCCTCAAGTTCTTTAAGGAGTATGTTGTTTACCGGTTCGGCATCCCAATGGTCTTGGTCTCGGACAATGGCAGACAATTTGTGGGGTCAAAGTTCGAAACTTTCCTAAAAGAGTTAGGCATCCAACACAGAAAGACTTCAGTGGCCCACCCTCAATCCAATGGACAGGTAGAAGTCACCAACAGGATCCTGCTCACAGGAATTAAAAGAAGATTGGATGAATTAAAGGGAAGGTGGCCCGAAGAGCTGCTCAGTGTCCTATGGGCGTATCGAACTACCCCGAGGACCACAACAGGGGACTCACCGTTCAGACTGGCCTATGGAACCCATGCACTAATTCCCGTTGAGATCGGATCACCAACACTTCGAATCAATCAGTACCAAGAATTATACAATGATGATGGTTTACGATTGAATTTAGATCTGTTGGATGAGGTTCGGGATTCAGCATCGATAAGGCTAGCTATATACCAGAAGAGAACGGCCCGACACTACACTCAGAATGTGAAGCAAAGGAGGTTTGGGGTCGGGGACCTGGTTCTTTGGGAAGCAGAGGCATCTACCCCCCAGAACACGGGCAAGTTAATGTCGAACTGAGAGGGTCCTTATGAAGTAACGGAAGTGCCGAAGCCGGGAACTTATCGGCTTCGAGTATTAGATGGTACAGAGGTAAAGAATACATGGCATGCTGGAAGACTTGAAAAACATTATCAGTAAGAGTTATGTAATTCTTTACTTCTGCTTATGTAAGTTGCTTTATACATCAATAAAATAAAATGGATTTCTCTTCGCAAAATTTTTTGATCTTCATTTATATTCTAAAAGTCTACAAAACCCATCGGACTAGCGATGAACAGATCCGATCAGAATAGTTACAAAACAACTTGAACTGATCGGACAAAGTTACACGCAGATCCGATCGGGCAAAGTTACAAAAGAAATAAAGAAGACAAAATTACAAGTGAAATCCTAAACTACGGATCAGGAGCCTCGCCATCAGCATCGCCTCCGGCATCGGACTCATCATCGGAGGAGTCTAGGATAGCAGCATCAAGCCCAGCAGCTGTCATCTTCGCCTGAGCCCGCTCTTTATGAGCTCCATAGCCTTCGGCGAATTGACCCATAATGGTATCACGGAGCTCAGCCGACTCCTAGTACTCTTACGCACCCCGCTGCTTGGCTTCGGCACATTCTGCCCCCCAGAGCTGTATTTTCCCTCATCAGCACCAGGTGTTGGGCGTGCATTTCAGAAATTTGGCTCTGGAGGATCAGAAGTGCGTTCTGCTGATCCAGATCCTTCTCTTTCAGAAGAGACCTTTCCTCGATGAGCTGTTTATTATAGCTGTCAAGGGCAACGAACTCCTTCTGCAGATTATGATGGAGCCTCTGGTGTTCGTTGGCTTGACGTTCGGCGAAGTTCACCTTAGTACGGGTATCGGCATGATCTTCCTTCTCGTTGGCCAAATCAGCCGATAACCCCCGAACATCCGCCCCGACCATTTCCACCTCGGCGCGAAGCTGAGCCTCCTTCCGGGTAGCCTTGACGACAGGGGGGATAGCTCGGGCCAAAATGGCGTTAGCCTGCATCGAGAAAAAAGAAACAGGTTAATAATGGTCAGGCAGTTATTCAGAGGATACAAACTAAAACTTTCGGGAATACCTGACTCTGGGCTTTGATATACGCCACCATCAAGGCTTCGGCAGAATACCCTTTGAACCGGGCATCATCAGCAGGAAGCTTGAAGTAATCCAAGCGGTCGAAATGGAACACTTCCGACGGGCTCTTCGGCCAAAACGATTGGGTCAGAGACCGTTCGGAAGGACCTGCTTGGGCAGACGGGTCGGCAGCGGCAGAGGGCACGACCTCAGCAGACAGTTGGACCGCAGGAGTCTGCGGGGCAGCATCCAGCTGGACCTCGACCATCTGAAGGTCGGGCTCATCTACAAGTTTCAGCTTCTTGGGGCGAGGCCTCAGAGTTTCCTCCTCGGTCCCCTCAGGATCCCCAAGAACTGAAACTGGGGGAGGTGGCAGAAGAGTCAGCTTCGGGGTGGCCGGCTGCAGAAGAGACGATTTAGAGGAGCCCTTGGAAAGAGCCCTCTTCTTGCCTTTCTTCAACTGGGCCACCTTCTCAGCAGCAGTCATCTTCGTGACATTATTCGGCTCGGCAGGAGAGGAGTCGGCTGAAAGCTTAGAAATTGGGATTGTCTCCCCTTCGGCTGCGTCATCCCCGAGGGGTAAAAGGATCAGACCGGACCGAACGGGGAGGGGGGTAAGAGACTCATCCGCACCCGTCGGCTTGAAGATGGTCACTGCAGAAACAAGTAGATCCATCAGAAAATTAGAAAAGCAAATCAGAAACTAATGCTCGAAAGGAAAAGAGGTCGGGATAGAATACTTACATCCGTGCCTATACAGCCAAGCCTCATTGGCTAAAGTATCCAGGCTCCACATGGTCTTCTTCACCTTCCGATAGAAGGCTCGGAACTCGTCCCGTCGGTTGGTGGGGAAGGTGGTCACTTTCACAATCGGATCTTCGGGGGTGGCCCAGTTCGGGAGAAGTTGAAGGTCGGTCCCCTTGTCGAAGATCCACTGATTGTGCCAACCCTTGTTGCTTGAAGGAGTCTTGGCAAAGGTGGCTCGGCCGGAGACACGGTTCAGTTGACGGAAGCTGGGCTCCTTGGATTTGCCGACCGAGAACAAGACAAAGAAAAAATCAAGACCAGGGGCGATCCCTAGTTCTTGGCAAATAGCTATAAAGCTTACCAAATGGATATACGAGTTCGGCACAAGTTGTGCGAACCCGATCCCCACAAAGCAGAGAAAAGACACGATAAACTCGTGAAGGGGGAAGCGGACACCGTACCTCAGGGCGTAAGTGGGGATGGCCACCCATTTGCCTTTAGGGCGCCAGAACATTCTTTCTTGGGGGATATTGAAAAGGGCTTGGGCGTCAGAAATCTGGGACGGAGTAATGGTAGACATGGTGTTGATGTGAGAATATTCCGTCTCAGAACGGTAGACAGACCAGATCCGTGCCTCGGTTCCATCGGCAGTGTCACCGATGGGGGCTTCCGGTAAATCGACCGGCACCAAATCGATGCTGGCGATGGTGACGGCCATTTCATCAGAAGTAGGGGTGACCTCAGTGGTGGGGGTCAAGTCGGTGGTAGAAGCAGCTGGAAGGATGCCGGAATCAGCTATTAGAATAAAAAGTCGATGGAAATGAGGTGATTTGGGGTGGTAAAAAGCCTGATTGGAATAAGAGGAGTCTCTCACCGGAGGTCGTGCTCACCGGAAAGTCTTTTGAAATGAGCTTAGAGAAAGAGAATTCGTAAAAAGTGATTGCCGGGGGAGGTGGAGGTATTTATACTGATGCTGCACAAATCTCAAGAGGCGGCTAATAATGGTGTTGGTCCGTTCATTTCTGGGGAAACGTGTATAGCATTAAATCGGTCGGATGGATTACCCAGGCGTCTCTTCAAAATCTCCCATTAAATATCCCATTAATGGCCTGTTATAATGGGAGACTGGGGGGCAATGTTCGGATATTATCCACCGACCCCTACATGGACTTAAAGCCTGGGCCGAGAGGAGCTTACCGGGCCCAATAGACCGAAGCCAGGATTGGAGTAACAGAGTTCGGGATCGGGTATCCGAGCTCTTTGGGCCGGAACCCAGACCCAGCTGGTAGTATCCGAATCGGGCATCCTAGTCCCACGAGACCGGAGCCCAGACCAACATAATGATGTTCAGGGTCGGATTGCCCAGCCCTTCGGGCCGGAATCTAGATCGAATAGGTGATGATCGGGATCGGACTACCGAGCTTTTCGGGTCGGGGTCCAAACCACTTTGTAAGGCCCATACCGAAGGTTATTCCTCGGATGGAGTCCGGAGCAATAAAGAGTCTAAAGGATTAAGGGTTCAAACCCTAATCGTATCTGAATACCAACTCTTATAAGGTAAGTGGTTGGATAACCACCAACTTGCACTTTTAAAGGAGATTAAGTTGGATCCGAACAATGGTAACTGTCATGTTTAGGACTCCTAATTCGACTGGGACATGGCCTCTAGAGGCGGTGATAATGGCTATAAATACAAGGCTTGACCTGATGGTAACAGGTAATATTCACTGGAGCACTATGCACTACTTGCCTCCATTGTTAACCTTGTGACCAGCCTGTACTTATTCTCACACCGGAGCTATCACCCGGCGGCCCCAGCTGTCAAGCTTCGTTTGTGACGTGTTATTGTGCAGGTTTGAGCGCGTGGATTTGGTGATTGGACGCGCCGGCAAAACCTGGCGTTAACAATACTTATAATAAATTATTCCTTTCTACATAAAGAAAATTCAAGTTTCTGTTTCAATCCAATTTTTACTATTTTTTTTCCAGTTCTATCCCAGTTATAATTCTAATGATATCAAAATTTCATAATCTATAGACATGAAATGTTATTGATGCAATGCCTATTCCATGCGTTAAGCACTTTTATTTTCTGTTTACTCGAAACTGGATATATATATATATACACACACACACACAACTGCCAGTGTAAAGAAAGTGAAACCTTTTCTTTTGATTAAACCAAGAAAGCAGAAGGCCATGCAAAAAATAACACCACTAAAGGGAGTTTTGTATGAAACCAGTTGTTAATAGTTAGCATATGCTCAACCTAAATCACTAAATAGCAATGGTGGACAACTGGAGTTTAAAAGCCTCCGCGGAAAAAGTAGCATATGATACATGACGCACAAATCAAGACAACTAACTGAAATAGTTATAAAATGAAACTATTATCTACCCTTCTTCATGCAAGTACAATTTAATGTAAACATGAGCACTAAGCAAATTAAGATGCTTTAGATAGTAGTAGAGCACAAAGTACATACTTCCATGTGTCAAAAACTGAGCGAACTCGTTCAAAGATCTCATCTTCTGTCCCTGTACCATTGATCTGCACGCAAATGGTTCCCACTTCCCATTACTATAACCTACATATAACTTTTAGAAAACATATTCAACAAAATTTCTAGAACAAAATTACAAATTGAATAACAGGAAGAGACCATAGATGCACTCAAGCACAAAAAATGAGTAAAAATAGGCAAACTTTTTTGTTCCTTTAAGCCTAAGACTTTCTGAATAGAAAATTTGACAAAACAAATTACACCTGGTAGCAATGAAAATTAGACATAATATTCTCAAAAGTTAAATTTGAACCACTGTATTGTCCAGTAAAACAGGAAGCATTATATGTTTCTTTTCAAAAGCGTTGAGCATTATAATTCTCAACTATAGGATAATGTAATACCTTGTAAAGTATTCCTTTCTCAGAGTAGTAATTTATAACAGGAAGATTCAAAGATCTAAACACTTTAAGGCGCTCCTTCACTGTATCAATGTTATCATCAACCCGCCCCTGAACCAATGGTACAAAACAACATCAAAGATTACTTTCCCCAGGGATTGTTTTTTATGGCATTTTATTATTTAGACTGTTATTAATTTAAAAGTACCTCGTTACGGCTTAGCACTCGTTTCACCATCTCTTCTTCAGGGCAATCAAAGAAAAGAACAATATTTGGTTCTGCTCCAATCTGCACAAACATTCTTATAGTTACAATCCTGCAACAACAGTATAATGAAACAAGTAATTTCAGATTCTTTGGTTTTAGGCTAATTTTTGCAGCACTACTCTTGGAACATATGGTACACGGGCAGAATGAGGAGAGAGTTTCCATAAACCATAAGGAACTCACAATACGTTCATAGGCAATGCGATTCGCTTCAGTTCTTGGAAACCCATCAATGAGGAATTTATCATTTTCAGTGGATTCAATGGCCCTTTGAATCAGTTTGATTGTCACTTCTGAAGGAACAATTTTTCCTTTCTTGATTGTGCTAAGAATCATGGAACTGAAATCATATCTAGGCATCAATATGTCACATCACAAAATGCGAAGGTGTGCTGCCAAAAAAAAATCTTAGCTAAAAGTTGACAGTCAAACCCATTCTCACTATTTGAAGATATTTCCTTTCTTAATAGTTCACCAGCACTTAGATGGGTGAATCCAAAGGTCTCAACAATCTTTGAACATTGTGTACCTTTTCCACTACCAGGACCTCCTGTAAGCATAGAAATCATCAAATCAAAGATAAGCATTCTGAAAATCCGAGTATAGTTGCAAGCAGTAAATTGAGTTAGAGTTCACAAAATCGTCAGTTTGCATGATCTAGTGTCTTTTCACTCAACAAAAATGCAAGAAAAAAGGAACTGAGGGGGGGAAATTGAGGCAAACAGTAATTGAGGTAAGGAGTTCACAGAAATCGTCAGTTTGCATGATCTAGTGTCTTTTTCACTCATCGGATGCAAGAAAAAAGGAACTAGAGGGGAAGAATAGTACACAAGAAATGCAATTAATGTGTCTGTCATTGCCCAGAACAAAGGAGAAACTGCGGGTTAATACAAATATTCACGGTTCATTTTAAACTTGTGCACTGCTCAACTTTTGCAAGAGTAGGTTTCCCAACGGCTCAAGTGAGATGGGCTTTAACATGCTTAAGATAAATATGGAGTGCTTATAATAATAATAATAATAATATTAATATTAATAATAAGTATATAAGCAACAAGTGAAAAATAAGAATACCAAATCACTCTTCTAACCAGAAAGAAACATAAGTCACTTAATTATATAAAGTTATTTACCCAAGACAAAAGTGATGAATGGAGTTTTCTCTTTGGGGAAGGTTCCACCATCTGCCTACATCCAAATAAGTAAATTACATAACACAAAATTTGATCTGCCAACAAAAAATCACTTGCTGGAACATAGATACTCTTTAGAAATAAAACTTTCTGCAAGGGATTAGTTAAGCCACATCTGATCAAAATTCGAGATGCAAAAGAAGAAGAAATTATTCAATTATATATGAATCCAGGAACTAATCAGAATATGACTGATATAATTACTTACAAACTTTCAAGTTGATTAGGATTTCACTGAAGGTATAATTAGTTCAAAACTATTCAAGTTGATAGATTCTTAGTGAAGGTTCCACAAGCAGGCAAACCTGAAACAAAATTAATTGCAGTAAAAGAAACATCGATTGCACCACTGAGGCATGAAATTTTTCGAGTTGAAGACACTTCAAGGCCAATAACAGTACAAAACTGGGATGTAAGAGAATGCATGATGAGATAAGAGGGCATGCTGTTAGTATTCCTTCAAAACAGAACAGTGAACACAACAATTACGTAAACACGTCGCCTATTATCTGAGAAAGGTCTACAGAATTGATTCAATAGGGATTAATTTTTTTTGCTAAATGCAAGTATGATAAACTCCACTATCCAAAGAAAAAACATAAATATGATAAATTCCAATGTTTGAAGGAAAATATAAACATTTTTTAATATCTCAGTATAAAAATTTCACAAATTGGCAATTGAAGAAAAGTTTATAATTGAGACTGTTCATATTACGAGAACTAAAAATAAACCACATTATCTGATATACAAGATTTTATATACCTGCTTATATACTTCAGTACTACATGCTTCCCATATCTTCAATCCATAGCTTGACTTCACCTTCAAACATATATTAGGTAAGAAGCATATAAAGGGATTACTATCAGAATACAAGTGCAGCCATGGAATCACTAATCTAGCATGCAAAATCCAAGTGAGAAAATAGCCATGATCCAAAATATTCTGATGTTCTTTATTATTTTCCTCCAGCTTGTGGAATGGAGTCATGGACTTGAGGAAAGGATCACAAAATATTTATTTGTATTTAACGACTAGAAATTCAAGGTCCACCTTATATTCCAAAACATTCCAATTTGTTGCTATAACTTTAATGAATAACATCCTCCAATTGGCAGAAACACCAAATATGAATGCACAAAGGATTACCAGCTTGCACATTTTACGTATTATATCATGGCTAGTTCATAATATTTCTACAAGAACTGTTTATTGCCAATAATTAGTCAAAGCACGTTGCTCTCCAACTAACTTTATTTCCTAGCAACTTAATAGCAATTTTATTTTGAAGACCAATGAGTTGGCTGGTAAAGTTACATAATTATACTAGAAACACTTTTACTATACAATAAGCACGTTTTCATTCCATCAAGAACTAATTCAATTTTTATTATCCACTACAACACATTAAAGCACCATTATGTATTTTGATTAGTCTATTGGCATATTAGGTTGTAAAATTAAGCAAACTTCCAATCTTCAACAAGTCACAGTTAAATTGTTAAATACAAACATATATATATATATAAGCGAATTATAGTTTTATTAAAACAAAAGATTACATGGTAAAATGTAAATACCACACAGATATGACATATATTTTCATAATTCATAAATCATATCACCACGGGGTAAAAAGAAACTTTCGTAGTGTAAATAATGTAAAAATTAAGAGCAGGAAAAATGCTCAGCTAACAAAATTAGAAATATTGGCAACCAAACAGAAGTAAGCTAATCATATAATGAAACAATAAGTGGATAGGCAAATAGAACCAACATTACACTGTTATAGGGAGTTTGAGCATAATCAATCGTATGAGATGATCCGATCGATCTGTTACCTGATTAAGCAGAAGTGATGATTTCGACGAAGAAATCAGTTGAGATACTAGACTCGATCGCCTCCACATCTCTTATTTTGTGCGACTATTCTTATTTCTTCACGGCGGGAGCTTATTTTGGGATCTGGGGAGACTATTTGTCGAACTGCGGAAGATATAAATTTGAACGGCACAATCGAAACGTAACGGATCGAATTTTTTAGTTGCCTTCTGTCGTTAAACCAGGGAGGCTCCGTGTAGACACGGATATGTAAAATCAACCGAGCTAACTTTATGGAATATAAAATAAGATTTGATTGATGTTGATGTCGAATTTTGTTCAAATAATTTAAATTTTTTGAAGATTGAAGTATTAATAAAAAAAAATTAATTTGATTGGTGAGTATAAATTGAGTCCAAAATGTTTGATTTATTTTACAATTTTACCTGCAGAGATGAAAATTCCGCCAATGCGAACCCACGGAACGTGCCCCGACTTGACGGGCAGGTTTTTGACAGGGTTTGGGTATGGGTCCACTTATGCTACCCATCTTTGTTCCGCTCGAGTGCATGATCATATTTAAATGAATTTTAAACAAATTTAAAATGAGGAGAAAAGAAAGGAAAATAAGTTTTTTAAAAAAAAATCATTTCAAAATCCTTGTGTCTGAATTTTTTAAAGAAGAAAAAAAATTTGCTTTCTTTGCAGGACTTGCTTCTAGGAAACGAGAAAATTTAATAAGAAAGTGGTGAAAGATTAATAACAAAATTTCAGATACTAAAAGTTATATCATGATTGTCTATCAAATTTAATTTTGACAAAGGATAACACATTAATATCTATTTTAACTTATACTTTCTTTTCAATTCACAAACAAAAGTATAGAGAAGTTACAAATTACAATTACTTTCAATCCGCTTTCCTTCTTCTTTATTTTTAAATATACAGACGAACAACAGAATTTTTCTTTTATAATTTATACATAAAACCAAAATAAAGCTACAACTTAAGGTGGGATATCATATTCAATATTTTATTATTATTATTAATTTGTAATTTTTTCAACATGTTGCCCTCAAACTTACAAAATACTGTAATGTCTAAATTCATCAATATAAGTCTTTAATTTTAATAAAATAATCAATACAAGTACTCACTTTTTAAAAATAAAATCAGCAATAACTAGCTTTTTTTCATTAAAAACAGTTACTTTATACCCGGAATTTTTTTGAGGCCCTCAAGCGAAGGCTCGAATATGATACGAGTTATATATAGGCCATTGCTGCTTAGAGATTTGGGCTTCAACAGAATTCAGACCCACGAAAAGGTCTGGGCTTCTTGAATTACTAATGGGCTCCATACAATTTGGCTTTCATTTTGTTTTTCTTTATTGTTTTTTTTACTAAGCAAAAAATAAAGGAACAACTACATTTCTTAGTACATTTTTAGAAAAAATTACAACAAAAGTGCATCCACAAAATATTTAAAAAATTAATAAATTTTTAATATTTTATTACAAAATTAGGGCATTATGAAAAACTACAATCAAGTGAACTCTTTCCTTCTCCTCCCCACTGATCTGACCACCTCCTTCCTTAACTCCTCCCAAACTCTAAGATCTAACCACCTCCATTTCCTCCCTCTTCCACCGCCACCACCGCTGTCTCGCCTCCCTCCTCTCCTCCCCTCCCCTCCTCTCTTCTCCCTCACCCTCCACCACCTTCACTCCCTCTCTCTCCATCACAATTCTCAGATCTGACCCATCTTTTCCTTATGCTCCATGATCTTGACGTTGTTTTGCTCTTCCTCTTTTGCGACGACATGATCCAAAAGCACTTGAAACAACACCAATTAAATGGCGTCTCACTATTTGTAATTATTATGTTCATGATACCATATTAACATTATCTAGTATTAGTGTTTCAAATAGTGTCGATATATTTTTTTCACTGTGCAGTTGGTAGCCAAACCTTCATACAAAGGTAACTAATTCAGTTTTATTGTGTTACCAATTAATTATAAAAAATTTAAGAACAAAGGTAACCAATTCAGTTTTATTAGGTTCTGCAATGGTAGACGTCGATACTTTTTTTTTCCATAGTGCAGTTGGTAGTCAAACCTTCATACAAAGGTAACCAATTCAGTTTATTAGGTTCTGCAATGGTCGCCGTTGGTATATTGTTTTTCATAGTACAGTTGGTAGCCAAACTTTCATACAAAGGTAATCAATTCAGTTTTATTGGGTTACCAATTAATTATAAAAAATTTAAGAACAGTTTTAAAGTGTTACCTGAATTTATTTTTTTCAACATATGCAACTATGAATAGTTTTATTGGGTTCTGCAATGGTCGTCGTCTGTACATTTTTTTTCATAGTGCAGTTGGTAGCCAAACCTTCATACAAAGGTAACCAATTCAGTTTTACTGGATTACCAATTAATTATAAAAAATTTAAGAACAGTTTCTAAGTGTTATCTGAATTTATTTTCTTCAATATGTGTAATCATGAACAGTTTATCTGGGTGGTGACGGTTGCAGGCGGTGACAGAGAGTAGTAGTAATATCCGAAAGTGGGTGGTGATGGGGGCGATGGACAATTGGAGTCTGATGACGACGGAGATGGGGGAGGAAGATAGAGAATGGGTTGCCAGTGGCGGAGAGTAGTAATAATATCCGAAAGTGAGTGGTAATGGTGGCGGTGGACAATTGGAGTCCGATGACGGCGGTGGCGGAGAGGGAAGAGGCGGAGATGGGGGATGAGGATAGATAATGGGTTGTCGCAGGCTGAACACTATTTGAAACACTAATACCATATTTGAGTTAGTTGCTAGATTTCAAAGATTTGGTGACTGCCGTATATGGCAGTTACTTCTCCTAATGTGAAATTGAATGATATGAATTTGTTTCCCTCTTTTTGAAATTATTTTCTGGATACACTAATATTGTAAATATTTTATAAATATTGTATAGTAATATACAGAACCCAAAAATAAATGTGGTTTTCCTTTTGGGTTTACTCCTTCCGTCTTCCAAAAGATATTCAAATTATATTTTTGCACACAAATTAAAAAAATCAAAATAGAAGAAAGATAACATAAAAAATTATAAGTTTATCCATAGTGACCTTATAAAATAACATAAAGTATAAATATTATAAAAGTATTATTTTATACGCTTCACAAAAACAAACTTAATTACAAAATTTATGAATATTAAATATCTATTTTTATATAATGTATATCTTTAAAATAACTAGTTTTTAGTCCAGTTATATACTTTAGTAGTATGATATAATAATAATCTGAGTTTAAATTTAATACATTGACATATACACATACATTATTAGTATCATAATACGTTATTAAAATATTATTAATGAAATATTTATTTTAAATAAATTGTCTAATAAGGGCCAGCGCCTATATATACGACTAATTGGAAATTTAATATATCACTTAAATGATATAATTCCAAATATTCACCGTAAAAGGCACGTTTTAATTTATTTATTTAAAAAAAAAATAACCATGAAAATTTGACCGTAAAGCCCGTCATGATTTATGAAATCATGTACAGGAACAGGATAGAAAGCTAACTAAGAATGAAACAAAATCCTTTGACTACTGATTGGATATATATGTACATACTAGAAAACAATATATATACTACACACAAGAGCTTCTAGAATGGTGCATCCTCAATATGAGGTATTTTTAGGGACGTAAATGAATCGAGTTGAACTGATTATTGAATGTCTTATATTTGGTTTATAAATTTATTGAATTTGAAATAAAGTTTAATTGAGACTTGTTTAGTTGTCGAGTCGATCATTATTTCAAATCAAGCCCGAACAATTTATACTATTCAAGCGAATATTTTTCAACAGAAAATTATAATTTAAAAAGGTACTTTATCGAATTTTAAAATTTACTCATATTTGAATTGTTTATATTTCGAGTCGAACAAACTCGAATTTTTAATCGAGTCATCGAGTGAGTATAAATCAGACTCAAACCGTTTGGTTTATTGTTTAGCTTTAGGTGTTTTGGATGAAGTTAGAGAGCTTCCTACATTAATGTACATATATGTCAACACTCAAATACTTTGTATTTTAAACTATTTGCTAGATTTGAAGGGGGAGGGAGAAAGAGAGATTCTCGCGGGAAATTGAACACGCAAGCCAGGGCCCAATCTAAGTCTATCACGTGGCTTGGTTATATTTCTGGATTAATAATATATATATATATATATGGCCAGTTTCCCTTCGAGTCGCTACCAAAAATGTTTAGTCCATCAAGGCATTAAAGTTTATGAATTTTTGCCAAATTCTTTATATTCTGCACTGCAATAACTCTCTCATGTCTCGGTGCGCAATTTATCATTACCTAAGAAATCAAATCAAATCAATGATAATATATATATATATAGAGAGAGTTCTTCTACACAGACACAAATATGAAACAGGAAGTATATTAAACTTTAATCTATTTGTATTTTTATCCCATTGAAGGTCAAAACATAAATAATTAAAAGTTCAATACACTCATATCCAATATTCATGTCCTTTTGCTTAAACTTTTCATTGTTTTGAACCATTTCCTCTAAAATTGAGTGTAAACATCTTCTCAAGAAAAAAAATTACTACATCATAAATTACATATTTTTGGCAAAGAGACCCCTCTCTGCTCACTCGTAGGGGTCATACGAATGGAAATAAATGGGTGAAGTTTCCGCGATTTGTATATCATAATTTTATAAAATTAAAATAAACTATGAAGGCATAGTTTACGAATGTACCCTGCCAAGCAAATTGGAAAACGTACAAAATAATTGTAGGTATTAAATATTTGGCCTACATAATAATCAGGTAAATTTGTTCAACACTAGTTGTTAATTTTAAGGTATCCTGTAACGAATGGACTTTATATGGCTGTCGTAGGTTTTGTAGTGTTTGCGCAATATAATGATGAACATAGAAATTTGTTCAGACGATAGAGATGGCAAGAAATGTAATGCTGGTAATGAGAGGTTTCCAGGAAAATTATCACTCTCCAAACTGAAGAATAGTAATTTTGGTCTGATAGTCATTTCTTCTGTTCTGTATTTACAGAAAAACTCACACGTTCAATAGTAACTACCCATTCCCGGATGATAGAATTCACTTTTTCTGGCTGCTCATCATGGGGACAGTGGCCTGAAATATAAAAGAAATGCATCAGGAAATCAAAAATAAATCAAGCCATAACTAGTCTTGATTTATAATTACCAGACTCTAGTTCTTTGATCACAATTCCTTTGCACTGCTCTCTAAGCATAGCTAGCATAGATTTGGAGTCCCTCAGCGGATCATTAATCCCCTGATAGAACAAAATCAATAATGAGTAGGTAGCCGAAGCATGTCTTAACATCATAACCTGCATTTGGTCATGTAAACAAAGATATCACCTGTATAATAAGGAGCCTTTCCTCAAATCCTTTCAAAAGATAGTTCAGCGGAACTGAAAGATTAAAGCTGAAGATGCTTTCCAGTACCAACACCACACCAGGGTCACACGACTACATGATTTGTTAAGGAGAAATAGAGTTTTGCATCCTCTTCTGCTAACTATGGCCAGATATCAAGGTTGATTAATAACTTAAAATTAACACACATAAAAAGTACGTACAGTAAGTGTTACAAAATGTTCTAAAAGGGGAAGTTCAAAAATAAAGGAAAAGACGGACAAATACTTTTGCAACAAAGAGGATACTGCTCTTGTCATTTCATTAATAAGCCAATCATCAGCACGATCTGCATTCTGCATAACATAATAATCAAGTAAGAACCACGTGCTATACTAGAAGCTACGAAATAAGATGGTACTGGTACTTACATTTGGGTAGCATTTCTTCACTATATTCCGGATATTTAACCTCAAGTAGACCAAAAGGAGTCTAGCACCCAACCATACTGCCGCAGATATTTGCCTTTCCTGAAATATATACAGAGCACCTGTTTCTAAATTCTAGCAGCTGGAGTGATAAGGTACAAAATCTATGAATATAAATTGCTAGAGGTAAAATCTTCCATAAAAATTATGGAAGATTGTGTAATTAGCTTTTACAGTCTCTAAAAGCACCTACCTGGGCCTCCTGAAAAAACAAAACCAGGAAGGTCGAAGCGAAGAACTGTCTCGTTGCCCCAAATATGGATGACAAGTGGAATAATAACAGTAAAGATACAAGGCCAACATATCCGTGTTAGCACTGACAATTTCTGCACAGTTTCGGACACGTGTATGACACTTAAAATTAATACAAAATTCTTACCGTAGAAAAATGTTCAACAGTTGTTTAGATACTCGGTAAACATGTTCATAAAAACCCGACATAATATTAATCTAGAATGTTGATACAGTATATTTGTTTTAAAAAAACAAAAAAATGTTTTATCATAACAAAAGTAAGATAAGAGAATACTCCCTTCGTTCCACTTAGAACGACATTGTTGGATACCAAGTTTGTGGCATGAAATTTAAGACGTACCCTTGATATATTTAGATACAACATTTTCCATTTTATTTTTTTTGGGACAAGTCCGATATATCACGTTAGATTTGTTCTTATAAATTTATAACAGGGGATATATTTCTTGACTGGCATGTTTTTTCTGTGTTCATGCCCTATTTTTTAATTTAATTTATTGGCGTGTCAGATGTCATGTTGCATCATGTTTCCTAGACCATGTTCATGCATCGTAGGGTATCAAAGCAAACATTTTTACATAAAAACGGTTCAGTTGAACTGTAATCTAGTAATCTACCACACGGAAATCTGGTTCAAGCATGTATGGATACTCTGGCCAACTGTTCTTTGTAAAAGTCGAGTTTCAGGAATAAAAATAAAGAACGAAAAGCTAATCATGCATCATATCACATCCTAATTAGAAATTTTGTTATTTTAATCAAGATATCTAATAAATCTATTAGCACGTGCTTCATCCAACAACACTAATAAGTAAAAGTTATATCTTGATTCAGTGTCATATATAGAATCAAAAGATTGTCAGGCCACATTTGGGACTTGAAAAACACAGGGAAAAGAAAGAATTAGGGATAAGGGGGGGGGGGGGGGGGGGGAGGGAAGAAAAAGAAAAGGAAAAGGAAAAGGTAACACCATCTTAATAAACATAAATCTTATTTATACTTCTAAAATATCTAATGTATTTTATTGCTAAAGCGTAGAGTTATGAAAGGTTAACTGAACTCCAATTATTTTTAAAATTTCTTTCCTTTTCTTTTTTTCCCCTCACGTTTTCGGAAGTCTAAAAATATCCTTGGATATTTTTCATAGAACCAAATACAAGAGAAACTGGATGGTTAAAGAAGATTCAGTCATCTTCCAACTATAATATTCTTAATCCCAGTAGTGCTATTACAACCCAATATGACAGACCTACAAAACAAATGTTGGTTACTATATTAATGCACATCATTTAGTTCATACAAAATAAGAAGAAAAGTAAATGCTTGGAGAGGGGAAGACTTTCTTTTATTCACTTTCCAAGAACAGAGAGTAACACTCCTGAAGGCACTCTTTCATTTTACTACTTATTATAGGATGCAGCATATTTTTCATAAAAATTTCTTTCTGACATCTTTTTTTTTATTATTATTTTGCAGTCCAAAACTTTAGGATGACATTGCCAAGGTCAAATAAACGAAACAATATGATACAACCATATGATAATTGTAGGAGTACAATGTCCAATAAGGAAACCCTAGCAGAAAATAGTTTTTTTTTAAAAAAAGTATGCAGTTTCTAACCAAAATAAAAATATATCCACGTTTGATGCCTATGATAACCATTTGCATAACTTATAAATAGTAGGGAGAAAAAAGTTCTCATAATTTAAGTTGTCTTACTTCATAGGAAGGAACAGAAGAATATTCAGGAATGACATTGCCAGCGCTGTTTAGAAGGACCACTGACTTGACTAAAGCAGGCCATAGACCAGCAACAATAGCAATGAAATAGCCTGCGAATAAAGATTGACCAATCAGAAGATAACATAGAAATGCTTACAAATGAGTGAAGCGGAAAGCAGGAAACACAAGTACAAGGACAAACAATTGAATATGAGGGTGATGTACATCAAGTCAGCAGGACATACCGCCAATAGAGTTTCCAACAAGATGCACTTGTTCCCCAACAACTTCAATTATGAAGTCCCTTAACAATTCGGCCCACATGAATTCAGTGTATACAACATTTGGTTTCTCTGATCTGCCAAATCCTAGAAGTGTGATTGCCCACACCCTGTTTCCACCTTCAGCTATGCTATTTATATTATCACGGTAATGCTCCCAGAAAGCACCAAACCCATGCACAAGAACAATAGCAGAACCTTCTTGACCAGCTACAGTGTACTGAAACATCAAAAAAATAATTCTTACTGAGATGTTACTTGATGAAGCACTAATCCAGATTAGCAAATGCAAATATAATAAGAATCAGTTAATTTCCACTCACTTGCCTGGATTAGATAGCCGTTCCATCTCCATATCCTAATATCATGGTTTATGTCATTAATCAATCTACTTCTTGAAGCCATAAGCCAATACCACTAAGGCAAATATCAGATAAAAGTTGAAATATTTCAAGTACAAGAAATATGGCAAATATCAGATAAAAGTTGAAATATTTCAAGTACAAGAAAAATCTTTATAATATAGTGTAGGCCACTGTATCACATCAATAAACCAAAACTAAATGGTGCAGCACCAATATATAGAACCAATACCTCCATGGAACAAACCGTATCAACTGCTGCTGCAACAGTGGCTGCCGAATAACCAAAGGGTGATAGGAATCCAGCATTCCGTTCTTTCTCATATTTGATAGTTTCATAATATACTCTCCTTCTTGAAATGATTCCAAGCCAAAGTGCAGACCCGAAAAGCGCACCAAACGAAGCTCCTTCTCGAATTTCAGTATTGCGTAACTTTTCATGTACCCTGCACTTAATAAAATAAGCTTCTGATGGTGCTTTAAGGAATTATAAATACCCTTAGAAATAATAAAACACACATTGTAGCTTATAAGAGAAATTCATGGCAATAAAGTACAAACAGCAACCCTCCCCCCACCCCCCCCCAAATAGGTTCTACGGACCGATGCCTGCAGCTTTCTCTTTACCCAAAACAAGAAAGTAGGTATGATGTGGTAGTTATTATGATTTTGATTGACCTACAGCTAAATCACCAAATAAAAAGTCTAAATAGCAAAACAGATGCCGCGCATATGCTCTTAACAATACGCTGAATAAGAAAACAATGTTAAATCATAAACACTCAAAAATCCATTGGTACAAAATTAACTTCAACTAAATTCTAAAATTAAACATAGTTCAAATTGATGAGCCAACACATACTCCTGCCAGTCATCTCGCATTGTACCCTCCAAATATCTCAAATATGCAGCCAAAGCATTTAATACAACGCTCGTCCCACCTCCCACTAAATTCCCTTGTTGTGTTACAAATACTGATTTTCCTGCTCTCCTGCATTGGGCATGCTTGTAAAAGTTGCTTTGATTGCTTTCCCCCGATTTTGATAAGACGAAACCTTCAATCCGATTAGTTGGAAGAATAACCTGACATTTCCGCAAAATTTCTTCAGCTGAATTGTTCTTGATTGAAGTCCATTTATCTTTCAAGTTGCGCATATTGTCATTCCTAAATTTCACCAAATCATCTAATGTGGGCAAAGCACCTGATTCATAAAGCAACAGTCACTTTTCTATGTCCAAATCACAATCACATGCCAGAAAACATGAGAAACGATAACCAGACATGGAAGAAGAAAAAACAAAAAGAGGGTATTGGAAGGTTATAGAGATCTAAGGAACTTACCCCAAGTTAAATCCATCTTTAAATCAGGTAATTTCGGGGGCAAAAGTGGTGGAAGTACAGGCAAATTTAATTTCTTGAAGTCATGGTGTGATGCTGGCAAGTCCTCCAAATTCTAGTAAAATAAAACAGTTAATAATTGACACACTTAATGGATTCATGGAACCAATATGCATAAAAAGTTTAAAAGAAAAAAGGAAAAACAGAACACCTTAAGTTCATAAAAAAGGGTAGTCCACAGTAAAAAATTTGGACTACCCTCCTCAAAAGATATTGTTGCTAGACTCTCCTTGACAATCTCCATCAGTCTGCACAAGTCGTATTCCACCTCCTCTTCTGCAAATATATGGGTAGCATTGACCTGTTCCAATCCTCAGTGATGCATATTAGTAAGTTGATGAGTGCTTGAAGCTCCTCACATTCCTGGCCGATTAAATATCACAGTAAGCAAACCTAGTTTAACAACCTCGTTTACAAGCTCTCGTATGACATTTTCTGCACTCCCAAACCTGATCATCAGATCAGACCCCTGATCTCTCAATGACTTCTTTAAATCCTTCACAGCAAAGAGGAGTAGTTCAAGTGTCTCATCCGAAAATCCTGGAGTAGTACAGACAAGAATCAACACATTTGAGTTCATAAAACAGAAAAGGCACCAATTTACAGAGTTTATCATTTACATCACATCAGCCACACCAATACCTTAAACCCCATGCCCTAATAATCTCCTGATACATAAAATTGAGGAATATCCAAAATATAAAAATATAACTACCTAGTTTGATTTAATCTCAAAAATGAACGCAACTATCAATAAAATCATTTCCATAGAGCCCAAGTTGAAAAGTGTCGACCACTACACCGTTTAATGCATCTATACTAGGAAATGAAAGATCCAAAAGTGTAATGATCAGCAGACATATCTTAAGAACAGCAAACGGTAAGCTGCTTTCTATTCTTCAGAAATTATTTCTAAAAACTCTAAATTGGCGCATTCTCAGTTTTCTTCCATAATTACTGTTGTAAATGAACCGTGCCCAAGCCCGACGTCACCTTTGTTCAGGATTTTTATTGACTATGTCCCATAACTCTCATTTAGTAAATGACCTAAAACAGTGTTCAAGCTTGCCTCAATTTACAAATGTACAACCTTGAGTGGACCCTGCTTCGAGCCAAGCTAAGAAAGAAATTTCATGACCTCTGCTTAGTAAAATTTAATATATTCTGAATGACAATTTTTTTGAGAAAATCGGTAGATTTACCATAAAATTTTCAATTAATGTCTGTTTAGTTACATATAAATATAGAATGTAGAGAAAAAAATACATCAAATGTAACAAAAGTATAGTCAAATCGAACTGTAACAATCCAAGTTCGACTGCTCACATAAAAATAGCTACGTAGTATTTGATATAAATGTAATATCGACATCATTTAATAAAGCAAGTTTTATTTATAATTTCTGCAATCTGCATACACATTTGATAGCTAAGAAGGCTATACAAAAAGTATGCCTTGCATAACTCTAGGCTCATACTCATTTACTAACTACCATTGTCCTAACTGAGCTGACCCTAAGTGTGAGTAATGTAGAAGTAACTACCCTATTTTATACTGATTCTGAAACCTGTCAATTTTGCCCAATTTATTTGACAAGGTGCATTCTATCAGTCTATTATGAAGAATGGCCTAGCCAATTTATAGACTTGCATAAATATAACTTGAATAACATATGTTAGAGAACTGACGCCAAAGAATCCGGGGATCAAATACATAGAGAGGAATTAGGGTTCGGTTCCGGGAAGCAGCAAGTAGGCCGGGGTGATCATCCATTCGAAGATCGTGCTTGAACCAAAGAACAGCTGTACCACCGGTTTTGGTGTTCTCCGCGGCATTCGATGAAATTCTTACGGCGGACGCCGACAAAGAAGAGTTGAATGGCGGAGTTCTGTAAAGAGAAAGAGAGTGGTTGGGTGAGAGTGAGAGAAAACGGGGAGAAAGGAGAAGCGCCATGAAATCTGAAAAGGGCAGAATTTGTTAGGGTTTCAGTAGAACGTATATTGGTTTCCATTAAATGAACGGATATATAATCTGCTCTTCACATTTGGGGCTCTACATTTACATGATTTTAGATAGAGAAAAATTGTGGCGGATATTTTTTTTTAGAGAGATGAGGAGAGTATTGCACCACGACAAAGGAGGAATACAGCAGGATCACCGTTTCTAATAGAGCGAGCGCAAGGGGTTTGATATTAAGGAACTGATCCCGATGTATTTTTTTATATATATTTCTAGAATATTTATTTATAAGCATATACATTATTTGTGTGCTTAAATATAATATTTTCTTTTAAAAAAATAGTATCAAAATAAAACTCAATGACTATTTCATAAATCACTTGTAAAAAAATTATCAACATATTTACCTATATTGTATTTGGTCCGTTTAAGTATACATATAATTTTTAACTTATTTCCTTTATACTTATTTCTTATTATTTATATCAAAAATATATTTACATTTAATATTCATACTTTTAAAAACATTTTTATTATACCGCCACTCCTCTTAATTAGAAATAAATTGAATTGTTAATTTGTTAATATCACAATTTCATTATACGCTATTATTATTGAATTAACAATGATTATATATACAAATATAAATATAATTTCAAATTTTACTGATTTCAGAAATCATGGTACTTTTTATTGTTTTTTATGAATAGTATTTGTGACGCTCCCAGAATAGGTCCAGTCAACCCAACCTATTCTGAGTCGTCAAACAAATGGTACAGAATTCAAATACAAACTTTATATCATACGGTCGTGCAAAAATACGACCACACAACTGTGAGTGTCAATACAAATATGTAAAAAATATTAAGATTCAAACTAAGTCCTCATTACAATTATTATCACACTATTTATCAGAAATAGTGAGGACTACTACTGCTCTAACTCGGACCATCACTCTGTCCCCCGACAAGTTCCCGCAACATTCTCATTTCCTGAAGAGGACAACAGATGAAAAGGGTGAGCTCAACTAGCTCAGTAAAGAATATTATGACTAAGATAATGGAAAATAAATTATCGTTAGCCTTTAATAAATCAGATAAAATATAATGGACAACCAATCTTAGATCAATATTCGCAGCGGAAATAACAATTCATTTGAAGAGTTAAGCAGAGAATCAAGTCTATTATCTTCTATGATTTAAAAGTCCATCATCAATATTTTATCCCTGTAACATCAATCAATATACATTTCGAACCAAATATCCATCTTTGCACTACAGGCCAAAGATATTCATTTGTATCATCAGTGGTCATATTCATCTCAACACCTGTCATCTTTGCACTACAGGCCAAAAATATTCATCAGGTAATCATTCATCTTTGCTCTACAGGCTAAAGATATTCATCAAGTAATCATTCATCTTTGCTCTATAGGCCAAAGATATTCAGTTACATCACCTTTTAGGACTGAGAATGATGAAAAATATTTTTAAAAAAAACGAATCCAGTGAGATAAAAGACAAAGACTAAGGATTCGTATTTTAGTATATCCAATTCAAAAATACCTCGTAATAATCAATTATGGAGCAAAATTCAAGAATAGAGCTCAAAACTTGGATACAATCAAAGATAGTAACCTTAACAAGTAATTTGGACAAATAGAAGAAAATTTAATTTTTTCGTGAATAGTGCCGTATACGTGAATAGTAACTCCGACGGAAAAAGTAAGAATTTCAACATAAAATCCATGACAATATTTATGTATAATGATATTGAAAAGAATAACATCATTTACGAAAAAAATAACATCCCTTACCTCAAAAAGATAGTACCTCTGACTGGAATATCGGATATAATATTGAAGAAAACTTGCACTGAAAACTAATACTCAAAGTATAGAAATACTCACAAAAATACGCTCGATATTATAGAGAGAGAAAACTTATGATTCTGGTGTGATTTTCAATTCTAACCTAAGCACCCTATTTATAGGAAAAGCTTAGGATGCCAAAGGAGACTAAAATAATAAAATAATATTATTTCTTTTTAAAAACCTCTAGCCGCCGGCTGCTACCAAAAAGCCATCAGCAATTTTTTCCAACCAAAAGTGGGTCCCACCATTTAAATAATATTTATTCTCCGAAACTTCAATAATTCATAACAAATAACCCCTTTGTCAGAAAAATACAAATTCTATGTCCTTCCATAGAAAATTTAATTCTCTACAACTTTGCAGAAGAAAGTTTTTCCAAATTCCAAACATAAATTATCCGAAATTCATAAACAGATGATTTCTCACACCAAAATATTGATAAAAACTTATCAGCGCCAATTCTTTCTTTAATATCCACAAAATAAATATTTCCTTATCATATAAATCAATAGTTAATTATTCACAGATAATATTACAGAACTACAATATTGACAACCAGGTCGTTCCCAGGAAAGAGGGGGCCTTCCGATAAGGACTTTTCCTTACTAGCGCGCAATTAAATAACCCCTCCTAGACAGAACTTCCTTAGACATTGTCAATAATGTTATCTAATAATATTATTCAAATAATATGAATTATTGAGTTGATAATGTGAAATACTGTGCAACGACAATTATTGAATCAATACTACAAAATATCAACTGTAGCCATTATTGAATCAATCATAAAAAATAGCAACGTAGCAATTATTGAGTCAATAAAATATCAATGCAGCAATTATTGAGTCAATAATATAAAATATCAACGTAGCAATTATTGAGTCAATAATATAAAATATTGAACAGTAATTACTGTAACAATAATTGAGTAATGACTTCTCACGTAAGACTCAATAATTTGAAATACTGTGCAATACCGTGTGCTACTATGCAACACCGTGTATCACTGTATTTTAACCACCGGGTATTTCAACAGTACTAACGGTAACAACCACGCCGTTATTTTGTAAAAAGTTATTTCTGTCGCTTTCTATATCCGACAGTTATTCCGTTGTGGGGGCCCACAAATAGCTGCGCCGTCGTACGAATATTCCCCGACAACAAGAATATTCCACGACCAAACGAATATTCCCCGACAACAAGAATATTTTATAACCACTTGCTCATTTTAAAAATATTTGCACATTTCACCCATAACTTTCATATTTATCAAAATAACACCTTACTGTTTCGAAATAATATATAAAGAAAACTAAATCTTTATTCATAAAAGTTGTGGTCTTACAACCTCCCCTCCTTATGAAATTTCGTCCTCGAAATTGACGTACGTACCTGGTATGTCGAAAAGGTGAGGATACTTCGCTTTCATTTTCGATTCCAACTCCCAGGTCATTTTCTCAATTGCATGGTTTCTCCACAAAACTTTAACTTGAGGTATAATTTTCGAGCGTAGGACATGTTCCTTCCTATCCAAGATCTTGACAGGTACCTCCTCGTACGTTAAATATTCGGCTATCTCGTCTGGTTCTAACTCAATAATGCGGTTTGAATCCTTCACATATTTACGTAACACGGATATGTGAAACACGTTATGAACACGAGACATGCTTGGAGGTAAAGCGAGTCTATAAGCCACATTTTCTATTCGGTCAAGAATCTCAAATGGACCAATGAATCGTGGGTTGAGCTTTCCTCTCTTCCCAAACCTTGTAACTCCATTCCATAGAGCAATACGTAATAACACATGGTCTCCAACATTAAATTCCACGTCCTTTCGATAAAGATCCGCATAACTCTTTTGTCGATCCTGTGCTGTTTGTATACGTTGTCGGATTATTTGAATTTTTTTTGAAGTCATACGTACCAACTCTGGTCCCTACAATGTTGTTTCACCCACCTCGTTCTAACATACTAGAGAGCGACACTTTCTCCCATACAACGCTTCGAATGGAGCTACGCCTATACTTGCCTGATAACTGTTGTTGTAGGAGAATTCCACCAATGGTAAATACTTATCCCAACTCCCTTTGAAGTCTAGAACACAGAGTCTCAATAGATCTTCAAGAGTTTGGATAGTCCTTTCCGATTGTCCGTCTGTTTGAGGATGATAAGCCGAACTGAATCGTAAATCCGTACCCATAGCTTTCTGCAAACTGATCCAAAATTGTGAAGTAAATCTGGGATCACGATCCGAAACTATGGATACTGGCATGCCATGCAACCTCACAATCTCATTCACGTACATATGAGTAAGACGTTCAAGGGAATAAGTCTCTCGTATCGGCAAGAAATGAGCAGACTTGGTTAATCTATCAACAATAACCCAAATCGCATCTATGCCTTGAGAAACCTTGGGAAGACCCGTAACGAAATCCATCGTAATGTGTTCCCACTTCCATTTCGGAATCTCCAGTGGTTGCAATGGACCCTTCGGCACTTGATGCTCCGCCTTTACACGTTGACAAGTTAAACATCTCGAGATGAACTTCGCGATCTCTCACTTCATATTGCCCCACCAAAATGTATGTCGAAGATCACGATACATTTTAGTACTCCCAGGATGGATTGCAAACGGTGTGTTGTGTGCGTTCATCATGATTCTATACTTCAAGTCGGAATCGTTAGGAACACAAAGTCTGGAGTTGACTCGAAGTATTCCCTCTTCATCGATTCTTGCTTCTGGAATAGCACCTTCTTGCACCTTCTTCTTCATCTTCATCAGCTCCGCATCCGTAGCTTGAGCAGCTTTAACTTTATCAATCAAAGCTGGTTCTACGCGTATACTTGACATCATCGCACTCGTTCCCACATATGATCTTCTACTCAACGCGTCAGCTACCACGTTTGCTTTTTCAGGATGGTATTGGATAGTATGATCGTAATCTTTCAACACCTCAAGCCAACGTCGTTGCCGCATGTTGAGTTCCTTATGAGTGAAGAAATATTTAAGGCTCTTATGATCCGTATAAATCTCCACTTTCTCTCCGTACAAGTAATGTCTCCAGATCTTCAACGCGAAAACGACTGCTGCCAACTCTAGATCATGAGTAGGATAATTCCTCTCATATTCTTTGAGTTGTCGCGAGGCATAGGCTATGACTTTTCCATGTTGCATGAGAACACATCCTAACCCTTTGCCCGAAGCATCGCTGTAAATAACAAATCCATCCGAACCAGATGGTATTGTCAGAACAGGTGCCGAGATAAGTCTCCTCTTGAGCTCTTGGAAGCTCTTCTCGCATTCCTCGCTCTAAACGAATTTTGTATCTTTCCGAGTCAACTGAGTTAATGGAGTAGCGATTCGAGAAAATACCTCTACGAACCTCCGATAGTAACCAGCTAAGTCCAGAAAGCTTCGTACTTCGGTCACCGACTTAGGTTGCTCCCAGCTTTGTATTTCTTCAATCTTCGCCGGGTCAACAGATACTCCACGTTTCGATACCACGTGCCCAAGGAATGCTACTTCCTCAATCCAGAACTCACATTTCTTTAACTTGGCATATAGCTTGTTCTCACGAAGCTTTTGAAGTACCAACTTCAAATGGTGTTCATGATCTTCACGGCTTTTAGAATAGATGAGAATGTCATCAGTAAAGACAACAACGAATTGATCTAAATACTCCTTAAATACACGGTTCATCATATCCATGAAAGCAGCAGGAGCATTAGTCAATCCAAAAGACATAACTAAGAACTCATAATGCCCGTACTGTGTTCTGAAAGCAGTCTTTGGAATATCCTCAATTTTAATCTTCAACTGATGATATCCAGAACGAAGATCGATATTTAAAAAGAATTGCGCTCCTTGCAACTGGTCGAACAGGTCATCAATACGAGGTAACGGATACCTATTCTTGATGGTGACATGGTTCAACTCCCAATAGTCAATACAAAGTCGCATACTCCCGTCTTTCTTCTTTACGAATAAAACAGGAGCACCCCAAGGAGACGTACTAGGACGAATAAAACCGATGTCTAACAATTCTTGTAATTGAATCTTTAACTCCTGAAGTTCAATAGGAGCCATTCGATATGGGATTTTAGAAATGGGCTTTGTACCGGGCTCAAGGTCAATAAAGAATTCAACTTCACGTTCTGGGGGTAGATCGGGAAGTTCTTCGGAAAATACATCAGGAAACTCATTAACAACGAAAATATTATTCAAATCTGATGTATTCTGGTTTAGATCGGTGACATGAGTTAAGAAAGCTTGACATCCGTTTTTCAATAAACGAATAGCCTTGGGATTTGAAATGATATTGACTGATTTTAGTGGTTTGGTGGTTTGAATTCGTACAACAGGTTGATTAGGAATATGCAAACTAACAAGCTTACGAAAACAATCAATTTTGGCATGGTAAGTGGTTAACCAGTCAATTCCTAAAATCACGTCAAATGCAAGTATTTTCAAAGATATAAGATCAACAGGTAAGGTAAGGGTACCAATCTGAATCAAGCAAGATTTGTAAACTGTAGATGTAACAAAGGTTTCTCCTAACAGAGTTTCAACAGATAAGTCAAAGTCTAATTTATCAGAAGTCAAGTTCAAACGTTGAGCACAAGCAGGTGAAATAAAGGAATGGGTAGCACCGGTATCTAACAAGGTATAAACTTCGCAAGAGTTTATGATCAGCTTACCCATAATCACCTCGTGTGGATTCCTTGCGTTTTGGGCTGTCACGACAAACGCTCTTCCAGGAATCACCGACTTTGACTTGTCTGCAACCGCCTTTGGAATCATCACCCCCGCTGAACTTGGTTTCGCAACAGGACAATCTCGAGCTATATGTCCTTCTTTTTCACAGTTATAACATCCTTTGAACTGTTGTGGGCAGTTTGGACTGATATGTCCCTCTTTCTCGCATTTAAAGCATACGACCGGTGGTCGTTCTCCTCCCCTTGAAACAGTTGATGCTGGTGCTGATGTCGACGTCTTCACGTTCTCATTGTTGTACCTTCTCTTCTTGAAATCTCACCCCGATTCGCTTCTTCTACTATCATGGCCACGATAACCACTGGAGTGGTTACCGCTTCTGTCATACTTTCCTCCTCGCTGGTTGTCATTGCTCCGATGACTGCTGCCACCGGTACGACCTTGGTTGTGGTCCCTCGGTTGAACATAATCATTATCTCGTTCTAATAACTGGGCTCTGTTTACTACATCCGAATATAAAGAAAATTTATGAGAAATGAGGTATTGACGTATTTCGGGTTTCAAACCTCTTAGAAACATCCGCGTCATACGTTCCTCATTCTCCACCAAATGAGGTGCAAACCTGGACAGCTCCGCGAACTTAGCCTCGTATTGGGATACCGTCATGTTGTTTTGCTCGAGTCTGATAAACTCTACTTCCTTCATATGACGAATACTTTCAGGAAAGTACTTGTCATTGAACAGTTTTTGGAACGCTTCCCAAGACATTTTAAGTGCGGCAGGCTGAGTACGCTTCACAGACTCCCACCAGTAATCTGCCTCTCCACGGAACATAAACGTGGCGAATGGAACCTTCTGTTCCTCCGTGCATCCCAAGACATCAAATATCTTGGTAATTTATTTAATCCACGTCTCCGCCTTGATCGGATCTGGCTTTCTCAGAAACTCTGGTGGTCCAAATTCTTTGAACTGCTTGGCAGTGACAACTCGCGTGTTGTTATTATCTCCACCTGTATGTTGTACACGAGTCTCCCTCGTCTGATTTTGCATAAACTGCAAAAAACTTCTAAACATCTCATCGTTTATCGTCTGACCAGCGTTATTTTCAGGATGAACATTGCCTTCTTGTTGCACGTTCTCCTGGTTAGTAATTAAAGGTGTCTCCACGGTCTCATTCACTTCGTTGTTAACATTCTCAGCTGTCATTCTCAAATACTGCCATAAAACAAGAGTTAATTAAACAAATTAACATATCACATATTCACCCTATACTCCGACTGACCAATTAAATACCACATAAGCTTATGTAGGACATACTAGCGAAGGATTTACTCGTCTCTCCCCTCCTAGTTCTATTCCTCGATCTCCGCCAGAGATCATATCCCTAAGCTCTGATACCAACTGTGACGCCCCCAGAATAGGTCCAGTCAACCCAACCTATTCTGAGTCGCCAAATACATGGTACAGAATTCAAATATAAACTTTATATCATACGGTCGTGCAAAAATACGACCACACAACTGTGAGTGTCAATACAAATATGTAGAAAATATTAAGATTCAAACTAAGTCTTCATTACAATTATTATCACACTATTTATCAGAAATAGTGAGGACTACTACTGCTCTAACTCGGATCATCACTCTGTCCCCCGACTAGTTCCCGCAACATTCTCATTTCCTGAAGAGGACAACGGATGAAAAGGGTGAGCTTAACTAGCTCAGTAAAGAATATTATGACTAAGATAATGGAAAATAAATTATCGTTAGCCTTCAATAAATCAGATAAAATATAATGGACAACCAATCTTAGATCAATATTCGCAGCGGAAATAACAATTCATTAGAAGAGTTAAGCAGAGAATCAAGTCTACTATCTTCTATGATTTAAAAGTCCATCATCAATATTTTATCCCTGTAACATCAATCAATATACATCTCGAACCAAATATCCATCTTTGCACTACAGGCCAAAGATATTCATTTGTATCATCAGTGGTCATATTCATCTCAACACCTGTCATCTTTGCACTACAGGCCAAAGATATTCATCAGGTAATCATTCATCTTTGCTCTACAGGCCAAAGATATTCATCAAGTAATCATTCATCTTTGCTCTACAGACCAAAGATATTCAGTTACATCACCTTTTAGGACTGAGAATAATGAAAAATATTTTAAAAAAAACGAATCCAGTGAGATAAAAGACAAAGACTAAGGATTCGTATTTTAGTATATCCAATTCAAAAATACCTCGTAATAATTAATTATGGAGCAAAATTCAAGAATAGAGCTCAAAACTTGGATACAATCAAAGATAGTAACCTTAACAAGCAATTTGGATAAATAGAAGAAAATTTAATTTTTCCGTGAATAGTGCCGTATACGTGAATAGTGCCGTATACGTGAATAGTAACTCCGACGGAAAAAGTAAGAATTTCAACATAAAATCCATGACAATATTTCTGTATAATGATATTGAAAAGAATAATATCATTTACGAAAAAAATAACATCCCTT
This sequence comes from Panax stipuleanatus, assembly GCA_020205555.1. NCBI lineage: Eukaryota > Viridiplantae > Streptophyta > Magnoliopsida > Apiales > Araliaceae > Panax > Panax stipuleanatus. Next base: position 151,738,849 of record CM035118.1, read on the forward strand.
ACCTCAAAAAGATAGTACCTCTGACTGGAATATCGAATATAATATTGAAGGAAACTTGCCCTGAATACTAATACTCAAAGTATAGAAATACTCACAAAAATACGCTCGATATTATAGAGAGAGAAAACTTATGATTCTGGTGTGATTTTCAATTCTAACATAAGCACCCTATTTATAGTAAAAACTTAGGATGCCAAAGGAGACTAAAATAATAAAATAATATTATTTCTTTTTAAAAACCTCCAGCCGCCGGCTGCTACCAAAAAGCCATCAGCAATTTTTTCCAACCAAAAGTGGGTCCCACCCTTTAAATAATATTTATTTTTCGAAACTTCAATAATTCATAACAAATAGCCCCTTTGTCAGAAAAATACAAATTCTATGTTCTTTTATAGGAAATTTAATTCTCTCCAACTTTGCAGAAGAAAGTTTTTCCAAATTCCAAACATAAATTATCCGAAATTCATAAACAGATGATTTCTCACACCAAAATATTGATAAAAACTCATCAGCGCCAATTCCTTCTTTAATATCCACAAAATAAATATTTTCTTATCATATAAATCAATAATTAATTATTCACAGATAATATTACAGAACTACAATATTGATAACCAGGTCGTTCTCAGGAAAGAGGGGGCCTTCCGATAAGGACTTCTCCTTACTGGCGCGCAATTAAATAACCCCTCCTAGACAGAACTTTCTTAGACATTGTCAATAATGCTATCTAATAATATTATTCAAATAATATGAATTATTGAGTTGATAATGTGAAATACTGTGCAACGACAATTATTGAATCAATACTACAAAATATCAACTGTAGCAATTATTGAATCAATCATAAAAAATAGCAACGTAGCAATTATTGAGTCAATAAAATATCAATGCAGCAATTATTGAGTCAATAATATAAAATATCAACGTAGCAATTATTGAGTCAATAATATAAAATATTGAACAATAATTACTGTAACAATAATTGAGTAATGACTTCTCACGTAAGACTCAATAATTTGAAATACTGTGCAATACCGTGTGTTACTATGCAACACCGTGTATCACTGTATTTTAACCACCGGGTATTTCAACAGTACTAACGGTAACAACCACGCCGTTATTTTGTAAAAAATTATTTCTGTCGCTTTCTATATCCGACAGTTATTCCGTTGTGGGGGCCCACAAATAGCTGCGCCGTCGTACGAATATTCCCCGACAACAAGAATATTCCACGACCAAACGAATATTACCCGACAACAATAATATTTTATAACCACTTGCTCATTTTAAAAATATTTGCACATTTCACCCATAACTTTCATATTTATCAAAACAACACCTTACTGTTTCGAAATAATATATAAAGAAAACTAAATCTTTATTCATAAAAGTTGGGGTCTTACAGTATTGCTATATCAAAAATAAATTATAAAAGATATTTAACTAGATGATAATCTACTATTCCCTCCGTTCCTTAAAAAGTGCAGTTTTTGTCCAAAAAAATTATTCCTTAAAGAATGCAGTTTTAAGAACCCAAAGTTTTTTTTCTTCAAATATGTCCTTGTTTTAATTAATGCACTAAATGGAGAAGTTAATGCACTAAAGAAAGAGAAGGGTTAACTTTGTCATTTTATTTCACTTATTAATTTGTGCGTTTTTAGCTAAAACTGCACTCTTTAATGATCGGAGGGAGTATATATAAGTGAGTATAGCAATAAATTTTATTATTATATTTAAAAAAATATGTTTATGTTATTAATAAAAAATTGAAAAAAAAACCCTTTTTATAAAATAAAAATCTTTACTTAAGGCGATTTTCTCACGTAATATTAACCAAAAATGAAACTTGACAATTCTGTCGAAAAATATTTAGAAGGGCAAGCAAAAACGCCAACCAACTAAACTGAAAATGGCGCTAATAGTGCACTCATCTTCTACCTTTCCTTCGAGGAACCCTCATATTCTTCTCCACAAACCTCACCTTCGCTCTCTCTCCATACCCACAAGATTCTCCATCAAATACCAAGATTCTTCAACAGAACCTCCGATTTCTAGCCAATCAACTGATGATACCTCATCCACTCTGGCCCCACCACCCAAAAATCCCAACTCGACTGGCCTAGGGTTTGGCTCTTCATCCGCTCCCTCAAATTCAAATCCAGTAACTAACAAGAAGAAGCAGAAGGGTAAGAGAGAGAGACGGCATCAATAATTCGGCGAGCACCAGTTGAAAAACCCAAGTTTATTTCACAACAAGACGAGAGCAAGCTCAAGGAGCAGGGTAAAAATGGGAGTGCTTTTCTTCTTACTTGGTTAGGGCTTGGTTCTATTATTTTTGTTCAGGGAATTCTTCTTGCAGTATCAGGTGTATAATCATTAGCCCTTTCTGACCTTTGATTTTATACTTGCAAAGATGTTAAAAATTTCATGAGGTCATTAATTATTCAATGTATTTTTTTGTTAGTTCAGAAATTATGATAGGGAATTTCGCAAATAATATGCATTTGGTAGGAAGATAAATTACAGGGATTTGTATAATTTAATTGCCCTTTGTAAGGATAATCCCAAATCTAGCAATATTCCTCAATCCACATCAAGGAATAGAATTTGTTTTATATCTGGCAGTTTTGATTTGTTTCACTTGGAATTGTAATGTATAAATTACTGCACTTTTACAGGCATCCTACCAGAAGAATGGGATAATTTCTGTGTGAAGTATGTGTACCCATCTTTTACCCCGACAGTTGTCTTCTTTTTTGCGGGAACTGTTGTGTATGGAGTGTCAAAGTACCTGCAAAATGAGAAAACTAATAGCCAAAATTGATAATTTTGCGAATGTAAGCCAATATGTCAGGGTAGTAGTAAGAAAAGATGGCTCTTGTAGCTTACACTGACAATTGCTTAATTTTTTTGGCTTTATTCCTTGTCATGGAGATAAAGATGTATGAAATCCCTGATTTATCATATGAGAAATCTGAAGAGGAATTTTCATTAATGGAATTTCATCTTGTCATTTGATGGATCCTATTAAAAGGTTCTATTTTCTAAATTTTTCTACCTAAACGTTGGTGGATTTCCATACATGTAACGGCTCTGTTATCTAGATAAATATTTTCAAATTGAATTGTGTTGAATTGTTTAGATATGGATATAGTACCTCAAAGTATTTTGTCGTGCGGAGGGTTCGAAAAGTTGCTGGGAGCTTCATTTTTCAGCTTGTTGGGTTGATCATGTAGGAGGTCATGACCTTAAAGTCAGGTATATATGCATTTCATGAATAAGTTTTCATATCAAATGCAATGATCATGTCAAAGGAAGCTCTGCTATTGTGTTGCATCTTGTCATCTAGTACGTCCTACGAAGGATCTATTTTCTTGCTAACATGGTGGATTTCCACTCATGTAATGTTTTTAAAAAAATTGGTTTCTGTGATGTAGATAAAATATTTTTCAAATTAAAGTATATTTCAAATTGTTAGATTTCAACATAGTATCGCGAAGTCTTTTGTTGGACGGATGGCTCAAAAAGTTGACGGGAACTTCATTTTAAAGTTTGTTGGTGTTCATGGACTTAAATCTAGTTACATATATTGAAAATTATGAAAAAGATTTCCCATCAAACGCATTATTAATTTTACAGTTTTCGTGAATGATTTGTATCTTCTGTTTAATATATCCTGGAATTATGGCATCAAATTAACACGTAAGGCACTTGTCTTGTCAGTTCATGTTGGGAATGATCTAAAACATGTTTAGTAACCTCTAAACTTGTGTACTCATTCCATTTCACATTTGGGATAAAATGCAGCCTTTTCAAATAAACAATGGTATTATACATAGTAGTGAACCCACCGCAAAGGAGCAGATTACAGAGAAGGGTATATTAGGCATGTTTTCTGAACATTACAGTCAAACAGATATTTTAACAGTCAATGGGGTAGATTACTCCATCTTAGCTAGGTCCTCTATGACTTTATTCTAAAATGTCTCACCCTCCAAAATGGCATTTAAGTTTTAAAGCTTTCCTTTTGCCCAGGATCTTGTATTAAGTTGCATGGTTTAGATAATTTCAGTAGTATGGAATATATTTTCTTTCAGCTGGAGCTGTGCACATTTCTGAAGTCTCTCACATTTTTGAAACCCTCCTACTTATCCCTATTCTAAAACATGGTTCTTAGTCTGATCCATCTGATAACTGGCTTTTCATCAATAAACTGATAACTTAACTATTTTCTTAATCATTTGTCGCATTAACTGTGCATACTGGCAACCATTAGTGTGGCCTTTTATGAAGTCAGTGTTGGTTGTGCTTCAAAATTATTGGTCTTGACAAAGTCCCACATTGCCTATTTTTAAGACATTCCTTGTGTATATTAGTACTTCTTGGTTTGGGCTAAGTAACTTGATTGAGGAAATAGGGATAGGCTCGCGCACATGAGGACGGCTAAGGAATTGGGCTGGGACAAGCTTGAATCTTGGACATCCGGTCAGAAAACCTTAGTGCGTGTGTGCGCACATACGCCCGCGCAAGGGGGGTGCCAATCCGGTTAATTTAGCCTCACGGGTGCACCCACTGTTTTGCTAAAATCCCTAATTTTATTATTTTCCTATTAATTTCCAACGTTCAGTAACGTAACGTTAGGGTATTAATATTAATTTTTTCCCTAACGTTCTGCTTCTCTGCTATATATACTGTGTTCGGTTCTTCCTTCAAAAACACACAGACGACATCCATCTCTCTGTATCTATTCTGTTGTTTCATTCTTTCTAATTTTCTGGACAATCCACAAAACAGACAAGTCCAGAGTCTCCATCTGTGAGTGCACACAATTGGAGGCTTCACCGTTGAATCCTGGAGGGTGAACGCCGGCAGCCCATTTGTTCCGAAGGTTATTACCAGTGGGGGCGAAATCACTTTTTAGGACAGTAGCTTCGCTACGCCTCGGTTTTCCAGATAAGTTGTTCCAATTTTTCGCTATATTGGTTTTGTTAATTCTGCCCTATATTCCAACAATCTAAAAAGTGATTTTGCATAATTAACAAGATGATGAAATCTGCACTAGACCTATCTAAAATTGAACGTTTTGATGGTACAAATTTTAAGAGATGGTCAGAAGATATGATGTTTTATTTAGAAACCATGAATTTGGAATATGTGTTATATATGGATGCTCCTGCTATTCCTGCTACTGTTGCTTCTGATATTACTGCTGCTATTGATAGTACTGCTGCCACTGAAACTGTTGCAAAAAGGGATTATGTTAAAGATAATCGTACATGCCGTAGATACCTTTTGCACTATCTGTCAAATACGTTGTTTGATATTTATTATCCATATGAAAATGCTGAGAAGATTTGGGATGCCTTAAAGTCCAAATATGCTGTTGAAAATTCTGGTCTTAAGAAATATGTGGCTGGGAAATTTCTAGACTTTAAGATGCAAGATGAAAAATCTGTTATAGAACAAGTTCATAAATATCAAACAATTGTGGGGGAAGTCATTGGGGAAGGAATGAAAATATGTGAGACTTTTCAAGCTGCTGCTTTTATCGAAAAGTTACCACCCTCTTGGAAAGATTATAAGATGAACCTTAAACATGAAACTAAAGATTATACTATGCAGGAACTAGTGGCACACATACATATCGAAGAACAAAACAGAGCTAAAGACCGAGGAGACATAGTTCCAACTCACACTGTCAAGGCTAATCTCGTAGAACAAAAGTCACAATGGAAGACCCAAAACAATCAGTCCAAAAACTACAAAGGGAAAAATCAGAAATCAATGGGAAGAAAAGATAATAGGTTCAAGAGTCCCAATCAAATCCAAAAACCTTTCACTAAAGGTCCTTGCTTCGTATGCGGCAAACCTGGCCATATTGCTATGAAATGTCACTTTCGCAAGGGGCAAGAGAATAACCATAACTCTCAGCCTAAGCCCCAAGCGAACTTGGTTGAAACCGATGACATTATTGCTGCTGTTGTCTCGGAAGTAAACTTAGTTGACAACTTCACGGAATGGGTTGTAGATACCGGTGCCACTAGACACATTTGCTCGAATAAAGATGTAATTCTCAACTACGAAAACCTGACAAATGGAGAAAAGATTTTTATGGGGGATTCTCGAGCCACCAATGTTGCAGGGAAAGGGAAAGTTTTACTAAAATTAACTTCGGGAAAAATAATTGCTTTGCAAAATGTGCTTCATGTGCCAGAAATTCGTAGAAATCTTGTGTCCGGATCCTTGTTGAACAAAGCTGGCATTAAACTTGTGTTTGAGTCTGATAAACTGGTACTCACTCGTAATGGGGAATTTGTTGGGAAAGATTTTTGTAATGGGGGTTTATTTGTACTTGATGCTTCTGCTGAATTGAATAATAAGAATGCTTCTTTTGCTTATATTGTTGAATCTTTGGATATGTGGCATGCTAGATTAGGACATGTGAATGTGGCATCTATTAAAAGGTTGAAACAACTTGAACTTATACCTAATCTAGCAAATACCGAGTTTAACAAATGTGAAATTTGTGTGGAAGCTAAACATGTTAAGAAACCTTTTAAAAGTGTTGAAAGACAAACTGAACTCCTTGAGTTAATTCATAGTGATCTAGCTGATTTTAAAAATACTACGAGTAGAGGTGGTAAGAAGTACTATATTTCTTTTGTGGATGATATGTCTAGATATACTCATATTTACCTCCTTTCCTCTAAAGATGAAGCAGAAGAAATGTTTATTAAATATAAAGCAGAAGTTGAAAATCAGTTAGAAAGGAAAATTAAAAGACTTAGATCCGCTCGTGGTGGTGAATATGAGTCGGGAAGTCTTAAAAATTTTTGTGAACTTAATGGAATTATACATGAAACTTCTCCTCCTTATTCTCCACAGTCCAATGGAGTTGCGGAAAGAAAAAATAGAACTCTTAAAGATATGATGAATGCTATGTTAATTAGTTCTGGTTTACCTTCTAATATGTGGGGAGAAGCTTGCCTTTCTGCAACTCATATTTTAAATAGAGTTCCACATAAAAAGATAGACTCCACTCCATATCATTTTTGGAAGAAACATGCACCTAATTTGGGGTATCTTAAAGTGTGGGGGTGTCTAGCTAAAGTAGCTATACCAGAGTTTAAAAGGAATAAAATTGGACCTAAAACAATGGATTGCATTTTTATTGGATATGCTTCTAATAGTGCTGCGTATAGATTTTTGGTAATTAAAGATGCTACTAATAATTATCAAAACAATTCTATTTTGAAAACAAAGGATGCAGAATTTTTTGAAAATATATTTCCTATGAAAATAAAAGATGTGGGCAGTTCTTCTTCAAATGAACATCTTAAAAGAAAAGACATAGAACCTGTTTCTACATCTACTAGGAGTAAAAGGCAACGTTTTGAGAAAACTTTTGGCCCAGATTTTATAACTGCTTTTATAACTGAAGATGACCCTAAAACTTATGAAGAAGCAATGAAATCTATTGATGCAACCTTTTGGAAAGACGCTATTAATAGTGAACTGGAATCCATTATGTCTAACCATACATGGGAATTAGTTAATTTGCCTAGAGGGTGTAAACCTATTGGATGTAAATGGATTTTTAAAAAGAAGTTAAAAGCTGATGGGTCTATTGATAAATTTAAGGCAAGACTTGTGGCTAAAGGCTTTAATCAAAAGGAAGGGTTTGACTATTTTGACACTTACTCACCAGTTACTAAAATGGCAACCATAAGGATTTTAATTGCTTTGGCATCTATTCATAATTTAATAATCCACCAGATGGATGTTAAAACTGCCTTTTTGAATGGAGAGTTAAATGAAGAAATATATATGTGTCAACCAGAAGGGTTTGTTATTCCAGGTGATGAACAAAAGGTGTGTAGACTTGTAAAATCCTTGTATGGTTTGAAACAAGCACCAAAACAATGGAATGACAAATTTAATAAAACTATTTTGTCTAATGGTTTTGTGACAAATGACTCTGATAGTTGTGTCTATAGTAGATTCAATGAATTCGGTGGTGTGATTATTTGCTTATATGTGGATGATTTGCTAATATTTGGTACTGATGAGAAAGTTGTAAAAACAACTAAAGATTATTTGTCTTCTAAATTTGACATGAAAGATTTAGGAGAAGCAGACTTGATTCTTGGCATGAAAATTTGTAAACATGCAAATGGTTTAGTTTTATCACAGTCTCATTATGTGAAAAATATTCTTAAGAAATTTAATTTCTTTAATGAAGAGCGATTAGGAACACCTTATGACTCTAGTGTGCATTTAAAGAAAAATAAAGGGATTGGCATTCCACAAATTGAATATGCCAGAATCATTGATAGTGTAATGTATTTAATGAACTGTACTCAACCTGATATTGCATATGCCATTAGTAGACTTAGCAGATATACACATAATCCTTCACAAGATCATTGGAATGCATTATCACGATTAATGAGGTATTTAAAAGGAACAGTTAATGTAGGTGTACATTTTACTGGTCATCCTAATGTTCTAGAAGGATATTGTGATGCTAATTGAGTGTCTGATAATGATGAGACAAACTCCACTAGTGGTTATGTGTTTACTTTAGGTGGAGGAGCTGTCTCTTGGAAATCTGCTAAACAAACTTGTACTGCTAGATCTACTATGGAGTCTGAATTTATTGCTTTAGAATTGGCAGGTACAGAAGCAGAGTGGCTAAGGAATTTATTGGCAGACATACCATTGTGGTCTAAACCAATTCCTTCTATTTCTCTGCATTGCGATTCTCAAGCAGCTATTGGAAGAGCAATGAACCAGGTTTATAATGGGAAACAGAGGCACATTCGCTTGAGACACAATATTGTACGAGGACTGATCAGTAGAGGTGTTATTTCCATGGAATTTGTGAGGTCTGAAAAGAACCTAGCGGATCCGCTCACAAAGGGATTGAACAAAAAGGTTATCCAAGAAGCATCCAGAGGGATGGGATTATTGTCAACATCTTGAGTAAATAATATGTGATGGAAACCCAACCCATGTGATTGGAGATCCCATGAATTGGGTTCAATAGGTAACAACTAGTCATGTAATTATTTAATTATAGCACTGCAATTATTTATATATCTCCCTATGTGCATGTGGTGCTTACTGACAAATTGTGTTAGGATGAATCATTTAGATTCTTAATGAAACTCATAGCCCTAAAGGGTGGTGTATGTCAGTTTACACTTGATGGGTTCACCTATGTAAAGGTGGAGGTGTAGGCCGCTTCCTATGAGAGACTTTGACAACCTCTCTAGAGTCTTTATTAAAATCTGGGACATGGCGCATGGCCTAGAAAGTGCCCAACCGCGGACTTGTGTGGATTCGAGTTTTGAGTATGTGTGCAAGTTCATCTGATTGTATTATAGATATTAGGTTCAAGAACTAAGTTCACCTATAATCTACAATCTTGAGCTTGTTCCACTAAGTGTCGATTCAAACCCACAAGGTATCGGCATTATGTACTTAAAAAATCTATTGCCCTTATTACTTCTATTTTTTTCTCCTTGTTGATAAATTTTGAATCATGTGGGGGATTGTTGGTTGTGCTTCAAAATTATTGGTCTTGGCAAAGTCCCACATTGCCTATTTTTAAGACATTCTTTGTGTATATTAGTACTTCTTGGTTTGGGCTAAGTAACTTGATTGAGGAAATAGGGATAGGCTCGCGCACATGAGGACGGCTAAGGAATTGGGCTGGGACAAGCTTGAATCTTGGACATCCGGTCAGAAAACCTTAGTGCGTGTGTGCGCACATACGCCCGCGCAGGGGGGGTGCCAATCCGGTTAATTTAGCCTCACGGGTGCACCCACTGTTTTGCTAAAATCCCTAATTTTATTATTTTTTTAACCTAGCATTTTTTCAGTTTTCTTGGTATTAATATTCTAACGTTAACATATATATTAATTTTTTCCCAACGTTCTTCTTCTCTGCTTCTCTGCTATATATACTGTGTTCGGTTCTTCCTTCAAAAACACACAGACGACATCCATCTCTCTGTATCTATTCTGTTGTTTCATTCTTTCTAATTTTCTGGGCAATCCACAAAACAGACAAGTCCAGAGTCTCCATCTGTGAGTGCACACAATTGGAGGCTTCACCGTTGAATCCTGGAGGGTGAACGCCGGCAGCCCATTTGTTCCGAAGGTTATTACCAGTGGGGGCGAAATCACTTTTTAGGACAGTAGCTTCGCTACGCCTCGGTTTTTCAGATAAGTTGTTCCAATTTTTCGTTATATTGGTTTTGTTAATTCTGCCCTATATTCCAACAGTCAGAGATGTGACTAAAACCAATTTCACTGCAGTTGAGGCATTCCGTTTAATGCCAACTATTAAGCTGGACAATCCTGCTGCAGACTACTTCCATCCTGGATAGTGGGTATGGTATCTATTTTATGGTGATTTCTTAAAGCAAAACCATTTTGACCCTTTCTGAATATATTAATTCTTGAACTGCATCATGTTAACAGCTATAGATAAAGCTATAGCAAGATGTTCCCTATATATGTAGAATATTTGTACTTTACCCCGTACAGCACGTACCGAATAGTGTGTTTACAATTTTTTTAATATAAAAGTCCTGTTTTAAATGAATATCCATCTTAGTAATTCTTATGATTTTAAAATTTTAACCTAGAAAATTCCACAATCCAAATTTATATCAATTGATCCCTATTCATTTGGTCAAAGTCTTCGCTGCCTTTGCTGTCTGATTTCTGGACTAATTAGCTGCAATTTTGGCCTCCCTCCATCTATAGATCAGGTGCATAACTGCCCTACTGGAATTCAGTACCTTTTTTTTTTGCTAAATTTAAAATGCATTAGATGAAAAATAATTACAGGTGCAAAGGGGCATAGCCCAGAAGCATTATAGGTAGATCATCATGGAGGTATACCAATATGATGGTCATGCTATATTACACATATCAACTGTAAAAGAGAGACTGATTACATAATCCAAGGGTTAAGAGAAGGACATTTAGCTACAGATTTCTGAAAGGTAGTTGAGGAAAACAGCCTACATTTGATTTGTTGAATGATGTCAGGGATTTAGATGGTGTGAGGGAGGTTGCACCTATCATGAATCCTAGCATTCCTTTCTTGCCATAACCTGCAGATTACAGTGTTGAGGCAAATAGAGAAAATAAGCCTTGAGCTTATAGGGGTTGGTTCAAAAGGTTTAATGAATGCATAGGAGGGGCAAAGAAATCTCCTGTATCATTAAAAATATTGGCTCTTTAATGATTTCCATGTTATTATTGTGCAACAGCCAACAAGCATTCAGCATAATGTAATTTATTTTTTCATCTTATAGTTTTTTTTTTCTGGTTGATAGTTTTTGAAACTCTGATAATAGTCTGAGAAGACTTTCAAGTACATATAATGGATGCCATCAACTGCTACTTCTCAATGGTTTTTAACATTTGATGCATTTATGCAGGGTAAGCATATACTAACACTCACTAATTCTTGAATATATATATATGGGATTCATTCATGTCTAACGTTGTAAGGATAAAGTTATCTTTACAACAAATCTCAGCCGTCTATCCACGGATCGAACGATAAGGAGAATTTTCAATCTGCAGTTTAATAATGCGAATGTCAGGTATGGCTCTCCTTAAACTACGGATTGACAATGATAAACGGCTAAAATTTGTTATAAGAATAATTTTATTTTTATGACGCTAGTTATAAATATGTCTCCATATATATATATATATATATATATATATATATATATATATATATACGGGGACTGTATATATCCACTCTACTATTAGCATTAGCAATGGTAATGTTTTAAATTGCAATCCATCTATCTAGCTGTCAATCAAACATGCAGCCTCTTCGAATTTGCTGGGACCAGAGATCACATATACTATTATATAGTAGACCCTCCCTCCCTACTGTATGTAAGTTTTAATCATCAATTTACTGGGGCATTAAAAGAAGAAAAGAAAAGCATGATAATATTTATTATGATGTTGGGTTGGGTTGGGTTGGGTTGGGCAAGACAAAAGTAAAGAGGGTATGAACGCAATCTTTATCTCTATCTCCAAGTTTATTTGATTTAATGCCAAAGTGTGAGTTTTCCTTTAGGCGTGCCACTCTGCTTTCCTTCCTACTTATTATTCCTTTACTTGTGCTTGATTGTGCTATGATATGATATGATATGATATGATATTCCAAATACTTGATTCTTTGAATTTGTAATATAAGCCATATCATATTCCAAATACTTGATTCTTTGAATATGTACTGCAAGCCAGGGTCGGTTTAAACTTTTTAGGGATTCAAGCCAAATCTTAAATTATGATCTCTCTTTTTTTAACCATTTAATATTAAATTAAATTAAAATGTATGATTTTTTTTAGTTAGAATTTTATTTTTCTTGCTCTTTTAGATGCAAAATTATTGATCAAACTTTTATAATTAATTTTCTCTAACATATTATTTTTAATTGATAAAATCGTTAATCCACTTAATCTTTCTTGAGACATAGTCGATCTTAAGTAAGATTTTATTAATTTTAATTTTGAAAAAGTTCTTTCTGCAGAAGCAACTGTTACAGAAATTGTTAATAAAATTCTATATGTGATGCATGCATTTGGAAAATATTCTAGTTTTTTTATATAATTCAAAATGTCAACCGGAGTGATCTTCTTTTCTTCTGTTTGTATAACTTCTCTTAAAAATTTAATTTCAAAAATAAATCTAAACCATCAATATCAATGGAATTTTTATATGTGAGAGCATTTTCGAGATAAAAACATTTATCATGCAAGCTATCATCATCAAATGATTTTATTTTTTGAAACCATCAAAAAAATAGGTCATTAAAATTTGGGGGGCCTTCTCAATTTGAAGCCTCAAGCCATTGCTTAAACGACTTAACATATGGGTCGGCCTGCTACAAGTGGTGCATGTTCATAAGTATCCTTCTAATCTTTTTTAGGGATAGCTGCAACACTGTTTGTAGAAGAAAGAAAATTGAATTCTATTGTTTGCTAGAAACGAAACGTATGTTTAATTTTTGATAGAAAATAAAATCTCTTATATGCAGGGGCGGAACCAGGAACTTATGTTGGGAAACCAATTTTTTTTTAAAAACAATATAGTATTAATATAATGAATAATTATTTTCATGAATATAGGCAAAAAAAATACATATTAAAAGTTTTAGTAAAGATTAAACTCTATAAAAATGGCACTCGAATGTTTATCACTCTCTCTTTTGAGTCTTTTTATTGAAAAATGAATAGAGTGATTGAAATTCTTTCCGTACACATTTTTAAAAAATAAAATAAGAAGAATATATTTAACTATATGATATTAAATGTATTCCTATGTGAAAATTTGTTACTTTTAAAATTAAAATTAATTTCATCACGAATTTATATATTAAGATTTTATAAATTATATAGAATCAAAATCAAATGAAATTATTTTTGTAGAGCAAAGGGAGTAATTGATTAATGAGTATAATAAAATTTGTTGTATGATTGTGCTTTCGTCCAACATGTATATTTGCGACTTATGTGGTTCTGTCAGGCTAAAGTGTATAAATAAGTATTTATGATCTGTCAAAATATATTCATGCATGCGGAATATATTAATATGTTACATGTTGGTTAAGAACTAATAAATGAATGAATGAACTATTTATTTAAGTTATCATTCGAGAATCGAGATAATTTATGACTATTCGTGTTTACTCGTTATCAATTTATAATAACTCACGATCAATCTATAATAATTCAAGATTATTCGAGTCGACTCACTTATTCTAATTATTAAAGATTACATATCAACGGTCACTTAATTATATTATTAAATAATTTAAAATTTAAAATTTTAATTGAAATAACTCAATTATTTAAGATCATTTTTATGAGAGGACTCAATATATGTGTTTGACAATCTTCCCTTTATAAATAAGAATAAATTATTGATGATAGAATGATATGACCAGGGGCGGATCCTTTAAGGGGCATTATAGGTGCACACTTGGAGAGCGCAGTACAACGGAGAGTTGTATGCTGCGTTCGGGAAGGATGAATCGCTCCCGAAAAGGAATCTATTGATTCTCTCCCAATTGGTTGGACCGTAGGTGCGATGATTTATTTCACGGGCGAGGTCTCTGGTTCAAGTCCAGGATGGTCCAGCTGCGCCAAGAAAAAGAATAGAAGAGGCATCTGATTCCTTCATGCATGCTCCACTTGACTCGGGGGGATATAGCTTAGTTGGTAGAGCTCCGCTCTTGCAATTGGGTCGTTGCGATTACGGGTTGGATGTCTAATTGTCCAGGCGGTAATGATAGTATCTTGTACCTGAACCGGTGGCTCACTTTTTCTAAGTAATGGGGAAGAGGACCTGTTAGATTTTTTTTATTGATATAGGGATAGAGACAAATATGTAAGTGAATAAATGTAAAAAGACAGATTAATGGAAGAGTTGAATTTGGAGATAAAAAATTCATTCATGTTTTAAATACAAGTACAGACAAACGTAAATTCATTCTACTTATGTCTTCTATATTGTATTTAAATATTTTTTATTTTATTTTTTTTTAGTTTAGATTATGAATATTTATTGCAATTTGTAAATATTATTATGATTAGTTCAAATTTTCTTTATTTAACTTTATTAGTGCTATTTTTTAAATGTATGCCAAAGTTAATAGTGCTATTTTTTTTAATGTATGTCATGTTATTTTCAATAATTTTAAAAAAAATTAAATTAGAGTATTATTGAAAAAGTAATGTCGAATATAATACTATTAAATAGAAAAAAGGAAAAATAAATTTGAAAGAGGGAGTACTATTTTATGTAAATGTATCTTTGAGCGTATATAAAAAGTGAGCTCTATTTACACACGTATTTTTTGATATTTTTAGATAATTACTTATCACATAAAGGTGAATGAGACCCACTATGTAAAAATATCAATTCTTTACATGAAATGTAATCTTCACTTGCTACTACTATTTATGGGTGGGCATTGTTTTGGTTTGTTTTTTTTTTCCTGATTTTTGGGCTAAACAAACAAGTTCGAACCGATCAATTTGGGACAAAATAAAACCGGTTCGATGTCAATACAAGTAATCGGTATATACTGATTATTTGATCCTGAATTCGGAAAAATATTTTGGAGGGTTGGGGTATATAACCTACCGAAGCGGTTGTAATTCAAGTCTATTATTGTTGCACTCGCAGCTCATAAATCCCCTGACCTCTTCTCTGCTACGATCTCCTTTTTGGATCTCATCTCCGCTATTGATGAAGAGTCCAAGGTCTAATTTACATTCACGCATGTACAGACAAGTAGATAAAAATAAAAAATCAAATCTAAACTAAGTATCGGATCCGGTTAGTATAAAATTATTTTTTTAATAAGTTAGTCAATTGATCAATAAAATATTAATACACGTCTGCGTGTCAATATTCTATTTGTCAATTGATAAACTTATCTCAAAATAAATTTCATGTTAACCACCTCCGTAAGTATTAGTATCAAAGAGAGAGGACCAGAGAGAAAGTAATAAAATTGAATTGAAGAGACGGATCAAATCGTGAAAAGTACCAACATCTTTGTTTCTCCATTCTCAGATTTTTTTTATTATAGCACGAGGAGGAGTTGGGAGTATCTTTATACCCCCCTATAATTTCGGTACAAAATTGATTTTTACTAGTACTGAATAAAAACGATAACCGGTTCGGTAGAGTTCAAACCGGTTCGTTAAATTAGCACTATTACATATCCTTGATTCTTTTCTAACATCATGGCTTAAAAAAGCTCCCAACATTTTACCAGTATCAATCTCTCAAGATTTTCTTTCAAGATTTACGACTATCAATCTAAAAATTATACAAAAAAGATATTAACATCATAAAACTATGAAATATTAAATAACTATTTTACATTTAAAAATTCATGTCAAAACGTTTTTGTAATGTTTGGGTTGTGTATTTAGCTCACTTTGCCTCTTATGTTAAAATGAGAGCATTTAGAAATGAATAATGCTTTCAAGTTAACCAACCATAAGAGAGAGAGAGAGAGAGAGAGACATATTTCTTTTTTTGATGGAATTTTTCAAAACAAAAAAAAAGTACTTAAAAGTGAAGAAAAAACTAGTATATTATTATTATTATTATTATTACATTTTTAAACAAGCTTACCTAACTCAACCAATTATGCATTAATAGTTTAATTAATACTCCAAAAAGGACGATAAAAAAAAAGAGAGTAAAGATTAACCACCAAAAGACTAAAAAGCCCATACAAACTTTAGTTGGAGGAGTAGTAGTAATTTACTGATCAAGAGCATTAGGGCCCGTGCAATAACTCAAAATATGGTTCCAAACCCACTGCACCAAGTACTTCCGTCTAATTCCATGCATATTATACGTGGCCCCATCCGCATCGTTCATCATCTGCCCCGTGTAAGACCCCCCTCCCCCAGTTCCGTATATACCCTCACAAAGATCTGCTATCTCTACCGGAAACACCGGGTCGCCACCCGCATACCAAGCATTCACCAATGGGTTTGTTGCCATCTCAGCTATCTCGTGCCCAATCACGCTTATCATTCCATCCACCCCAATGTCACCGTTCGGTGACTTTACCGGCTTCAATCCCGGGATATAAACCGGCACGGCGAAGGGGTATGCACACACACCTGGACACAGCTTACCGGAGTTACCCACCCAGGCGTACGGGAGCGTGTATCCAACGATGGACGGGAAGGTAAAATAGTGGAACCCACAAGCACTCTGGCAGTAATCCTGGACGTACACGTCATCTGAAGTGAGCAACAAATAGACGCCGCCTTTCGGGTTGATGGGTAAGGGTCGGGTTCTGGCTGTGACGGCACTTTTAATCACAGACTGTATAGATAACCGAGTTAGGGATTTACCGTGAGAGTAAAAGCGGTCGTTTTTCTCAGCGCCGAGCCGTACCGCACTTGAAATGTTTGCGCCGGTCTGGTCGGTGTAGAGCTGAACCGTTTTCCACCACCTGGAAACGGTGGGGCGGGTTTGAGAAGCCGCGGAAATGGAGTTGATAAATTCGCGAATGATCCGTTTCTGGGGATTTTGCCAGCGGCCGTACCAGATGATATGGACGGTAATGTTAGCGGTGAGAACCGGGCCCATGTGGTACTGGAGTTTGACGAAATCCGAAGAGCCCTCGTATTTTTTGGAGACTCCAAATTGGAGTTGGGACTTGGAGGCGTTCGTGGTTTGGTTGGGCCATGGGCGCCACCCGGCGGATGGTGAGATGAAGAAAAAGAAGAAGTAAGATAGAATGGTAAGGCGGAGGAGCGCCATACAGGCCTGGCGCATATTAGTAGGTGAGTGACAACAAATGAAGTGAGAGGGTGAGGATCTTATATATACTATACTAGTCTACTCCTTTAGTTACATTTGTTGCGTGTAGATTAGATTTTAGATAATAGTCCATAAAGAAACTGTGAATGTTGATCGTCAAGTAGTAGAAAGTGGGCTAGGAGGGGGCGGGGGGTGTTTGGGCCATTGATTTGCGGGTAATGGAGGACAGAGAGATTGTTACTAAAAGGGTAGGCAAAGAAAATGGACCCTATGGCTATGGGGTCGGGAGAGAGCGGCGCTATTTTTATTTCTAGTAATTGATTTGATCACTTTTTGTATTCTACTGTACTACTTAATAAGTAGGTGTAGTGTGTTGTTTATTGAGCGGGAAATGTGTTGTGAGGGGTAGATTTGTAGTTTGGATGGGCGTTGACACGTCTTTTGATGATATATTTTCTTGGGACTGCTCCCGCCGGAGTTGTTTTCGGAGGGTGACGTACAGTGGGGGTTGGCAATAGCTGTAATATGTGTAGTGTTGGTCATACATAGGAGTATTTTGAACAAATTACTACTCCCTTGAAATGAAATATATCTCATAATGTTTGAGCAATTTTTAGATATTAAAATGAAGTTCCTCATTATATATTCAAATTTATGTTTCTCTTTAAGTTTCATTAACATTCATATTATAAATACACACGTAATCCCCTACATATGATATACTAGTAGTTTTCTTTGTCATACAATACAATGAATACATCATTACATTGTTAACAATGGATTTATCTGAATGTCAAACTAGAGATTACCCCCCTCTCCCCCGCCCTACCTCTCTCCGTTCTGAAAAAGGAAAATAAATAAATAAATAAGAGAGAGGGAAAGAATGGTCCTCATATTTGGTTAAGCAAGCTGGAAAGAAGATAGAAAATGATGGTTAGTGTCTTTTTTTTGTAGAAAAAGAGAGGGATGCCCTTCAAAGAAATGGTCCCTTGCATTAGTTAATTACTATTGTCTATTACTGGTTTAAATTTGAAATAAATAAATAGCCTACCATTATGATGAAGCCATTTAAATCAATCATACAAGACAGATTTAAAGCACTTTTTTTAAATAATATTTTTTTATTAAAATTACGTCGTTTTGGAGATTCTTTTAAAATATAAGTGGGGTTGCGAATGACATTTTTATAAATAAAAAAAAAGTAATTGGGAACACTCTATTTTAATACTTACCTCCGTCCTACAATAAGTGATTTTTTAGGCTTAACATTTTTTTTCAAAATAAGTAATGTGTTAGAATTTCAATACAATTTTTACAATATTTTTTCATATGTGCCCTTATGCAACCAATGGTATTTATTGCGTATTTATTGGGAAGTTGAAAGATTGAATAAAGAGAAAAAGAGACCAAAATACAATAAAAAAAAGTCTCAAACAAAATATATTAAGGATATTTTTGTCATTTTAACTTGTGTATTGGTATGTGTAATTTAAACTAAAAAAACACTTATTATGAAACGAAGATATTATTATTTTGTTTTTTTAAAGATTCTCCAAAATCACGTATTTAAGAAGAGTCTTTTAAATCCGTTCTGAATCCACGTAACTATGTAAACGTCAAAGCCCAAAAAAGAGGTGAGATGAATAATTCAAATATCTCTGAAGTAATGCCAAGCTGATTGTGTAAGTGGTGGTGGGGTTCAATCACAGCTGCAAATTATGATCCCTATAGACTTTCAGTGTGTTTAATTTTCCAACACCACAAAAACCTCATTTGTCAATGGTTTTATTAGAACAATTTTGTTCATATTATTATTACTAGTATAAGAGAATACATTATTCTTGAAATTGTTATTATAATTAATTATTTTAATATATATAAATGAGAGTTGTTAATAAATCAAAAAGGACATTACAAGTGAGAGTGAGTTGTAGTCGAAATAATAAAAGAATGAATAAGTAATTGGAGTAGTACATATGAATGAGCTCAAATCGCTTAAATTTTGCATCAAATTTCAAACATGTGTGTTTACTCGCACATGACGCGCGGCCTCCTCAATTCCTTGTCCACCAATTGATGATATTAAAACTCGAAATCGATGAGCCTCTCTAAAAAAAATATACAATGGTGGGTTCGAAAATAAACCTCAAAGGACACACGATAGTGACATCTGAGAAATAATAGTAGTAATATAGGGTATGGGAAAATTTGCTTGGTGAAAGGCAGGCAGACACTTGAGAGGAGAATGGTTTGTAATTGTATGAGTAACTTTAGTCACGGAGCGGATTGCGCTGGCTGTGGCACCTAATTATTATTAGGTTGATTGGCAGTTCTGTCCCTTCAAGTTGTCACCCACTTTCAAAGTAGTCCTTAAAGTTCTATTTTCGTCAGTTAGATCTTTAAAGTGACACTTTGTTGACGTTTTCATTTTTTTATGTAAAAAATTATAATTAATTTTTTTAAAATATTAAAAAATAAAGTATATTTTAAAATATAATATTATTTTAAAGTATATTTTTTGTATTTTAATTTCTATTTTTAGTTTTTATTTTTAAAAATTCTAATATTAAGAATACATATAATAAAAAAAGAAATATTAACTTTTTTTTCTAAAAATAAATTTTTACATAAAAAATAAAAATATATACTTTATTTTTAAAAAATAAATTTTTATTTTCTATGTATTTTTTTGAATCTATATTTTATGAAACTTTACTCATTTTTTTAAAAAATAAAAGTTTCTAATATTTTTTCCTTAGAATAATAATTATCTTTATAAATTTTTAAAAATAATATTTTATTTTAAATAAAAATATATATTATTTTAAAATATTAAATATAATTATTATTTTTAAAATAATATTTTCTTTTAAAAATTTAAAAATAATAATTATTCACAAAATATTTTTTATTTTAAAATATTAAATACAATTATTATTTAATTTTTTAAAAAAAATTAATTTTTTAAATATTAAAAATAACTATTTTTAAAATAATTATTATTTTAAAATATTAATATTATTTTTTAAAATGTTAAATATAATTATTATTTTAAACTTATTTTAAAATAATATTATATTTTAAAATATTAAAATTTGGGTTGGGTCAAACTGGGTCGGGTTGGGTTAAAATGGGTCGGGTTGGGGCCAAAATGGGTTAGAGGAACGAAAACGCTAACAAAGTGTCACTTTAAGGATCTAACTGACGAAAAAAAAATTTTAGAGACGAATTTGAAAGTGAATGACAACTTGAAGGAACAGAAAGTATCAATCAGCCTTATTATTATTATGAGGGAAGATGATGTTGTACAAGAAAAAAAGAGTCATCAGACGGAGAGTGATGGCAATGCCCAATGGACCCCCTACCAACTCATAATTCTATGTATATCCTCACCCCACACCCTCATCCCATCTTTAGTAGTTGATGTCAAGTGAATTTTTCAGAGGTGAACCACCCTCATCTCCACACATTTTGGATTTTCTTTTTAATAATTCATGTAATGATACTAAATGTTTATATTAGATTTGGTATGTTGTACTACTACCAATAATAATAATAATAATAATAATAATAATAATAATATTGCATTTAAATCGAATGAATGAAATAATAATTAAAATGTAATGAAATACGAAATGATTCATTTCATTCTAATTAAAATGATTCATTCCAAAATATTCTTTAAATAATAATACCCGAAAAGCTCTGTATGCCGACTTGAGAAACAGAAAAATATTTAAATATAATATTTTATCTACTTCGCTGTAATGGTTCAAGTTATTACGGTAATTTTGGCTTTTTAGCCCCCTTGTACCAAAATAACATCAGTTTTATTATTACAAGGTATAAATTGTAAGGTCTTCTTAACATGTGTCTTTAGAGTACATGTTAAGCACACAGTTTAAAAAATTATTTTTTTGAATTGTGTATATATTTTTTTGATTTTTACACTTGCACCAAGTTCAAAGAAATATACACATAATTTTAAAAAAAATATTTTTTTAAACTGTGTGTTTAGCATGTACTATAAGAACACATATTAACAAATTCTTAAATTGTAAAAGCTACGGTTTTTTTTTTTTGGGATTGGGGGTGGGGGTCAGGGTGGGGGAGGGGGGGGGGAGCGAGGGGAGGGGGAAAGGAAATTTATCTCCTTCCAGCTCTACGTACGGTACATCAATGTCTATACACAATCACGCGCAGCAATGCCTTGGAAAATGCGCGTTTAGAAACGTGAGGACGACAAAGTGAGCTGGAAGCAGGTAAGTTAGGGCCCCACAAATGATGATACTCCATAAATTTGGGCCGAACACCCTTTTGATGGAGAAATTCGAGTACTACTCGAATAAGTTAAAGTGAGCTGTAGGCTGATCTATATTCTTTAGTCTGTGTGCCCTGCCCTGCCCTGCCCTCTCCTCTATTCGTAAGTCTAAAATAGACCCAACCATGATGCTGACTTTTAAGAACTTCATGATTCCTTCACATACACACAAGTTGAAATAAAACCTAACAAAAATCAATAATATTATTACCACATAAAATAATCACATAAACATCATATACTATTGACATAATAATATATAATTTGTTATATGATCTACTTAACTTAATAACAAATCACATACAATTACGTCAACATTATATAATATTTATGTTACTCACTTTATGTGATAGTAGAATTATTTAACAAAAAAATTATTCAGAGACAATTATAAAATAATAATTATTTTAAAAAAATTAAAATAAGCATGTGGTGACTAAAATGATTATTTTGTCAAGGGATGTAAACGGATATATACGAATTCGGATACAGCAGTATCCGTATCCGTTTATTTACGGATACATTTAAACCGAATACGGATAATATCTTTTTTTTTCGAATACGAATAATATCCGCTTTTTTTTCGAATACGGATGCGGACAAATACGAATTTTTCGGTTGCCATTTATAGTCCTAACTATAACTAGAATAAAAAAATAATGAGTTTTAAAATATAGTTTATTAATGAATGAATGTTAATTTATTTATTTGTAATAAATATTTAAATACAATAATCAATGTTCTTAATTACAATTCAAATAAATTTTCATCATTTTTGAAATCCTAAATTTCAATACTACTTATTAATGTTTAGATGTCCAATATTGTAGTGTGTGTGAATATTTATAATTTATAATTATATTCAAAAGTTTACATTAAATATTTAATTATTTTTTCTCAAATAATTGATTAAAATTTTAATAATATGTTTATGAGAACTTTTATTTATAATTTATCCTCAATACATAGATTACATTTATATAGTTATAAAAAATTTATTTTATTTTATTATATTTATAGGAGAGTGCGAGTTATAATGTATATGTGACAACTGAAAACTAATTAATCCAACTTTATCCAAAATTTACTTTGGACTTGCTTTAAATATTTGGACTTCTAATTTTTAAATAATTGGGCAAATGAAAGTGATAAATATTCCCTCCATCCAAAAATTCATAAACATGAATTAATTATTCAACCCTCTTTCAGATTAATTCTAAATTAATTCGGACTTAACATATTTTAACAATAAAATTATATTATTTATTGTTCCCGTCTCTCAACATTATAAGTAAGTTTTGAAAGTAAAAAACTTATAACAAGCTAATAACTATAGTTTTGTTCTTCTAGTATATAATTTTCTTGGCAAATGATACATTTTAGATATTTTAACTTTATAATAGTAAAAATCTATTAACTATATTTAAATCAATTTATTTCAGTTTATTACTATTAAAATAAAAAGTGTTATTTCCTACTTTTCAGAAGTGAAATGATATACTTTAAAAATAATTTTCGTACGATAGTGAAAATTAATTATTATATAAAGAATGTCACTTTAAAAAAATTATTTTACTTATTATATAATATATAAGTTATTTGGATACGAATTTCGGATACGGATCCGAATTCGGATATTCGCTATCCACCGGATATATTTACGGTCGGATGTTAAACAAATACGAATACGCCTATATCCGTATTCGTATCCATTTATTTGCGGATACCTTTAAACCGAATACGGATATATCCTTTTTTTTTCGAATACAAATAATATCCGCTTTTTTTCGAATACGGATGCGAACGAATACAAATTTTTTAGTTACCATTTACAGCCCTAAATTTTTGCCCATATCTAGCATAGTAGCAGTGCCCTCTAGAGTCTTGAGCCAGAAAACTAAGGTGGTCAAGGTTTAGACTATAGTAGGGTTATAATTTAAGGAATTTTTTAATATGTGTCCTTCGGGTTAGGGCACATGCTAAGCACACAGTTCAAAAAAATATTCCCTTGAATTGTGTGTATATTCTCTTGAACTTGGTGCAAATACAAAAATTAAAGGAATATACACACAGTTCAAGAGAATATTCTCTTGAACGGTGTGCTTAGCATGTGCAGGGCACATGCTAATAAGACCCATAATTTAATACTCCATCTAATTAAAACTTAAAATCTTGAGACTGTCTTGTAATTAGGAGATTCTTTAAATAATTAGCTACTAACTTTTTTAAACGACATATTTTCTTCATTGAAAGACTTGATGATGTGATCTTAAATACTCCATAAAAGTTCATCCCAGCCCACTAGTACTCCCTCCGTCCAATAATATATACTATCTTCGTTTCTTAAAATAAGTCGTTTGAGAATTTTAAATAAGCATTAATTGTTTAATTTTTAATATTACCCCAAGGCTATGTTTGTTTGCAAGGATTATATTTCGGATAAAACTCTTAATCTCAAGTGTCTTATTTATTTTTAAATTTGAGCTTGAGACTATTAGTCTCGGAATTATAAAATAGCTTAAGATGAGTGATTATTTAATACCATGTTCTACTTGGTATTATAATCCCTACCATTTGGGATTAAAAATTGCTAGACAAAATTAACCTAAATTTTTTTCTAAAATTATCATCATATCCAGCAACCACCATTATTAATAACCGACAACTTAAAACTTAATGGTACAAAAATTATGTACCAGTAATCTAATACACGTAATTTAATTATTTGATATGTGTAATTTAAAGCTTATACTGACAAAAGAATTGACAATTTAGATCTTGCCCAACCCCCACCCGCCCCAACGCCCCTACGCCCCACCCTCAAACCCCAAAAATTAATATTTATTTATTATACATACACGCTCACCCAGCACACCACCCACCTCCCCCCTCGCCTCACCCACCCACCCACCCACCCACCCACCCAAACAGGGACGACCTTGAGTTTTTAAGAGCTTAAAAGGACAATAAGAAAAATGGGCTTTTGCGAATTGCTATAAAGATATGCATAAAAAAATTAAAAAAATTTCTTGAACAAAAGAGTATCAATACAAAAGAATACCAAATATAATAACCGACTATTTCAATATTTTTAAAGCATCATTTAGATATCACATTATCACTAAGTCAAAAAAGTAATCAGTTGAAAGAGGGGCCTTCCTGATTCAAAAACTACAAGTCTGCCATTGAGATTTGGGCCTATTTCATTTGGTAAATTTTTTGCGGGCTGTTAAATTTAAACTGACGTGGACTGGATTATGTTGTTTTGGTATATATATACATAACACAAATACCTCTTGAGGGCCCTACAAGTTTGTCAATTTTAATGGGCTTAAAGCCCGAGCACCTTAGGCTTTAGCCAGGGCCGGTGCTGCACCAAAAAATAATAATATTTATTAATTATGTATACACCCCCACCCACCCCACCCCCACCCCCACCCCCACCCTGCCCACACTACCTCCACCTCACAAAAATTTAAAAATAATATTTACTGATTATGTATAATCCCCACCCCCTCCACCCCACCCCCCTTCAAAAAAAATATTTACTGATATGTATACCCTTACCCCACTCGCACCCCCAACCTCACCCCACACCATAAAAATTAAAAAATAATATTTACTGATTAGATATACACTCCCACGCCGCCCTGTCACATCTCGCCCCACCCCTCTTCCCCCTCAAAAAATAATATTTACTGATTATGTATTTCAATTCTAATTTTTTTTTCTTCCACCACATTTTATTTTTATACCATAAAAATAATGTCATCATTTAAATTATAAAATTATACTATTATATTATAATAGTATATTTGAATAAATATTTTATCAGATAAGATAAAATGTCAACTTTCAATAAATGTCTCATACCAAAAATTCTTTCATTTATATTAAAATTGAATAAATATTTACTTATCATATTTATCAAAAAAAATTATTTTATTCATCAATTATTATTCACAATTAATATTATAGAATCACAATATTGACAACCAGGTCGTTCCCAAGAAAGAGGTGGCTTTCCAATAAGAATTTCTCTTCATTGGTGCGCAATTATATAACCTAACCACTTTCCTCGACAGAACTTTCTAGACATTGTCAATAATGCTATCTAATAATATCATTCTAATAATATGTGTGACAATTATTGATTTAATAATGTGAAATACCGTGCAGTGGTTACTGTGACAATTATTGAATTAATAATATAAAATAATATGCAATTATCAATGTAGCAATTATTGAATCAATAATATAAAATACTGAAAAGTAATTACTGTAAGAATTATTGAATGAGTGACTTCTTACGTAATAATCATTAATTAGAAATTACTGTGCAATACCATGTGCTACTGTGCAACAACACGTATTATTGTATTTTTAACCACCAGATATTTTAATAGTTTAACGGTAAAAATTTTGCCGTTATTTTTAAAAATGTTATTTCTGTCGCTTTCTATATCCAACAATTATTCCGTTGTGGGGTTCACCAATGACTGCGCCGTCGTACGAATAGTTCTCCAACAAAAAAAATATTTTCCGACCAAACAAATATTCTCCGACACAATAAATATTTTATGCCAGCTTGCTTACTTTGTAAAATTTGCACATATCACCCTTAACTTTAGCCTTTTATCAATTTAATCATTTACTGAATAGAATAATAATTATAAGAAAATTGAATACTTTTATTTCATAAAATTCGGGGTCTTACATTATTAGTCTTGGATTATAATTCTAGGGATTATAATTCTTGCAAACAAACATGACCCAAGTATTAAATATAATTTTGGTTCTCTCATTATTATATGTCCAATAAATAGCACCCTCTTTTTTCAATACAAGGATAATATAGACAATTTAAATAATATTTATTGTTTTACAATCATTTTCCTTAATACTTGTGCACAACTATAAAACGATTTATATTAAGGAAAGGAGAGAGTAGCGTTTTAGATGATTTTATTTTTAAAAATTATTTGTCATTTTATATAATTTAGGAGAATTAATTACAAAATTACCCTTCATGATAAATGTTACATATGAGAGAGAGTACTAGACACATGGTAATAAATGAGAATTTCAGTGTATTATATACAACTGATACTATATTTAAGGTTGATTGGCATTTCTGTCTCTCTAAGTTGCCACCCACTTTCAAAGTCGTCCTTAAATTTTTATTTTCAACAGTTAGGTCCTTAAAGTGACATTTTGTTGGCGTTTCCGTTCCTCCAACCCATTTTGACTCAACCAGACCCATTTTAACCCAATCCGACCCAGTTTGACCCAACCCAAATTTTTAATATTTTAAAATATAATATTATTTTTAAAATAAATTTAAAATAATAATTATATTTAATATTTTAAAAAATTATATTTAATATTTTAAAATAAATTATTATTTTTAAAATAATAACTATTTTAAAATAGTTATTTTTAATATTTAAAAAAATATTTTTTTTACAAAAATTAAATAATAATTGTATTTAATATTTTAAAGTAACAAATATTTTGTGAATAATTATTATTTTAAAATTTTAAAAGAAAATATTATTTTTTAAAAAATAATTATATTTAATATTTTAAAATAATATATATATTTTTATTTAAAATAAAATATTATTTTTAAAAATTTATAAAGATAATTATTATTCTAAGAAAAAAAATTAGAAACTTTTATTTTTTTTTTAAAATGAGTAAATTTTCATAAAATATAAATTCAAAAAAATACATAGAAAATAAAAAATGAAAAAATAAAAAGTATATTTTTTCATTTTTTTATGTAAAAATTTATTTTCAGAAAAAAAAGTTAATATCTCTTTTTTTATTATATGTATTCTAAAAACAGTAAAAAATAAATAAAAAAGCTGATTCAATTTTTTTCAGAAATAATTAAGATTGAATCTCTAAAGTTTTTAATTTTTTCTAAATTTTGTTCTTGAAAATTTTAATTATTTTTTTATAAAAAATATTTATTAATTTATTAAAAAAATATTGAATCATTTTTTTTAATCTTTTACTTTTTTTATATTTTAATTTTAATTTTTAGTTTTTATTTTTAAAAATTCTAATATTAAGAATACATATAATAAAAAACAAAAAATAAATTCTGAAAATAAATTTTTACATAAAAAATGAAAAAATATACTCTTTTTTTTATGTATTTTTTTGAATCTATATTTTGTGAAACTTTACTCATTTTTGAAAAAAATAAAAGTTTCTAATATTTTTTCCTTAGAATAATAATTATCTTTATAAATTTTTAAAAAAAATATTTTATTTTAAATAAAAATATATATATTATTTTAAAATATTAAATATAATTATTATTTTAAAAATAATAATTATTTAAAACATATTTTTTATTTTAGAATATTAAAAAAAATTATTATTAAAAAAAATTATTTTTTTTAAAAAATAATAAAACAATCTATTTTTAAAATAACTATTATCTAAAAAAATAATTTATTTGAAAATATTAAATATTATTTTTTAAATGTTAAATATAATTATTATTTTAAACTTCTTTTAAAAATAATATTTTATTTTAAAATATTAAAAATTTGGATTAGGTCAAACTGGGTCGAGTTAGGTTAAAATGGATCGGGTTGAGGTCAAAATGGGTTGGAGGAACGGAAACGCCAACAAAATTTCACTTTAAGGACCTAACTGACGAAAATAGAACTTTAGGGACTACTTTAAAAGTGGATGACAACTTGAAGGGACAGAAGTGCCAATCAACCCTATATTTAATGCTAACAATTATTTTTTTAATTTTTTGTACACAACTCTAAAATATCATGTATTACGGAATGAGTACTTAATTTCAGAGTTGACATGAATGATTACACATGATCAGTGGCCGAAAGAACCACTCAAATTAAGGGATTCAATGAAATTTCATCAATCAAATTGAGAGGGATTCGTAAACTTAATTTTTACATTAATAATTGCAAGTTGAAATTACAATCATTAGTACTCATTTCACAGTCAACAGTCTTTGGAATTCCCAATCACGTCTTTTTTTTCTTTACCCAGAATGATTTTTTTCCTCTTTTAAATCTCTCTACGGTGCTTCCTCTACCATTGAAATTCATCTTTTAGGCTCAGCTTATAAAATTGTGGAAAAAGTCTAGGGCGACAGAGGTATTTTTTATTTTTTATTTTTTTTATGATTCTCAAATAATTTATAGTATTTATTGGAATTGAAATTTTTATAAAATACAGTAATTTAGGTGTCATTTGAATACATGTTAAAAATAAAATTATACAGTCTGTGCAACCATATTTTTTACACGTATCCAAATGCAGGGACGAAGCCAGGATTTATTCGTGAGGGGGGGTCAAAAAAAAATTTAACAACATAAAATATATTCATCACTAAAAAGTAAAATTTCACCATTACAAAATATATTTTTACTAGAACAAAAATAATGTAGTAATAGAATTTGCTTTTACAAAGACAATAAAACATAGCAAAAATAGTCTTTTAGAACATATCAAAGCTTCGTCAGACCTTAGGGGACCGTGACCTTATAAAATTTTTAAACCAAACCAAATGTACAAGTGAGTCTTACAAAATTTTCAAACCTTGGGGGTGAATTTTATAAATTTTTCAAACCTTGGGGGGCCGTGGCCCCCTCCAATATACATGTGGCTTTGTCTTTGTCCAAATAACATATAAATTACTGTATTCTATAAAAATTTCAGTTTCAATAAATATTACTCCCTTCGTTCTAAAATAACTGCTTAGTTTTGATTTTTTAAAGTCAAATTGACTATTTTTTAAAATTATTTTTTGTACCATTTTTACCATAATATAGGTGCAGAAGTTATAACAAAAAAAAGTATATACAATTTACTACTAATACTAATTTTATAATGTTAAAAATATATTTACACATGCTTAATTATTAATTTTAAAAATAGTCAATTTAACTAAAAAAAGTCAAAACTGAACAGTTATTTTGGAACGAAGGAGTATAAATTATTTGAAAGTTATAATAAAAAAAATAAAAAATATTCACCCGGTCGCCCAGCCCGATCCCCGTAGAAGGACATAATACGGATTGATGCCTTCCAATTATTCAATCAATCCTGCAATATATGTTTAGTCAGCCCACACTCAAACAGAAATATATCTTTTTTATATATAACTTTATTTTATATTAATCTTCAAAAAATAAAACTTATTGCAAAAAGAAAATTGTTGGGCCGCGATATTTAGGCCGGTCAAATATTATTTATTTTGGGCTTTTCGAATCAAATATATTTTTACTCTTGGAGCAGCATTGGACTATTATCTAAATGATTATTTATATAAAGCTTGGGCTGGAGCTGATAGTGGAAGACATGTGGCAGCTCCTAGAGCAATGACTTATTAGAGAAGGATTAGCAAAAGGGTGATTAGCAGACGGCTGATTGAGTGATGGGCCTTAAGTTGTCTTAAGCTACCTTCATTAATGAGAAGTTGACATAATATTAACTTAGTAGAGAGCAAGGTATAGTAAAGCCTGCATGCAGTCAGCTGACGTAAGCATCGGGGGAAAACATGCAAGTTGGTGAGATAATATATGAGTACATGGCACTACACAAAAAAAGTAACAAAATATTTTTTCTCTCCAAACACTAGAACACACAACCTCAATTGTTAATCCTTTTTTCTGGCCTGTACTTATTCTCACATAAGAGCGATCCCCGACGGCCCAAAGCCGTCGAAATCTGGTGCTGACGTATTTACTGTGCAGGATTGAAGCGCCTTTTGGTGATTGAGGCGCGTGGCGAAATTTTGGCGTTAACATTGGCGCTAGAAGGAGGGCCTCTAGTGTTCCTGATTTTCAATCACAAACATTGAGTATTTTACATCGAAAGTTATGGTGAAAAGTAAGACGATTACAGCTGAAGAGCAACCGACGACGGCAAGTTCTTCCTTGCAGAGGGTTTCGGTGAAAGATAGGCTGGGTCTCTCAAAAAGTATTCATAATAGACTTGGGTCACAGGAGGCTCCAAAAGGTTCTCAGGCCAGAGACTGTGGTGATACCAAGAGGAAGTTATTTTCTACTACTAGTAAAGGTCCTGACAAGGATCGAAAAAAGGTGGTAGGCACACCGCCTAGGAACCAACACCGAGAAGGTCAGGCAGACAAAATTTCTACCTTGGCAAAGATGGCACAAGAGACCGACACGGTTTTGAAAGCACTTCTGCATCAGAGGGAGGAGATCTCGAAACAGATGGTTCTTGTGGCTGAGAAAGAAGATGAGGCATCCAGTTACACTTAACCGAAAAGACTGGGTTGGTCACCAGGTCGAAGAGCAAGGAGGGATGAATATTCTAGGCAGACTGAAAGTGGGTTTTGTAGTCATTCTCTTGATAGAAGACGAAGTGGGTCACGAGAATATTCTCCCGAGGCTTAGAAAAAGGTGTCTCATATTGAATATCGCAGGAACAGTAGAAGGGATGGGCGTCGAAGCCGTTCAAGAAGTTATTCTCCAGAGAACCCGAAGAGGGTACACCACACTGGGGTTTCTCGCTCCGGCCAAAGTAACAGACGAAATTCTTCGGGATCGCCTAGTTCAGATAGAAAAGGTCGAACTAAACATAAGAAGATGAATTCTCCAGTGAAAGAAGTTGCTACGCCACCCAGGGGAGTAGAGGACCTGGCGAAAGAGATGAAAGAACTTCGGAAGCAGCTAACGGAGGTTCAGCAAGGGAAGAAGACTTCAGACAAAAAGGCGTCTCCCTTCTCATCGAAAATTCTTAAGGAGAAAGCAGATCCTAGCAAGAAGCTGCCTCATATAGAAAGTTATGATGGTTCTGGGGATCCATACGATCACAGTCAAGCATTTGACAGGCTGATGGATTATTACGACTATTCGGATGCGGCTAAGTGTCAGACATTCGGATTGACGTTGAGAAAAGACGCGAGACAGTGGATGGGGACTCTGGCTTTGGATTCGATTGCGTCGTGGGCAGATTTATGTGACAAATTCCATGCTCGCTTCGGGAGCAATAAGAGAAGGGGAAAGTCCACGGGATCGTTGGCTCAAGTATGGCAGTATTCGAGCTGAGACTCTAGGACAATACGTGAAGAGATTCAGAGAAGCTGTGGGGCAGGTTTCAGATCTCAACGATCTTCAGGCAGTAGGATTGTTTTAGAATGGTTTAGATCTGGTGAAGTCGGAAAAACTGGTAAAGAAGCTGATGTTTAAGCATCAGAAGAACCTGGCCGAAGAGTTTGAGAAGGCTGAAGGCTTTATCGTGGTGGAGGAGGCGATAGCTAGCTTGAAGCAGAGCTATTCGGAAAAGGCAAAGGAAAAAGACAAGGAGAAGTCGGATGGTAATTAGAGGAAGAGTAGAGGCTGTAATGACCGGTTTGACGGGAATCAAAAGAGGTATAATAATAACTGGACACCCGGGGGAGATCGTCCTCCCTTTCCGACTCAGAAGGTGAATAAGGTGTATACGCAGCTCAACACATATCGGACTACTATTCTGAAACAGATAAAGAACCGACCATACTTCGAACCGCCTAAAAACAATCCCCGACTAGGGTCCGGAGATCCCGCTTTGTACTGTGACTACCACCGGGCGGTCGGGCATGATACGAATTCTTGCTGGAGTTTGAAGGAGTTCATTGAGAGAAAAGTTCAAAATGGTACTCTGGTACAGTATGTAGCAGGGCGAGAACAGCAGAGGGAACAGCCCAGGAATAGGGAGTTAGCACAAGTCGCCCAGCTGGTTCAACCAGTGCCGAACCAGGCGACACGACATGTTGTAGTTGTGAGCTCTGGAGGTAACATGGGCAAGGTTGCAGGTAAAAAAAAAGGAGATACCTAGACTCGGAGATGACTCTAGCAGATAAACCTCTGAAGGCTGAAAGGGCGTACCCGGGTTCCGTAATCTCTTTCACAGATAAAAATTTCCCTTCGGAACCTATCGAACCACATGAGAGAGCCTTGGTGATCACTGCACAAGTTAGTTCGGTGGATATGAAGAGGATGATGATCGACAATGGCTCTTCGGTGGATATTCTATATGCTCATGCTTATCACCTGATGCCTTTGGATGGTCAGAAGATGGAAATTGGGCAGGAGGCTCCTTTATACAGCTTCAGCAACGATCCAGTCAAAGTAGCAAGGGACCATTGAGCTGCCGGTTGTCTTCGGGACGGTTCCCCAACAGGTTCAAATTATGTATAAATTTTACGTCGTACATGTAGATTCTGCATATAATGTCATTTTGGGGAGACCTACTTTAACAGCTTTGCAGGAAGTTACTTCAATTTTCCACTTCAAAATTAAATTTCCTACGCCCCATAGAGTTGGCGAAGTGGCAGGAGATCTGGACTTGGCGAGGAGGTGTTATCGAAATGCTCTGATCACTTCGGGAGTGGGAGTCAATAAGCAGAAACAGACCATGGTTATCGAAATTGAACCATTTACAGAAAGCGGAAAGGAATCATTGGTCATACCAGCGGAGGAGACTGAAGAGATTGAGTTAGTTCCGGGAAAGAAAGAAAAAACTATGAAAATCGATTCGGGACTACCAGAGCCTTTCCGGACAAACCTGATGGAGTTGCTTTAGTGCTATGCTGATGTCTTTGCTTGGGTTCCTAGTGACATGCCTGGGGTGAGCCGAAAAGTGGCTGAGCACAGATTGCAAGTAGATCCAGCTAAGAAACCAGTTCGACAGAAGAGGAGGATTTTCGCCCCAGAGAGGTAGAAAATAATTGACTAAGAGGTCGCCAAGTTGCTGGCTGCAGATTTTATTTTTGAAATTGATTATCCGGAGTGGATGGCAAACGTGGTTCTGGTGCAAAAGCATAATGGGAAATGACGAGTTTGTATAGACTATACTTATCTTAATAAGGCATGTCCGAAGGACTTCTATCCTCTGCCTCATATTGACCAACTTATTGATGCAACTTCGGGGTATGCCTTGCTGAGCTTAATGGATGCTTTTTCGGGATATAATCAAATTTTTATGTGCAAGGAGGATATTCCGAAGACAAGTTTCATTACTCATCGGTCAGTGTACGCCTACAAAAAAATGACGTTCAGTTTGATAAATGCTGGAGCTATGTATCAGAGAATGATGAACCACGTCTTCACAAAGCAGCTCGGGAAGAATATGGAGGTCTATGTTGATGATATGATTGTTAAGAGCATGTCAGTTGATGGTCATCTGGACGATCTAGAGGAGTGTTTTCAGACGGTTCGCCATTATGATTTGAAGCTGAATCCGACTAAATGCACTTTCGGACTGGGAGCAGACAAGTTTTTGGGATATTTAGTCAGCAAGAAGGGTATCGAAGCTAATCCCGACAAAATTCAGGCTATCTTGGACATGAAATTCCCACAGTCGTACAAGGACATCCAACGTTTGACTGGTAGAATAGCATCGTTGCGGAGGTTCATGTCTAAATCGGCAGAAAGGTGCTTGCCGTTCTTTAACACATTGAAAGGGCCGAAGAATGCAAAGACGTTTCAGTGGACTTCGGAGTGCGAGGAAGCTTTCCAAGGAATCAAGAGGTATTTATATTCGGCACCTTTGTTGGTGAAGCCAGTTCTTGCTGAACCTTTGTATTTGTATCTGGCTGCAAGTTCATTAGCTGTAGGAGCAGTTTTGGTGCGTGAAGTTGGGGGTAAGCAGCATCCGATTTACTATGTGAACCATGCCCTTAGGGACGCAGAAACAAATTATCTAAACCTTGAGAAGTTTGCTTTTGCTTTGATCATTGCCAGTAGAAAGCTTTGGCAGTATTTCCAAGGTCGGATAATAGTGGTATACACAGATCAGCTATTGAAGAAGGTGTTGGGGAAGCTAGAGGTTTCAGGGAGACTTGTTGCGTGGACGATGGAATTATCTCAATTTTTTATAGAATAATATCTATGGACAACTATTAAAGGTCAAGCCTTGGCTGATTTTGTGGTAGAATGTTCGTTTTTCAAAGTTAACGGGAGTCTGAACGAGGTGGAAGTATCTACGGAAACGGTGGCTACACTTCAACAGGTACACGATTTTTAGACATTACATGTTGATGGATCTTCTACTTCGGACCTTAGTGGTGTTGGGATCATTCTAACGAGTCCGGAGGGATTCAAAGTGCAGCAAACTATCAGATTTGAATTCAGGGCAACGAATAATGAGGCTGAATACGAGGCGGTGTTAGCAGAGTTACGTCTGGCCAAGAGTTTGGAGGTTCAAAAGTTGATTATTTACAGTGATTCTCAACTAGTCATCAAACAAGTGTCGGGGGAATATGAAGCTCGAGACTCTAAAATGATTAAGTATCTTGCAGAATTGAAAGATCGACTTCAGTACTTCGGCTCGTGCGAATTTTAAGGTGTTGGTCGAACTGATAATTCAAATGCTGATGTATTGTCGAAACTGGCTACAACTGAATCGAGTACTTTTGATGGATCAGTTTACTTGGAGGTTTTGAAGTAGCCCAGCATACAGCACGGGGAGGTAATGTTCGTCGAACGATCTAATTATTGGATGACACCAAATATAAACTATTTGACAGATGGCGTACTACCCTCGGATCAAATGTTAGCCAAATAGGTGAAGTACAAAAGTGCAAACTTCATACTTATTGATGGAGATCTA
The DNA here is from genome assembly GCA_020205555.1 of Panax stipuleanatus. NCBI lineage: Eukaryota > Viridiplantae > Streptophyta > Magnoliopsida > Apiales > Araliaceae > Panax > Panax stipuleanatus. The sequence goes on from CM035118.1 coordinate 151,774,137, forward strand.
TATCAAAGGGCTTATTCCTCTCTATTGCTGAAGTGTTTGGTTCCGTATGAAGCTGAATATGCCCTTCGGGAAGTTCATGAAGGCATTTGCAGTGATCATATGGCCGCGAAGTCACTAGCATATAAAGTGCTTTGTCAAGGGTATTATTGGCCAACTATTTTCAAAGAGGCTACCGATTACGTGAAGAAGTGTCAGAAGTGCCAACTGAATAGTCCGATCCCACATCAGCCACCAGAAGTGTTATACTCGGTTTTATCTCCTATACCTTTTGTGACGCCCCCCAGAATAGGTCCAGTCAATCCAACCCATTCTGAGTCGCCAAATACATGGTACAGAATTTAAATACAAACTTTATATCATACGGTTGTGCAAAATACGACCACACAACTGTGAGTGTCAATACAAATATGTAGAAAATATTAATATTCAAACTAAGTCCTCATTACAATTATTATCACACTATTTATCAGAAATAGTGAGGACTACTACTGCTCTAACTCGGACCATCACTCTGTCCCCCGACTAGTCCCTGCGACATTCTCATTTCCTGAAGAGGACAACAGATGAAAAAGGTGAGCTCAACTAGCTCAGTAAAGAATATTATGACTAAGATAATGAAAAATAAATTATCGTTAGTCTTCAACAAATAAGATAAAATATAATGGACAACCAACTTTAGATCAATATTCGCAGCGGAAATAACAATTCATTAGAAGAGTTAAGTAGAGAATGAAGTCTACTATCTTCTATGATTTAAAAGTTCATCATCAATATTTTATCCCTGTAACATCAATCAATATACATCTCGAATCAAATATTCATCTTTGCACTACAGGCCAAAGATATTCATTTGTATCATCAGTGGTCATGTTCATCTCAACACCTGTCATCTTTGCACTATAGGCCAAAGATATTCATCAGGTAATCATTCATCTTTGCTCTACAGGCCAAAGATATTCAGTTACATCACCTTTTAGGACTGAGGATGATGAAAAATATTTCAAAGAACGAATCCAATGAGATAAAAGACAAAGATTAAGGATTCACATTTTAGTTTTTCTAAATTTAAAAATACTTCATAATAATACTTTGTGGAGCAAAATTCAAGAATAGAGCTCAAAACTTGGATACAATCAAAGATAGTAACTATAACAGACAATTTGGACAAACAGAAAAATTTTTAATTTTTTCGTGAATAGTGCCGTATACGTGAATAGTAACTCCGACGGAAAAAGTAAGAATTTCATAATAAAATCCATGACAATGTTTCTGTATAATGATATTGAAAAGAATAACATCATTTACGAAAGAAATAACATCCCTTACCTCAAAAGAATAGTACATCTGGCTGAAATATCGGATATAATACCGAAGAAAACTTGCACTGAATAGCAACATTCAAAGTATTGAAATACTCACAAAAATACGCTCGATATTATAGAGAGAGAAAACTTATGATTCTGATGTGATTTTCAATTCTAACCTAAGCACCCTATTTATAGGAAAAGCTTAGGATGCCAAAGGAGACTAAATTAATAAAATAATATTATTTTTTTAAAAAAATCTCCAGCCGCCGGCTGCTCTTCAAAAATCAGATTTTCAACAAAAGTGGGGCCCACCCATTAAAAAAATATTTATTTTCCGAAACTTCAATAATTCATAACAAATAGTGTTAGAGTTTATGCCCTAGAGGCTAATTCTTTGATGTAATTGCTTAAACATTTTTGATATTATATTTGATTGAATAAATAAATTATTTTATTATGGTTTTATTTACTGCGTTATATAAATGTTAACATAATAAAAGTCCTTAGAATAGTGATACAAATTATATGGCTTCAAGTATGTGACTTGAACATGAGATCATATAGTTACAATTAGTATCATTACTCTTAAATGTCCCTAGTCGAGTGTCATTGTTAATGGGACAACAATGATACATTGAGACTAGTATGTGGATTGACTGATGGCCAAATCTCATTGGTCATAAATATATGAGATATTGAGTCAATGCATAGGTATATGTTAGAGAACAATATACTGGGCAGACCCACCATGAGAATTCTACGTGGAGCATTATGCAAAGTATCATAAGCAATTCTCATAGTGACAATGATGTAATGATCCTCCGACCTGAAATCACTATATTACTACACGAGAATTTATGTACTTTGATATCATCAAAGGCCACCTTTAATAGGTGGACGATAAAGGTGATTATTGGGTACATCATGAATCGTGTGAGGAATATGAGTGATCTAGATGGAATTTCACCCTCCTATATATTAGGGGTGATATCTATAGGCCTCTTGATTGAGTAGGACTATGAAATGCATGGCCATGCTCAAATAGTGATTTGTTTCATATAGTCTACTCATCGATCAAGAAAACTCAGATTAAATTATGAAGAGGATAACACATTCCATGCCTCGAGTTTAATCTAGGATGTCAAGGTTAAAAGGATTAAATTACATTGAAACATTGGTCACGAAAAGGTTGTATCGAATCACCGATCTTATTATTATTTGAGTAGCAGTGATGCATTACTAGATGCCGCTCATTGTTTATAATTTTATAATATAATTTTAAAATTATTGCCAACATAATAATTACCTATAGGGTCACACACTTAGAACGTAATTAAAAGGGAATTAATTTAAATTGTATGGATTTAAATATATCAATATGATTGATATTATTTAAATTATAAATTTAAATTAATAGGATAATTTGTATATATATATATATATATGTATATTAATTAAGTAAGACTTAATTAAAATATAATATATATATATATATATATATAAATTTGAATTTTATTTTTTTAATTGGATTAGGTTTTGGTTAATTCCTTTAACTGCTATATATATGATATATCAGCTGTTTAGGGTATCATCGATATCAAAACCCTAGCCGCTCTTAGAGAGAGACTAGAGAGAAAATTTTTAAAAAGTCCAGATCCTTTGCGGCTAGTACCGCAGCTTTCCTTGCTGCAGATCGTGTGATGATTCGCGGGACGTTCGTGTGGATACCGTAGAGGCGCAGTTCCGTTGGATTGCGTTGAAGATTCGAAGCAGTTTCAGAATCTCCATCGTCTCCTTTCAGGCTTGAATAATCGGTAAAATATATCTTAACCTCTGAATTAATATATTTTCGCATTGATCCTGTTTTAGGGTTTCGGAAAATTTTTAATTTCCGCTGCGTTTATGTGCCGAAAACCCTACAAATAGCCCCTTTGTCAGAAAAATACAAATTCTATGTCCTTCCATAGGAAATTTAATTTTCTACAACTTTGTAGAAGGAAGTTTTTCCAAATTCTAAACATAAATTATCCGAAATTCATAAACAGATGATTTTTCACACCAAAATATTGATAAAAACTCATCAGCGCTAATTCCTTCTTTAATAATCACAAAATAAATATTTCCTTATCATATAAATCAATAATTAATTATTCACAAATAATATTACAAAACTACAATATTGACAACCAGGTCGTTCCCAAGAAAGAGGGGGCCTTCCGATAAGGACTTCTCCTTACTGGCGCGCAATTAAATAACCCATCCTAGATAGAACTTCCTTAGACATTGTCAATAATGCTATCTAATAATATTATTCAAATAATATGAATTATTGAGTTGATAATGTGAAATACCGTGCAGTGACAATTATTGAATCAATAATACAAATTATCAACTGTAGCCATTATTGAATCAATCATATAAAATAGCAACGTAGCAATTATTGAGTCAATAAAATATCAATTTAACAATTATTGAGTCAATAATATAAAATATTGAACAGTAATTACTGTAACAATAATTGAGTAAGTGCCTTTTCACGTAAGACTCAATAATTCAAAATACTGTGCAATACCGTGTGCTATTGTGCAACACCGCGTATCACTGTATTTTAACCACCGGGTATTTCAACAGTACTAACGGTAACAACTACGCCGTTATTTATAAAAAGGTTATTTCTGTCGCTTTCTATATCCGACAGTTATTTCGTTGTGGGGCCCACAAATAGCTGCGCCGTCGTACGAATATTCCCCGACAACAAGAATATTCCACGACCAAATGAATATTCCCCGACAACCAAAATATTTTATAACCACTTGCTCATTTTAAAATATTTGCACATTTCACCCTTAACTTCACATTTATCAATCAACACCTTACTATTTCGAAATAATATATAAAGAAAATTAAATCTTTATTCATAAAAGTTGGGGTCTTACACCTTTTGTTGTCTGGGGGGTAGATATACTGGGTCCACTCCCAAAAGCGAAAGGTCAGGTCAGTTTTGTTATAGTGGCAATTGATTATATGACTAAGTGGGTAGAGGCGAAACCACTTCAACTGATTACGGAGTAGGAATGTTTGAAGTTTCTGAAGGAGTCAGTAGTGTTCCGATTTGACATTCCTATGGTGGTAATTTCAGATAATGGGCGTCAGTTTGTGGGATCAAAATTTGAGGCATTCTTGAAGAAGTTGGGAATTCAGCATCGGAAGACTTCGGTTGCTCATCCACAATCTAATGGGCAAGTCGAAGTGACTAATAGAATACTTCTAAATGGGATTAAAAGAAGATTAGACGAAGCAAAGGATAAATGGACCGAAGAATTACTCAGCGTGTTATGGGCTTATCGGACTACGCCAAAAACTACGACGGGAGATTCGCCATTTCGACTGGCATACGGTTCTGATGCTCTAGTTCCGGTGAAAATTGGGTCTACAAGTCTTCGTGTCAGTTAATTTAAAAAATTATACAACAAGGAGGGACTCAAGGCCAATTTAGATCTGCTCGAAGAAGTCAGGGAGGCAGCCTTGGTAAAATTGGCTACATATCAACGTCGTGTGGCTAAGTACTACAACAAAGGGGTAAAGCTTCGGAGATTCAAAGTTGGGGATTTTGTTCTTCGGGAATTAAAGGCTTCTACACCTCAGAATATGGGTAAACTCATGCCAAATTGGGAGTGCCCTTATGAAGTCGTTAGCGTACCGAAGCCCGAAACTTACCGGTTGCGAGCCTTATTTGGGTCTGAGATTAAGAACACTTGGCATGCTGGAAGGCTCCACAAATATTTTCAGTAGATCCAGTGTCAAAGTCCAGAAGTCTGTAACTACTACGGCAATTATCAATAAAAGTGGCTTTTTCTCCAATGATGGCTTTTCTTTCTGATAATAATAAGGTTGGATCCTTTCGACTTTTCTGACAAAGCGAAGAGGAATATTTTTTGGGTTGAACCTGTTCGGCTCTGGGAGAGAACGAGCTTGCCAGCTTGGTATAAGGTTGGATTCCTTCGTCTCCTCGTATCGAAGCGAACTATTGATGGTCCAACCCGATCGGCTCTCGGAAAGAACGTGGTCACCAGTAATAAGGTTGGATCCTTCGACTTTTCTGACAATGCGAAGAGGAATATTTTTTGGGTTGAACCTGTTCGGCTCTCGGAGAGAACGAGGTTGCCAGCTTGGTATAAGGTTGGATTCCTTCGTTTCCTCGTAGCGAAGCGAACTATTGATGGTCCAACCCGTTCGACTCTCGGAGAGAACATGGTCACCAGTAATAAGGTTGGATCCCTTCGACTTTTCTGACAAAGCGAAGAGGAATATTTTTTGGGTTGAACCTGTTCGGCTCTCGGAGAGAACGAAGTTTCCAGCTAGGTATAAGGTTGGATTCCTTCGTCTCTTCGTAGCGAAGCGAACTATTGATGGTCCAACCCATTCGGCTCTTGGAGAGAACGTGGTCACTAGTAATAAGGTTGGATCCCTTTGACTTTTCTAACAAAGCGAAGATGAATATTTTTTGGGTTGAACCTGTTCGGCTCTCGGAGAGTACGAGGTTGTCAGCTTGGTATAAGGTTGGATTCCTTCGTCTCCTCGTAGCGAAGCGAACTATCGTTGATCGAACCTGTTTGACTCCTGGAAAGAATGAGTTTACCAAGTTATAAGGTTAGTTCCCTTCGTCTCCTCGTAGCGAAGTAAAATATATTTTTGGCTGAACAAGGTTGGATTCCTTCGATCTTAGGACGGCGAAGTGAATATTTCTGGTCTAATCCCTTCGGCACTCGGAGAGAACGGGATTACCAAATTGTTATATGGCTGGATGATATTATTAATTCCTCGGAACAACTATTCTCATTGAGAGCTCGGTGATTTATTCATTCTAACAATGGTGTATAGCATTCTTCGATAATGAGTAAGTCTCATCTTATATTATTACTTGACTTTATTCGAAGTGTTGAAGTTAAATCACATATTGTTTGAATAACAATATAACTTAAACTGAAAAGGAGTAAAAAGGGATAAGATATATTTCATTAAACATAATAAAGAAATTACATTATCGTTGAAATCTGTACAAGTTTATAAGGGATAGATTATCTTCGCCATCACTCTCCGTCTTCGTCATCGAAAAAGTCAAAGAGTAATGTATTCAGAGAGGCAGCAGCTAGTTTTGCTTTGCCTTTGCTTCGGGCCTGTTCATAACCCTCGGCATACATCTGAACTATTTCATTTGTTAACTCGGCGGATTTACGGTATTCAGTTTGAATTTCTTTCCGAAGCCCCTCGGTAATAGGGGGCCGGCCAATTTGAGGTCGTGAAGCTCCTTCTCAACTTTGCCCCGTAGGTCAAATTATCATTCCTCGGACTTCTTAGCCTCGACGAACGCTTGGGTCAGATTTTGATTATTTTGAGTTAGTTGCTCGTTGGCCCGTCGCAAACCGTTATTTTGTTCAGCAGTCCTTTGTTGAAGGGCTTCGGCTGCTGCCAGTTGTTCCTTCATCTTGGCAAGATCGTTTTGGAGACCTTTACAGTTGAAGCGTATATTTTCGTGTTCACTCATCTCCTTTTCCAGCGCAGACCTTAAAATGCCATTTTCTCTTCGGGCCGCCTCTTCTTCGGCTTTGGCTTTGGCTTCTTTATACCTTTGATAGAGATGCCCGAAGATTCCATTTGCCTACAGTTATCCTGAGTTAATAAAATGCCTAAAGAAGATATTTGTAAGCGGAAATGGTTAAGTACTTACTCTAGCCTGGTTAGCCATGCCTTATTCCATCAGATCAGCAATGGAACTGTTGCCGAACCGATGGTTGTCTGTGTCCAGAACGAAAGAATTATAGAGATGTAGAGGGAAGTCTTCGTTCTGATCAGGCCATAAGCTAGGCGATCGAGAATCTCCAAACGTTGACCCAAAGAAAGGATGGTTTGATCGTTGTGGAGAGGGTATTGGCTGGTCTTCAGCTAATGATTAGTCATCTGAAGGATGCTTTTTCTTTCGAATAAGAGGAGAACTAGGTTCAACCTCAAATTCATCAAGTTCGGTGGGCGAAGGTGGTGGTGGAGGTTGATTCGATTCAGAAGGAGGTACTCTCAATTCTTCGGTTGTGAGAGGTATAATTTTGACTTTAGCCTTTTGCTTCTTGGTAAGGAGAACCTTAGTACGATTAGCGATAGGCTCGAGGAGGCTCTCGGTGAGGATAGGGGCTGGAGTATGTCTGGGCTTTCTAGCAGCTCTCTTCTTTCGGCGAGGCTGGCTAGACCCTTCGGCAGGGTTTAATTCGGCCGTTGGGGGTTCGGTATACTAGGCTTCGGAAGCTTGTGCTTCAGTTTCTTGATTTTCGGGAGAATCTTGGGTTGGTTGGACAGAAAAGAACTGTTCTAAATCCCTTCGGTCAGGAGAAGAAGGCCTGATCAAGGACACTGTACACAAAGAAAAATATTTCAGAATAGTGATCGAAGAAAAATTGAAAAATTATACAAGAATTGGGTTCAAAACTTACATTTGTGGTTGAATAGCCAGGCGTGCTTACGTAGAAGGGCGAAGCTCCATTCCTTCATGGGAAGCTTCTCCATAAGCTTTGCTATCTCCTTTATACGATCTTCGGGAAAATCACCAAGATCTGCAGTGGCGTGCGCAGAGGTGGTCCAATCGGGAATAGAAGAGATTTCGGGTCCTTTAACGAAGAACCATTTTTCATACCATTTCTTGTTACTCGAAGGTGTGTCTATCAAAGGGAGTTTCCCGAACTTGGAATTAGGTTTTGAGGCTTGTTTACCCAGCACCTTGAAGCCCTGTTCGCGAGATTTGTCGAAGACGAAAAGGGTGAAGAAAAAGTCAACGGAGGGGGAGACCCCTACCTCACTGCAGAAAGCAATGAAGGCCAGGATGTGGATGTAGGAATTGGGGACCAGTTGGGAAAATCCCACGCCCATGAACCCTAGAAGGGTAATGATGAAAGTATGAAGAGGAAATCGGATTCCTCTTTCTAAAAAATGAGGCATGGCGGTCCAGCCGTCGGGGCGATCATACATTCGGTCGGTGAGGGCAGGTGCTTTCAAATGATGGGTGTCTGGAATCAGATAGCGTTCTCGGATGAGTTTGAGGTCATCCTCTGTCAGCTTAAAAGGGTTGTTGGCAATGGGGTGTTGTTCCTCATCCTCAAAGTGGAAAGGAGGGGGTACAGGGATGGGGGGTGTAGGATTTTTACTAGAAGATGGAGCAGACCTTGGGTTTGGAGAGGTCGAATTGGAAGAAGGAGGAATCTCAGACGTCAGGTTAGGGTTCTCTGTGTTTTGGGAAGTCATTGTTGACAGATTGATTGAAAGAGAAAACCGGGAGAAGAAGAAAGTTAGAGAATTTTGAATCTCAAGTGAACAGGTAAAGTTATCCAAAATGAAGGGTTTGAGGCTTTATAGAATTGTCTTTTCGGTGATTCACAAAACTCGAGGGCTGCACATTTAATGGAAGTAATGATGAAGGAGGCTGACGTCTGTTCTTGATATTGGAGAAGCCGTCGATTGCTTTTTTGAATTTGAAATGTTGGCGTGTATTTCTGAATTTGGAGGGTCTGCATCTGGACAAGTGCCTTTTGTTAATTGGGCTTTGTCGAATCTGTTTTTTCTTTTAACGTTTGGGCCGGATTCCTATACTCTTTCATCAAACATGCTGTTTAACAAAAGACTGGGGGGCAATGTTGGGCCGCAATTATTTAGGCCGGTCAAATCTTATTTATTTTGGGCTTTTCGGGTCTAACCCATTTTTACTCTTGGAGCATTAGGCTATTATCTAAATTATTGTTTATATAAATCTTGGGCTAGAGCTGGTAGTGGAAGATAGGTGGCAGCTCCTAGGACAATGGCCTATTAGAGAAGGATTAGCAAAAAGGATAATTAGCAGGCGGCTAATTAAGTGATGGGCCTTAAGTTGTCTTAAGCTACCTTCATTAATGAGCAGTTGACATAATATTGACTTAAGTAGAGAGCAAAGTATGGTAAAGCCTGCATTCAGTCAGCTGACGTAAGCATCGGGGGAAAACATGCAAGTTGGTGAGATAGTATATGAGTACAGGACACTACACAAAAAAGGTAACAAAATATTTTTTCTCTCCAGACACTAGAACACACAACCTCTATTGATAATCCTTTTTTTCGACTTGTACTTATTTTCACACCGGAGCGATCCCCGATGACCCAAAGCCGTCGAGATCTGATGTTGACGTATTTACTATGCAGAATTAAAGCGTGTTTTGGTGATTGAGGCGAGTGACGAAATCTTGGCGTTAACAGAAATATTATTATGAAAATCGTAATTCAATATGTCATATACAAACTTTACTATTTGGAAAGAAAAAAAAACAGAACTCTCATTTTCAATTAAAAGTACAATAATAAATCATCATTTAAAGGTAATACTGACTTTTACTTTTTATTTTGTATAATCAAGTTACAGTAATCTTATTGTTCTTTTTCTCTATTTCTATTTTTTTGGTCGTTGATAAAAGAAGGGTGACCATGGCACTTGAACCTTAAATGTATGAATGTCAGACCTTAATTTTTAAATAAAAAAACTTATTTTATTTTTATATATTATTTTAAATATTAATGTGTAAAATTGATAAATGATAATGTTAAAGATAATATATACCAATTATAAGAAATAAAAAGAATGTCGACGGAGACGCCAAAGAATGTTTGGTACTGTAGGACAGAGCCGTAACAACCGATTATTGATGAATTCCACAGCATAATAATTGTCAGATACAAAAAATAACAAAATAAATATTAAAAAAGTTATCAGCTGAACTGTTACATTTAACTATTAAAATACCCGACAATAAAAGAACATTAACGCATAGTGTCACTACACTATTCCACATTAATATTGAATCATTATTGGTACAGTAATAAGGGTAATAATCGAAAATTATGTATTTAAAAGTCGTAAGTACTGAACAATCTCAGAGCTCAGAGAAAGAAAATTCAACATGTAAATAACATTGTATACATAAATAAATGTGATATTAATATATTAAGTAATTAAGTAGAAGATTGATAAATATAATAATAATAATGAATAGTAAAGAAAAAGAATTTTGGTAAATTAAAGGTAATCTTAAAATGTGAAAGTTGTGTCAAAATTATATGTGATAAATTGAAGATAATCCTAAAATGTGATAATTGTGATAAAATAATATGTGTTAAATTAAAGATAATCTTAAAATGTGAAAAGTACTAAAGTTGATTAACCTTTTGGCTATTGAAGGGGGATTTAGCATAAGGAGTTGGAATAACCTTGTTATATACTTGTTCTTCCCCCCACTCTCTAAATATTTCTTAGCTTGAATGTTTCTTTTAGCTAGTGTGCTAAATATACTTAAATGTTAGTAACATCAGTAAAAGTGCGAGTATTACTCAAGTAAGTATTTTCTCTAAAGTATAGTTACACAAACACCCACACACATTACATAATATTTACAACTCTTTATTTAGAAGATTTTTCCTTTTTAAAGATTAATTTTGAAAAGTTATTTTATTATTTTGAAAGTTTATTCCACTTCATTTTAAACACTACACAAATTTATTTTATAAATATCATTAAGTCAATTTTTTGTCAATTTCACAAACAAATACAAAATAGTGTACACTATAAAATTTATATGTGATAGTTATTAATTTAATTATAAATACATATATAGGTTGATCGATTACATAAAAAACGAAATATAGTCATATGCTAAGGTAAGAGATATTATTTTCACCAGGCTCCTAAATTTAAATCTACTATGATAAAAAAAAAAATTATTCATTTTACCGCCCTTAACATTAAACGGTGAAAAATTCTAAAATAATAATTCATTACAAATTCTTTAATAGTTTATGCTTGATCTAATATATTTTGACTTGAACTTTCCTATTGAATTCTGACCGTTGTTTTTGAATTGCGAATTTTGGATTGTGAACATTTTGGACTTTGAACCTTACATTTGGACTATGAACATTTTGACTAAAACTCTCTATTTGAACTGTCAACATTTTAGATTGTTAAATTTTACTTGTACCGTGAATCTTACCGTTGAACTTCCTATATATGAATCTTGGACAATACTTTTGGATTTGAACTCATTCTAATATTCTGGATATCGTATTGACAATTTGCTCATTATTGAACTATGAGAAAAGTAAATTATTCTTTAAACATAAATAAATTGCAGATCTCTAATAATCATTCATTGTTTTATTATTTTATGCTTATTCTTTGTTATTTGCACTAACCATCAGGAATTCAAGTTGTTGTGAATATATTTGGCTTGGGTGCAAAGATAATATTGTTGTTAGGTGTTTTTAGCATGTGTGATGAAAATACGTGGTGAAAGTTTTCTTTAGCTTTTTAGCTTTGGTGCAAAGAAAAATGGTTGTTTGACATGATCCTGACCATTGGTGTTAACGATGATGAAGTCCAACTGATGAATTTTAATTTAGAGAAAATATTAGACATTATTGTCTAATTGACTATCTTAATAGATTGCTTATTCCGCTGCAAGTTATTAGTTAAAAAATTATGATGTATAATATTTTCAAAATCTCTGATTTAATCACCGTTGAAGGCTAAATATAATTTTATTGTTCGTTATTGTAGTCATGATTATTCGAGGTTACTCTCTTCGTTTCCTAATTCTTTTCAAAAAAATGAGAATGTAACCAAAGCTAGCGGGGAGGACAGTAAATAGAATTATGATTTGAGTTAGTAACTGTCTACCAAGTTATAAAATAGTGTACCAATAATTATAGTGAGTACTTAATATGTGTATTACCGTGTGATACACTATATTTTAATAATTATGATTGTGTGAGTTAATTTATTGTTTCATATTTTAACAACTTAAATTAAATTGTGTAAGCTCGAATTTGGGGGGTCACAATGAACACTTAAAAGTGTAGTAAATCTCACTAGTTAGATGTTAGAGGTAAACAGTTTTTGGGATGCACTTTTGTCATATTTACCCGTGTGTTTATGATTATTTTCTTTTTACTTCTCTAGTCCCCACAACATACCAGAGCCTAAATGGATTTTTACTTACTTATCCAGTCCACATATACTTGCCACCTTCGAATAGGCCCATTTCAGAATTCTATGCCTGTGGCAAAAGTAATTTCTAAGTCAAGAAAGGTAAGAAAAGAATGCAAAAAATAAAAATTTTGAACCCCATTTTTCTTAGACATTTTTCTGACCAAAATGATAGGAAAGCTAAGAAAAGAGAAATGAGTTTAAAAAATTCAACCAACAGGTCGAAAAAAATGATTCAGCCAACTCAAAAAAATTAAAAGTATAAAAAAATCAGGTAAAAATCGGTGACTTCGTCTGAACCAATTAATCATTCACTAGTCTATAGGTTTTACATGTTTGCATCTAGCTAAAAAATACCAACTAAGCATATGAAGAATTATTCAAATTTATCATTCCCCATGTCAGTATTGTTTGTGTGTGAGTTTCCAGTTTAATCGATCTAACCAGCCAATCTTATTCTTAAAACATTGATAAAAAGAGAGAAAAAATTACATTTATTAAAGTTGTGTCACTCTTTTTTCTCCTTTTTTACTCTTTTATTCCTATTTTTACTCTTCACTCCCCCATAACTTCTTCTACTTTGTGAGTTTTTGACACTAGCATTCCTAAAAATTTATAATTCAGGAAATGATAGGAAAATAACTTTTTTTTTTTAATTTTGTTTATAAGTTTGATAAGAAAATTAAGACGTATGTTTAAAATTTGTTTAATGTGTTACAAATAATAAACTATGGAATTAAAAATAAATTTTTAAACTTATTTCTCTTTCCTTAGCTTTCCTACCATTTTGGTCAGGCAAATATCTAAGAAAAATGGGGTTCAAAAGTATTATTTTTTGCATTCTTTTCTTACCTTTCTTGACTTAAAAAACTCACAAAAATAAAACTTATAAGGAAAATTATAAATTTTCTTAACTTTTATATTCTTTCTTTAATTTTAAAACTCACTCTTTATTCTTTCATCCATATTCTTATAATTTTTATTTAAATATTTTTTAACACCTGAAAAAGGGTGAAATTCGTCTATCAATAGCCCATATAATGTTTAGTTAATTGATAATTGTTTCTCTCTCATGATGACACTAAATCACTACAATCAAATGCTCTCTAGAATTTTATACTGCTTCATTAGTGCAAAGGAACATCGAATTTCTATACTCGTGCAGTAGCTTTGCTTATGCTGATGTGGTTGTGCCACATCACCCCGGTCGCCACACCCGGGAGCAATGCTACTATCACATAAAAACTATCACATAACTCTCACATACACACACATACATATTGTGGATCCCTGTCCTGACATGCAGGACATGCAGTATATATGTGTGTGTATGTAAAAATTATATAAAATAATTTATGTGATAGTAGCATTATTTCCACACCCGGTCCCCAATCCCTGTCCCCCTATAATTATTCCCCCTATAATTATTCTTCTGCATAATAACATTTGGAAATTGATATTCTTAAAAGCATTTTTCATGTCTTTGAAAAGAATATTTCATTATTCGTCTCTTCTAAAATTAGAGATACAATTTAACTTTTAAAGTAGCATATTAAACCTTAAATTGGTGTGAGATTTTTTTTTAATTTTAATTGATACAATTATTATAATTATATAATATATAATAAAAACTATTAATCATATAATTTATTTTATTATAAACTTTTATGAATCATATCAATTTTAAAGTTTAATATATCGTCGTTCGACCTCAAAACTCAAATTATATGTATAATTTTAGAACAGAGGAAATATAAACTTTAACCAGGACTCGCACCAAAGCCCCAAGGATGGGTCAGTTTGTTTAGGGGTAATATGTTCCTCCATAATTATTTTTTTTTTGTTTTATGACTCGAATAAAAATAATTTATTATTAAGAAAAAAAATATGAAAAAGGTTAAAAATTTACTTAACTTCGCATTTTGACTCTCATAAGTTAAAACAACCCCATTACTTTAATTATTATAAATTGATAGTCGTTTGGTTACTGTTATAACTCATTATTTTTGTTGATACGACTTTTATTTAAATTTGTTGTTTACGTTGAAGACTAGCTACTAAATTCAACAAACAACAAATGTGGCTCTTCTTGTTCGTAGTGGTTAAGGAATCATTTCAAAGGCCAAAGGGTTCGATGGTCCATAATTCATTGACTTTTAATCGCTGTGAATGTATGTATAAAAATTTCAATTTCAATAAATATTATAAATTATTTTGGAAGTCAAAAAAAAAAATGGACCGGTCGCCACTTTTGGGTCTTCCTAGACTTTTTGAAAAATTATAGGCACGTGATAATTAATTTTTCTTAAATAAAACTATGCCGTTAACAATTTGTTTTGATTATTGAGATCAACTATAACCCCAAAAGAATTAGATTCCGTAAACAACAATCAAAACAACATAGTTTGTATAACAAAGACTAAATTCCAGATCACTCCAAATTTTATTTTGAATTAAATACATCATAAATTTTGAGTTTCAATATAATTTGTACATTTTGTACCAAAGTTTAGGATGCACATTATTTTAATGTAAAAGGTGGTGAGCGGGCAAATTATTTTTTGAAACTCAAAATTTAGAGTGCATTTAATTTAAAATAAAATCTAAAGTGCAAATCGATTTTTAAGTTAAAGTTCAGGGTATAAATTAGAGATTAGTCTATAATAAAAGTAATTACTTTCTACGTTCTTATTATCAAATTAAGCAGAGGGATTAAGAGCCTGTTCGGAAATGATTTATAAGTTGGTTCAAATCAACTTATAAGTAATTTGTTACTATTCACCTGTTCGGGAATGACTTATTTTTTTATTTATAAGTTGAGTTTTAAGTTACAAAAAAAAGTAAGTATTTGTAACTTATTTTAAAATAAGTTAATTCAACAAAATGTAATGTCTATTTTGCACCTCTTTTTATTAATGTCATTTGTAATAATCTTTACATTTATTTTAACTTATAAGTCATTATGAGCCGAACAATTTCATAACTTGTTTTAATTTAATTTTTGACTTATAAGTCAAATTGATGCCGAACGTTTTTATTTATAAATCACAACTTACTTATAAATTAATATATATTTTAACTTATAAGTCATTTCCGAACATGTCTTAAATGTTTTTGTGATCATTATTGTTTCTTCGTCTCTATATATGAGCTCTACAACAAAAAAACAATAATGTTCGCAAAATCCTTGATTCCTCTACTTAATTTGACAACTTGTAATAACATAAAAGGAGCGAAAAAATAGATACCGACTATTTTTCTCAAATATTTACTAGTACATACCTACTGATTTATTTGTATTTTACTTAATTAATTTATACCTACTAGTCCGACAGACAGTAACCACACAATGATAAAACTTGCATGACAAATAAAAAAACCTCTTGTTTCAAGATGGAGAGAATTAATAATATTTATGAGAGATGTTTTAGAATATTAGCATGCATCTCCTAAATAAAATATATTTACTTGATATTTTTTCTATAATAATGGTATTAGATTATAGATTTGGAGAATTATATATTATAGCGGTATTTATTTTTAAAGTAATAAAGATCATTTAAAATGTTGCGTTTACTAGAAAATTGAAAAAATATCTATAAAAACATATTTATTTTTTATTCCACAATATCAACAGCCGAAATTTAAAGATTTTAAAAAACAAACAAAACGTAAAATGGGGACGGAGAAATCAATGAGAAGTCGTCAGTGGAAAGAGTTAAATAAAAAAAACAAAATGACGGTTATTATTACCTACCTCTGATCAACGGCCACGATTTTCTCTTTCCCCCCGCCCCCCTTCACCGTCAGATTTTCATCCACTCTCGTTTTGACCGGAAAATCTTCAAATATTTGTTGCCCTCTTTACGCTTTCTTTCTCTCTCTTCAACTAAAATATAGTTACATATAGAGAGAGAAAGCTCAGTCCTCTACACCTAAATCTCTCTACCCATGGCTGCTTCTTCATCATCTTTTCCTCCCTACCAATCCCTCATCTCCCGCTCTATCCCAAACAACCATGGCTCCACACAGCAGCATTCTGATCGGCTCTCCCTCCCTGGGATCAATCTCAGCTCCATTTCCGCAACCAGAACCCTATCACACGCCTCAAGCGCCTTCATACCGGCTCGGAGAGTGGGATTACTCGCATCCGTGAGGGCGTCGGCGGTGGCGGAGACTCTAGAGAAGACTGATACCGCATTACTGGAGAAATCGGTCAACACGATCCGGTTCCTAGCTATCGATGCGGTCGAGAAGGCAAACTCTGGTCACCCGGGTCTGCCCATGGGGTGTGCTCCGATGGGTCACGTGTTGTACGATGAGGTTATGAGGTATAACCCGAAAAATCCATATTGGTTCAACCGTGATCGGTTTGTGCTCTCGGCTGGACATGGGTGTATGTTACAGTATGCACTACTTCACCTAGCTGGCTACGACAGTGTCAAGGTAAAAAGAATTTATTGCGAGTATTTTTTTTATATATATAAAAAAGCAGGTGTTTTTGAGATTTAACTTACCTTTGTTTGTTTTTATTTTGGAATTTTGGGTGGTTACTTTGTTCTGAATATTGAATATTGTTTCATGAGCTTGTATTGATTGTGGGTGGTTAGTAGTGTTGCTTCTTTAGGCTATGTTTTTTTTGCTTACCTATGTTTGGATCACGGTGTTGCCAACTTTCTATTATTCGATGTCTTCACAGCTTTTAAGATTGTTTCACTTGTATTATTGTCAATGTTGGATATTGTTATGCAAGAGGAGATTAAAAGTATTTGTAATTTTATACAGCCGTTCTTCTTTCTTTCATTTTTTAATACTAAGGTTGCATATGATCCAAGGAAAGTGGGAGGGGTGGTGTTCTTCTGTTTTTTTGGGGCTTTAAATAAGTGGGAGGTGGGAGGGGGTTATTTGGCCAAAAAGGTTTTATAATATACTGCAGGTTGCCTTTGGAAATATGTAAGCATATCTTCATTGATGTACAAGTGTGTGTCTAGTTGCCTAAATTCGTAAGGCGGTTTTAGAATGTTGGTAGGAAACAACTCTTATGAATTAAGAGAACTTCAACATATCGACCACAAACTAAAAATAACCCAGTTACACATTGAGAGGGAAAGACTAAGGTAATTGAGGGTTGCCTACTGTTATTCGTTGACTTGGATTCAGTTAGGATATAGGCAAAGGGAATTCACCCATCGCTTTGTGATAAGGCACGATCAAGAATGGAAAAGTTCATAGTATACATCGTTATCTATGGTGATACGTTCTTCAAATCTTTGTCATTAATCTTATGATGATCTTCAAACATCTTGATGGCTAATGTTGCTCTTGTTGTGAAGTTCTCAAAATGCAGTCACTTTTAATTTTGCTCGCATGCTGACCATGCTTTATGATCGACTTCACTGTTAGGAAGAAGACTTGAAAAGTTTCCGGCAGTGGAGAAGCAAAACACCTGGTCACCCTGAAAACTTTGAGACACCTGGCATTGAAGTCACCACTGGTTTGCTCATAAACCTTTAACTTCACATTTTCATTATTATTCTACATAAAAATAATTCTTTCTGTTCCATATTTGTAAAGTTAAAATTTTAATTTCTTGTGTAGGTCCCCTTGGACAGGGTGTTGCTAATGCAGTTGGTTTGGCTCTTGCGGAGAAGCATTTAGCTGCTCGATATAACAAACCTGGCAATGAGATTGTTGATCACTACACGTAAACCAGCTGGCTTGCTTTGCTCCATTCTGTTGTCTCCTTGAAATTAAATATAGAGAACATATTAAGTTTAGCACTGTCTTATTCATCTCAGTATTTGCCTCATAATGTCTAAATTCTGCTATCTAATTAATTCTGCAAATATCATTTTTCTATGCTTCTCTTAGGTATGTAATACTTGGGGATGGTTGTCAAATGGAAGGAATTACAAATGAAGCTTGCTCCCTTGCTAGTCACTGGGGACTTGGAAAGCTGATTGCATTCTATGATGACAACCACATTTCAATCGATGGTAACACTGGTATTGCATTCACAGAGAGTGTTGATAAGCGCTTTGAAGGACTCGGTTGGCATGTTATATGGGTGAAGAATGGTAACACTGGATATGATGAGATCCGTGCTGCCATTGAGGAAGCTAAGGCAGTTACAGCTAAACCTACTTTAATCAAGGTATCTTACCCAACCGGTTAATGAGGACTTTTTAAGTTAATTTCTACTTTTTTTGGCAATTATACAGCTACCTCAATATTTATGTTTATACAGGTCACAACTACCATTGGTTTTGGGTCACCTAACAAGGCAAACTCATATAGTGTACATGGAAGTGCATTGGGTGCCAAAGAAGTGGATGCCACAAGGAAGAACCTTGGATGGTCACATGAGCCATTCCATGTGCCAGAGGATGTTAGAAAGTAAATATTAATTTTAGGTCTTTAATTCTTTGTGTATCTAGAATGGAATTTAGATCTCTCAGTCAGCCTTGGATTTGACAGGCACTGGAGCCGCCACACCACTAAAGGAGCTGCTTTGGAAGCTGAATGGAATGCCAAGTTTGCAGAGTATGAGAAGAACTACAAGGATGAAGCAGAAGAATTGAAATCTCTTATTACTGGTGAACTTCCTACTGGTTGGGAAAAAGCGCTTCCGGTTAGTGGTGGTTTGCTTTAATATTTTCATATGACGTGCATTTATGTGGGTCATTAGTATTATTTATGAATGGAAATGTGTGTTTCTGATGGTGAAATTTCCCATTTGTATTATTAGACGTATACTCCTGAAAGTCCAGCAGATGCCACTCGTAATCTGTCTCAGACAAATCTCAATACCCTTGCAAAAGTTCTTCCTGGACTTCTTGGAGGAAGTGCAGACCTTGCTTCTTCCAATATGACACTGCTCAAAATGTTTGGTGACTTCCAAAAGGACACCGCTGAGGAACGTAATGTACGATTTGGGGTTAGGGAACATGGAATGGGTGCCATTTGTAATGGGATTGCTCTCCACAGCCCCGGCCTTATTCCCTACTGTGCTACCTTCTTTGTTTTCACAGACTACATGCGAGCAGCCATGAGGCTTTCTGCATTGTGCGAAGCTGGAGTCATTTACGTGATGACTCATGATTCCATCGGGCTTGGAGAGGATGGGCCGACTCATCAACCTATTGAGCATTTGGCAAGCTTCCGAGCCATGCCAAACATCATAATGCTCCGACCAGCTGATGGAAACGAGACTGCTGGTGCATATAAGGTTGCAGTTCTCAACAGAAAAAGACCCTCCGTTCTTGCCCTCTCTCGTCAAAAGCTTCCTAATCTTCCGGGAACATCAATTGACGGAGTTGAGAAAGGTGGGTATATTATTTCTGATAACTCCTCAGGTAACAAGCCAGAGATAATATTGATAGGAACTGGTTCTGAATTGGAAATTGCTGCAAAAGCAGCTGATGAGCTCAGGAAGGGTGGAAAGACTGTACGAGTTGTGTCCTTTGTTTCTTGGGAGTTGTTCGATGAACAATCTGATGCATATAAGGAAAGTGTCCTGCCAGCTGGTGTATTGGCTAGGGTCAGTATCGAGGCTGGATCAACATTTGGGTGGGACAAGATCGTGGGATCCAAGGGTAAGGCGATTGGGATAGATCATTTTGGAGCAAGTGCACCGGCAGATAAGATATATAAAGAATTTGGATTAACTGTAGAAGCTGTGATAACCGCAGCCAAAGCAGTGTGCTAAACCTTCAAACTGATACTTTTACGTGTCAAAGTGGGAAAATGTATTGCGTTCTCTCTGGAAATATGAAGTTTTTCAGTGTAGAAGTTTGGTGGTGTATTGGGTATTAAAAGTCATCTTGATTCCGATAAGAAAAAAAAATAAAGGGAACTTCAAATCCTCCTCTACGTTCTTGATGGAGTTTCTGCCTCAGTTCAAGATGGATGGTCCCTTGGGTTCTTGACTTGTGCTTATAGCTTCATCCTGATGTAATTTTGAGTAACATTTTGAAAGCTATTTTTAGTAGCAGTAGGTTTTTCAGTCTGATTTTCTGTTTTGTGGTGATGCAGTCAGTTTTACCTTTAGCTCTGCGATTTGATATTATTGATGCTTTCTGTTTTCTTGTTCCATCCCATTTGAGAGATTACCCATGTCTTATATCTGAATTTTGTGGGTTGGGTTCTATTCTGTTTTCTGCCGTGCGAGTGTTTTGGTTTGTTTTTTTTAAAAAAAAACTGTGGAGGTACTGAATAAGGTCTTTGTTCCTCGGAACTTTAGCTTGTACAATAGGAAGAACATGCAAATGAAAGCTTTACCTTGGAGCGCATTAAAATTATATTTGGAAATGGTTAAAGTGTTTCTAGGGAGTAAAGATATAGTACTTTATTGGCAATATATGCAAATCGTGATATCTGCTTTGCATGAATCATGACTGGTCTGTTTTTTTCTTCATTTTGTATGAATTCGTTCCCTTTTTTAGTGCGATCACCAAGCTGCATTAATTGAACCTGTGGATAAAGCAGGGGCTGTTTCTCAATCCATATTACATCATGCGTGCTGATATTTAGCCACATCAATTCATTATGGTACAAAGTATTTTTAATTTGCAACTTTCCAGCAAAAACCACTCAATTTTGGTAGTAGGCTCAATAACACGCAGAAAGAAAAAAGTTTTTAAAATATATAATAATTGCATTCAAAAAACTTGAAATGAAACAAATTCAAATCTCTTTCTTGAATTTAAACATCTTTCAACTTCAATTGTAAATGTAGAACTACATAAAGAACCAGATGAAACAAAAAGACACTCCCAAGTGAAACTCCAAATCTGCCCCAAGGGGCCATCAAACAAAACATTCCAACTACCTAATCCAAAAAAGATGACACATATTTAAGAATCAGCAATGGTAACCTCGACCTCGACTCCAGGTTCAATAGTGATAGAAGTAATCTGCTTAACAACATCAGGGGAGCTGAAGAGGTCAATGACACGTTTGTGGACACGAAGCTCGAATCTGTCCCATGTGTTGGTTCCTGGAGATTGAAAGTGAAAAGAGTTAATTAAATATGAGCAATTTCGGTTAATAATAAGCTGTGCATACATGGCATGGCCAACTAGAGTAACCTGAAAAATAGTAAAAAGTCAAGCGGCAAGTCAACAGTATACGGTTTTACATTCTTGGAAGATTTAGCACAGCAATATTTTTAAGAACCAAAATGTCATACTTATGGAATTGGAGAAGTAAGAAACACTACAATTAAACTGTGCTCCACCTAGACGTCAGGATATGACATCCGCTTTCTTTAATGAGAAGGTACCTTCAACCCCCTTCTCCACCCCTCCCGCGGGCACCCCCCCTAAAAAAATCTCAACGGGAAAAGCTCAACCGATAAAGAGCTTGGTCTGTGATAATTTATATTTGGGTTTTGTGAATATTGTCCGCTTCACCCCCAATTCATTGCAAATCAACACAATTGAGAAAACAGAAGAACAGCGTGAGGAGAGAGAAATAGTTTCGATGAGAGCACATACTAGCAGTCTGTAAACAAAAGCCTAAATTTTATGATACAATTCACCATAGTTGGCAAAATGTACTTTGATAGGATGATCATTAGCTAACCTAGCTCAAACACAAGTTTTAAATGCATTATGAGGTACACAACAAAGGTTATATAAACATATAGTAATTTTGAGATACAATTCTTGTTTTGAGGTCCATTAGAAAAATTTATCACAAATGATTAATATTCACTCTGTAAAAGATGCATAACTTTTCAGTATAATTTGACAATTCTTGAAGTGTACTGGGAATATCTCAATATAGAGTTAGCCTAGGAATTACAAAATGTCTTCTATGAAAAAATTCGAAGCTGGTAGAGTGGCTCTGGGATTAGTTTTTAAATACATTACAAAGTACCTTATCTTTCAAGTGTCATCGAAAATACATGATTAAGAACAATCTAATTCCGTTTCAAGGTTTCAATGAAATGAGGGAAACAGTGAATTCTCAAACATATGGGAAGTAAGAAAAATCCAAAACTTATACTCTGTTGCAATATCGCAAATGCTCACTTATAAAAGATAGTATCAATTTTCAGATCTCACTGGGAGTTCTTGCTCAGTTTTTGGTAGGTTGTCAAAGCAGCTAAAAACTAGCCAGAACAATCTGATTAGGAGATAGAAAGAGTGAATCGCAACGAAACCCAAAACTATAGAATGAGAAACAAACAGATATAGTACTTTATCTTTGTGAATCACAAAAGCAGTAGTTGAACATCCTAAGGTTTTAGAGAAAGAACAGCTAATTTATATAAAGCAAACAGATTACCAGTAAAATTTTGTTTGCCAACAAAATCAGACAATAAACTTCCAGCTGTTTTAGAAAGACTCTTTTGTGCATAAAAATAAACAACTTTATAAATGCAACAATAATAAATACTGTACTGAAATCAACTGCTTTCATAAGTTGGAAAAGATTTAGTTAATGAAGATAAAGGCAATACCTTCACCACATGGAGACTTCCTGGTAGTGATATGAAGAACCTTGGTTGGCATCCTGACAGGCCCCTTGACCCTCAAAAGCTTCTCCTTGGCACCACGTACCAAATCCGCACACACTATCATTTATAACCAAAAAAATAGAAACCACAATCACTAATCAAACAAAAGTAAACAACTACATAACATTTTACATTTGCAAGATTACATTTTAACAGTACTTTTATCAAATATAGAAGCTCAACAAAAATGTTAAGTAAAAAAGCAGCGCACTCAATGTCAGGCAACTAATGTTACAACAGTGATATCAAAAATGATATACTCCCTTTTTTCACAAAAGGAGTCCCATTTGCAAAAGTTACTAAATTTAAGAATATATTTTTGTTCTCCGTTTACCCCAATTTTATTGAGTGTTTTGTCATGTAGTAATTGCACGAAAATGAAATAGTAGTGGTAAACTGGATGTCATTTTCTACCATCATAAAAAGAAAAGAAAAGAAAAGGGACTTCTTTTGTGCGGAACGGGGGATTATTAACTGAACATAATATTCTAATTAGATATCTAACCCAGGAAATGTAATCATCGAGTCCCATCTAACAAATACAAAAGCAATACATGATCAATCATGAAAAATGTTTAAACAGCGAGTAATAAAACAACGGGTAAGGTAAATAAAGAACAAAAATGAAGATGCGATCTTATATAATTTGAAATAAGATAGTACCTTTCTCGAGGTTCTTAACATTTTTGGAAGAAAGAGTGATCCTAATCTTATGAATAGTTTCCTGGCTTTCTTCCAACCCTGGCTTTGTCGGCTTCATAGCTGCGTACGCCGTTTTTTTTCTTCTTGCTGCACCCAAATTACCAACAGCACCAATCTTCGATTACAATATTTACCAACACTTAAAAAAAATTTCTTAAAAATCTATTTACATCTGAAAAACATAAACAAACTGTCTGGTGTGTGAGAGAGAGAAAAGGGGTTTACCTGCGGCTGAGAGAGAAGGCGAGTGTGAGCGGAGAAAATGAGAGCGACTCCAACCTCAGCAGCAGCAACAGCACTAGGGTGATGACAAATTTTTATAGTGCAAGAATTAAACTAGGGCTTTAGGCCCGTCAAGCTCTATACTATGTGACCCAGGTTGTCCACCCATCTAAAATAATCAGGCCCAAGCTGCTCAGGCTCCTGAGTTCAGACTATGCAGCCATATTAAATACTTCATTCCTACCGAATTATAAGCTTATTATATTAATAAATTTCATTTAATAAATATTCTAACTAGTGGTACTATTTAGATAGTTAATAATATTTATGGTTATGCTGACTAAAATTAAGGGAATTTATCTCAATTTTATGTTTAACTTGACTTTAAAAAGTCAATAATAATTTTGTATTTGTAAATACACTATGTCCAATTATCATGTTCACATATTAAAATATTCCATGTTAAACTATATCAAGTATAATTAATATCAAAGAAAAAGAAGAATATCAAATATTCAAAAAAAAACTATTTCGTGAAGCATCAACAAACATGTAGAAACCATGGACCAGGGAAATCCTGTGTACCACAAAATCATGCTTTTTCTAGCTCTACTGATTTTTTACTTGCTTAAAAAAACAAACTAATTTTACGTTTTAATTAAAAGAATAGAATAGATGAATAAATAAAATAATTTCAAGTCTATATTTAATTGGTGGTGGTGGTTGGTGTAGGAGGTGACTCGGTGATGTGACAGATTGATCCGTTTTTTTATGGAATAAATTTCATTCCGGAGTGATTTATCCACCGGAATGATTACAAATTACACTGTTTCAATCCAAATGTAACATCGAATGTGATGCATGATCAACCTAAAATTGTTGCTTCTTGAGCATCAAGTAGATACTTGTTCTCAGCAAATGTTTTTGTACATCAAATTGGCAGTTGGCTTACCAACGAGTTGGAAATAAAAAAACTATCAAGCATTTCTGGTTGGTTTAGCTATATATAAAACATCACACTATGGGGGAGAAAGTGAAACATAAACCAAGTTCAAGTGTTTAATGCCACTGAATTATACACAACACAGAACTATCACAAACCTGGAATTGTACATAGAGGGGTCTTCTAAATAACAGATTTTGAAATGCTTATAGGAATTGCTTTACGCACAAATTGTTCACTGTTAGCAGGCAAATCAAAACCCCCAAAAAAATATGATGAAAAGAAGTTGGCAAACGAAAAGACTACTACTGCACTAAAGAAAACGACTGCTACATTCTTTAGCAGGATTGTATAACACCATTTTGAATCACCTGCATATGAAAATAAGAAAGCTGAAGAATCAATGCTCAATTTTTCATGTCAATGGGGCAGACTAAATACTTAACCAACAGGAGAAACAAACATAGAAGCCGGATGTTGATCTCAGGCATCAATCGTGGTTATGTCCATCATCACTAGAAGCATGCATATTTTTCCTGAATGACCGTGGCCGATTGTACACAAATGGAACTGAAGTGAAAATTGCATTATCACAAATCTTGTTGCACATACATCTGGATGACTGCCATTTCAATGAGACAAACACAACCAAATTCTTCTAATTAAATACACGTGGAAATAAAGAACATACCGATGATTAGTTTACCTATATCTTTAATAAACATTGCTTCTACAAAATAAGGATGGTCCAAACAATGAAGTCATGCTGCAAAGTTTGTACATCTCTACATCACAACTTCCATGACCAAACCTTACAACCCATAAACCTATTTAGTCTATATGATAGATGGATTACATTGCAAGGCCTGGTGATGGGGACTCCAACTCAAGAACAAAGAAGAGATTTTTTATATTTATTATTTGGAGTTTTTAATATGTTTAATATAAAAGTAGTTGATGACTTGATGTGATTTATGTATTTTATTTATTAGTCTGGATTTAGGACATTAAATAGTGATTAGGAATTATTAATAAGGATATTTTAGTCATTTAGTACTTTTATTATTTCGCAAGTAATATTAGGATTTTTTTCTCTTCTTAAATATTGATGTAATCCCCACAAGTCATTCAGACTACATATTAAATACCTCTTGCATCATTTTTGGTATCAGATTAAGGTTTTTCCATTAATTTTTCAATTTTTGGGAGATCTTGGGTTAAAAAGGGAAAAAAATCATCAGTTGATATTACTATTCATCGCCGGAGTTAATGTTAATCGCGAATCTACTGTTCACGTTATGTTGTACCTTGACACTGTTCATCACAGAAAACAATCCCTATAACACTACAAAATCAGCCCAGAGTCAGAGGAAAAAAAGGTAGAAAAGAGAAATTGTTGTTGTGTTTTGCTATGCTAAATAGGCAAAAGGAGCCCTTGAGCCTAGAAATATTGAGTACCAAAACGTTGAGCCTATAAATATTGAGTACCAAAATCTTGAGCCTCGAAATATTAAGTATCCCGAGAAACGAGACCGTAGACATCGAAACCTTGGGTATGGAGAACGTAGAGAATATGGATACCGTGAACCAAGAGATTATGGAAATCGTGGACCTAGGAAAGTCGACCTTTATGAATGAAGTTATGATGATGACACTATAAAAACTAAGGTTGATGCACCCAAGTTTGACGGTAGGTCTGATCCTAATGTCTTCCTTGACTGGTTATCCAGTATGAATAAATTTTTTGATTTGTATGAGATGTCCGATGAGCACGTTTGAGTAATCCACCTATTAGGCACTGGGCAGAAATGAAAGCACGTCTTCGAAAGTATTATCTACCCATCGGTCACATGGTCACAGGAATAAGATGTTTGAACACGACAATTTGTCTATCTCTGATTACGTCAATAGGTATAGGGAGTTGATGGAGCGTTGTGAGCTCGTTGAGGAGATGAGGCTGACCATCATTAGGTTTAGGGAGGGGTTAAGAGATGATTGATATTAAATTTCAAATTTTTCCCAGCCAACTTACTTACCTAGATGATGCTTACTAGGTTGCCTTAGATTAGGAATACAATGTGAAGAGATCCTCTTTCCGGAGAGCGACCTCTTATCCGGGCTAAGTTAGTGCACGCAATGCTTCACAGGGCAGATCTTTTTTCACATCTCAAGTGCTTCTAGGGCTAATAACACCGCGATTGGACCAAATCGGGACCCTAGACTAGGGAAGGGTACTCCAATACCCAAACCTACAGTTAGAAGCAGGGAGAGGTATTTTTCCTGCACAGAGAGATTGGCCACAAGTTCTTTGAGTGCACTAACAAACATCGACTGAGAGTGGTTTATGAAGGGCCGGGTGAAGAAAATGAGCAGAGGGAAGGTGAAGTGGAAGATGAGTATTATATGGAGAATGAGGAGACGGATGCGCACCTTGAACAAATTGATTAACCCTTGAATGTTATGAAGTGCATCTCCGCTAGTCCTAAAAAGGAGGAAGATTGGAAGAGAACCACCATATTTCAGACATATAGCAAAGGTGGTGGTATTTCTTCCAAGCCTATCATTAATAGGAAAAGTTGTTTAAATGTGATTGTCGAGACAGTTGTGGAACGATTGAAGCCAAAGGCAGAACCACACCCCAACCTTATATTGTTGCTTGGCACAATAAGACATCTATTCCTGTGTCACATAGGTGTCTAGTGTCGATCTACCTTAAGAGTTATGAGGAAAAAATTTGGTGTGATGTCCTTCATATGAATGTTGCACACATTCTTTTGGGGAGACCTTGACTATATAATCATGATGTGACCCATTATGAAAAAAAAAATACTTATGTGTTCACACATAAGGGGCAAAATATTACTTTAGCACCGGTGGGACCTCGACTGTCTCCCAAGAGTTAACCAAAAGAGAATAATACACCTATACAAGAAACCAAATGTCTCCATATCCTTAGTCAGAGGGCTTTTAAGAAGAGATTGAGAGAGGAGAAAGTTGTGTGTTGTTTTGGCTAGGGAGGTTAAGGACGTTCCTGAGAAGAGTAGTAGTGTTGAATCTAGAAATGTTAGGCAGATTCTTCATGAGTTTGTTGACGTGATGCCTAGTGAGTTACATAGCGGATTACCACCTCTTATAGGTGTCGAACATGCTATTGAGCTCGTACCGAGGTCCTCTTTACCTAACCTAACCTAACCTACACTACCCTATTATAAGATGAACCTACGGACGTTAAAGATATGTTTGAACTTTGAACAATTGCATGTTTGTATTTGAACTTTGACATCGACAATATGAATGTGTTTGAACTTTAAGCAAATGCCTTTATTATCTTTATTATAAATTGTTTTGTTTTATATTATTGTTTTGTTTGGATAAATATAAAATAAAATATTAAAATTAGCTTAAAATAAAAAATCCCGCCTAGGCCCTCCCAATCGCCCGCCTAGCGCCTTTTAGAATATTGATATTTACTAGTCGTTAACAATATCAAATGTGCTGAAAGTTATCTCTTTCAAATCAAATATTGAGCTTTTTATGCTAACCATGTATTTTAGCCGTTGCTCTTTTATTCTATAAATACTCTTCATGCCCGACTATTGAAGGAGAGAACTCTGGAAGCTGCAATCCAATTTGTTCAATACATCAAAGAGCTTTCTAAGTCTTGTTCCATCAATTAATTGTATTTTTTTGAGCTAGAAAAATATTGTACTCTTTCATAGCTTTTATAATCCGAGTACAAGTCTAGTTTGACTTGGGTTCTCTTGTAATAGTCTGTTCAAAGAAAGCTTTAAATGTCTCGGTGGTGAAAAAAATTACAGATGTGCAAAAATTGCAGAGGTGTAAGAAGACATTGATGTCCAAGTCAGAATTGGATTTTTTTGAACAGAGAGTTTTTCTTTGTACTTAATTGAGTATTAAGTTTAATAAAAAGAGTCTGCAATACCAATTGGTATTAGGCGTGGATTAGGCCACTAGGTTAGAGGATAGGGACTGAACCACGTACAAATCTTGGTGTGATTTACTGTTCTGTTCTTTTCTATTTTATTTTTATATTTCTGTAAATATTGCTCTGCTCTCGCTTGAAGATATACTAATTCAGACACTAAAGCAGACAGAATATCTTATCCGATTATAACTGACGAAGAACATATACTAAAGCAGACACGGAATCAGACAGGACTGTCCGATTTAAACCTGTAACTATAAAACCCGAAAAATTTGTCACTGTTAATCACTTTTAGCATTTACACATATTCAGCCCCTCTAGGTGTGCTTTTATACATAATTACATATTCAAACCATTTTAACCGCATTGACCAAGCTTCATGCAGATGGACATACAATCTTGCTATCAATTCAATCACAGGGTAGGCCGCACATTGAAGCACAAATTCTAGAGACTTTTAGCACGGGTTTTGCAGGTCAAATAGTATGCATTTGACGACCATGGGGAATATTACAATTGAAGCCAACAAATTTACAATTTCAATATAATCAAGTATGTATATGTGAGTAAGTTTGTGTGGGGAATAACAACATATGTTTATATAGAAGGACTAACACGCAAGCTTATATGTACTTCATTATGAATTCACCAAATAACATTTCAATCATATATGAATACAAGTCCACAACAGATATTAGAGCAACTCCAAAATCAAATAACCACATCAAGTTATCAACCCTAAAAAAAAAACCCGATTCTTAATCATCAATGCTAGAGAGAGACGATTATAAAGAGAGAAAGAGAGCGCATACTCACAAAATTGCCAGATATCACTTGGCTACCATCCTTGCAATGAAGTCCTCGTACCGAATCTTACCGTCCGATCCAACATCCACCTCCCGGATCCACTCATCGAACTCGGCAGGCTCCAGCTTCTCGCCAATGCTTGTGAGAATATGCCTGAGATCGGAAACCGCGACGAACCCTGTCCCCTCCTTGTCAAGGACCTTAAACGCGTCGCGAAGCTGGCGATCAAAAGGCTCAGGCTTGAGGTGCTTCGACATGAGCTCGAGGAATCTATTAAAGTCAAACGGTGCGGTTAGCTTTTCCTCGGCGACTATTGATTTGAGCTGAGCCTGTGTCGGGTTGCCGCCGAGCGACCGCATGAGAATTCCAAGCTCCGATGGGGCGATCTTGCCATCGCCGTCGGTATCAAAAAGAGTGAAGGCCTCCTTCATGGAGGAGACTTGATCGTTGCTCAGATCTTTTCCCATCAAAACTGTTTAGCTCCCCTTTTCTCTTTGCTTTCTTTCTGTATATTTCTCTCTTCTCTCTATGAATTTATTATGTTTTCTCAAAATGAGGAGTAAGTTTTGTTCAAATTCTTAAATTGAGGACAATTTTTAGATGTAAGGGCGTGTTTGGATGGGATTGATATGTGCGTTTTTTTAAAAAAAATTGGTAAAATATTTTCAACCACTATAAGAGTTAATACATATGTAAAGATCCATGCATAAACTATAATATTATAGTTAGAAGTTAGAAGTTAGAACAGTTTAGCAGTATCATTTTTTACTTTCGAAGTATTTCTAGTATAAATTAAAAATAGTGCACTTGAAATTATGTTTATACTTAAAAAAAAAAAAAATTAAAGCCTCACTTTTTTAAAAAATACAATATAATTTCATAATCAAATATATCATCAATAACTAATTAAACTTCACCAAAGAAGAAAGAAAGAAATCCTCACAAATAAATTCACCTGAGTGAGAATCGAATGTAAGTTTAAACTTAAAAATATGCTAAAATAGAATCTCAAAAATTAATTTATCTAAAATATATGAGATTTGAGTAAGGGGCAATGATCTAACAAATACCATCTCTACCTTCCATCATAATTATGAACGGATGAAATTATAAAGGAGGATTTCTAGCGAATAGAATTAAAAGAAGGTTATTGGGATGAAAATTATTGTAATACTGCTCGGCCTGAAATAAGCATTCTATTTTATCGTGACATAATAAATTTGATAAGTTCAAATATTGGCAAGTAGAGAAAAACTTATTGACTTGGTCCCTCTATCTCTATATTTATTCCACAAATTACAAAATTGAATATAACCTTTCTCACTCCCTCCAAACACAATCCAGAAAAGAGTGAATTCTTAATCGTAATTCCCATTCAAATATTAACATAAGAAGAAAAAACATAATTTCGAATTTTCCATGTATAATTAATAATCTTTGTTTTAAAATCGTATTGCACGCACACGTCTTCAACCAACCAACCCCCACACCTCACGTACGATTAGTTGGCCGGCCTATCTCACCGTATAATCAAGGTGACATTACATAATTAAGCCACCAAAATCAATTAAGAATTGCATGAGATATAATTCATGATTGATTTTAAAATAAAATGAAATGAAGCAGTACAAATATTTCAGTTTGAGAAACAAACTATCATTCACATAAATTTCAAATATATCGCATTTCAGGAGAAGGAAAGATTTATATTTTGTATGTTTTTATAGTACGGGACTACGGAGAATGGAGCCATACATTCCAAATGCTTAACCATTACCATCAAAAGAATTTGTGAAAGATAAAGCACTACGAAGACATTTAACAGACTGGTAGTGAGTAGTTCTCACCAAAAAAAATTAAAAAAGAAGAAAGAAAAAGGAAAAGGAAAAAAAGAAAACAATACCTTCTCTAGTTCTTGTACCCAACTTTCCAAAATAACGATAAAGATCATAAATGAAAGACCACTAACCTAACTGCTACCGAAAAGACCCAAATAATAATACTTGCAAATTTACAATACATGCCTTAACCATATACATTGACTAAAAAAACGCTTGATAATTGAGGAAAGCAAGTAAGGGTCTAGGACAGTATTTGCTTCCTTCCTGTATTGACATGCAAAAATATGATACTTCGTCTTATCATCTTAAGGCATAGCAAATGTCGTACAAGAGACGGGTCATAAAAACCTGCTTTACTTATTACCGCTGCAGGAGGAAATAAACCAAAAATCCAAAAGAATCTATAGTTTTTTAAACGTGTACACGTTCGGATATGGCGAACATCAATAACCTATATACTATAAAAGAAGAACAAAATGTTGCTAGTGGTAAATATCGAATGATAAATTGTAGTTGTTTATACATTGTGATCACTGGAGAGTAATTTGTCTTCCTCGTTCAACAATTCAGTCATGGAGAGCTGAATGTTCTGTTTAGAGTTCATTTTATTCCACTCGTTTTCTACACGGAAGAATACCCACTGGAAGCGCCGGGAAATCTCCAAGGCAGTTATTGTGAACACAGTAAGGTAGTTATGGCGGAGATGAGCAGATAGCTTGTATGTCCACGTGCACCGCAGAATCAGATTGCTACCTAATACCCAAAAGTAAACCTGCAATATCAAAGCACAGAATTGTTACTCTTGAAACTGGAGGTTGTTAACATTTTGTCAAAATGGAGTTACGTGTAAATCAGCACAAATATTGGTCAGTTAATCGCGGGTTTGGGGGTTATGCCAATCACATTAAGGAAGATACCGTTAGGTAATGTTTTTCTTTGAAGTAACTATTTTGGCTATTTTTCCCTTCCACACAAAGTCAAGAAATTCCCTATAGGAAGACATTTTTCAAAAGTTGTAATAAGTTTAAAACTATGAGGTTGGAGACAGTGGGACCAACAAATAGTTGGCCAATTGCAAGTAAACCGAGAAGATGATTCAACCAATTTGCAGTATTAAGCGTGCCTCCAAGTAGTTATAAACCGAATTAGGATAAACCAGAAAGATCAATTAAGAGGACAGCTGCAAAAAACAAAAACAATTTGTGCAACCTTACCCATTTTCGTCCATATAACATGTGGGACAAGAAATGCAGTTTGCTGAACTTGAAGATCCGAGTGAAGCCACTGGCAGACAAAAAAAATAATAGGTGAATTATTACAACAAATTTGCAAGAAAATTCTCAGGGATAAATATTTCTTGGATGAAATACAAATGTCTACAGGAACATGATTTTTTAATATAGATTATATAATGGGTGCAAATATTAGGTAAAACTAAAGGCGAAAGCACTAAAATGCAAGTGCATGTAAACATATGTAGAATCAGCAAAAGAAATCTAAAATGTAGAGATTAGCATAGCAGAAAACAGCTGAAAAGGGACAGAGATTGGGTTAATTAAGCGTTGCTAAAAAAAAAGGAACCTGGCATAAGTGAGTGAATTAGTTATCAGGTATAAGTTAAAAGCATGACATTTCAGATTTATATAACAATAAAAATTGGTATTAACGTGACCCTGGCATACCTCAAGTCCCAGTCTCTGGTCACATCCCAGTAAAAAGAATACAGAGAGTTCAAAACACCCGAGAGAAGCCACAGAGGACGATACATGTTTGTCCACTTATCAGGGAAGACATGATACTTGAGGGCTGAAAGAAAAATTACTGGTACCGCAGTCGAGTATTTTAAAGCTGAAACATAAATAGATAAAAGTTAATGGTGAGTCAGAAAGGGATCCTTTTCTTTGATATGTTACAGTAAATAATCCTATAAAAGCAAAAAAGTTCAGTAATTCACAACTACAACAATGCACCCAAAAAAACAATTCACAACACCAAAAAACTTCGTGTAAAAAGTAATCATCTTCTACTGTCGAAAAGTCCCCCATTTGAAAATGCACTTCACCATTAAAGGTGAACGGGATCTAAGAAGGGTAAAAAGTAACTAACAGAATAAGCATGACTACGTAGAATCTACAATACTATTATCTTTATCAATAAATGGTACAAGGAGTATATATTCCGAGTTCCGACAACAAGCATCTTCGGTCACAGTTAGATCTAAATAAACAAGTTTAATAGATCAAAACGAAACTAAAAATATTACTATCATTGCTTAATTACCAATCCAAATAATCTGGTACGCCGTCTTAGAGTGTTTCTTTTATTTTCTATTTTCCTCCTAATAAACTAGATTTCTCCTTTTCTGTTCTTCCTGGACTGGCAAAGTAATGCCATATTTATGTTATGCTTTAGGATGAGGCAGCATTGATGAGTGGGGTGTTGACCAGTACATATATTTTTATTCATATGATATCTTATTTTTACCAAGTGAGTGAATAGCGAATTACCACAAACTGATCTAAGCAAGCAAAATTACTTTAATTTTAAATGTAGGTGACACCATAGAGTGAGAAAATTACAATATTCCCACCATAATAATTCCACTGGGAAGTAACAGATACTGCAAATTGATGGTTGTAATAATAATTCCATTGAGTTCTAGAATTAAAGACCATTATTAGCAGGTTCAGTTTGACAAACTAGTGAGTTTCAACAAAAATCATATGCCAACCAAACAGGTGAAAATATAGTTACAATTAATGTTATATGAACTTCTTTACCTGAAAATGATCAAGCAATATTACAAATAACTAGCACTCCTATTTGTCAACAAGAAGTAAATCTGTATAAGAGAATAAAATTGGGTATCTTAGAACTATAAAAAACTAAACCACAAGTATATCAGGTTTTCTATATGCAACATATAAACTAGTTCAAGACATCCAGTTTTTGCCTAATCCCATGGCATTTTTTTTCCTAATCTAACGAGTAACTACAGACCCCACAGTAATTTGAGGAGCAAATCAGCATAATGGTCATCCAATGCAGGAGACTTTTAACGAAAATATCAACCAGGGAATAGCAAGTAGAAAAAAAATAAAGAAATCTTACCATTCAGTAGAGTGGTTTTTTCCCCTGTATCCTTGTATTGCCGAAGACATTGAAAGAGACGAAAAATATAAGGTAAAACAAGAACTATAGGGATTGCACCAGAGTGACTGCCACAAACAGAGTCAGCTTCAAACCATGCAATGGTAGCAACCTGCACATGTTTGTGAATCATCTCTATAAAGACAGAAAGTCATTTTGGGTATCAACTATCATGAGAAAAATTATCAATAACGAATCTAAGAAAAACCTAGCAGTAAAGATGACTGATGAATTGGACGGATGCCTAGATGGAGTTACTAGTATGGCAATCCCAATCAAAAATCTAGTTATACTTGTATACTTTGTATTAATAATAACCAGACTACCAGATTATTTTATCAAATAAAATACCAGACTACAGCCAAAACCAAAAATATAGGCTCCATAATGTATTTGAACAGACAACTACGGAGCTGGTTCTGAGGATCCAATCCTTCACTGTTAGCATCTCCATTAATACCCCTCCTAGAATTTAGTAATTTAGTACTAGTCATTTTTACATTGTATCTTTGGAGGATATTTTTTCAGGGTAAAAGATATAATTATTGATGAATAGAGAAGATGTTACAGCTCGTGGAGTACGAGAAGTGCTCCAAAAAAAAGAAATCAAAGAAAATAAGTGGGGCAAATCGAGGCATTAGAGAAGCACCCCCCCACCCCACCCCAATATATATATATATATAAACACATATACATATACTGTTAAGATCTGAGAAAGAAATTCCTTGAAAAGCTCCCAATGCAAAGAAACACTATCCAAAGCAAATCTATCAGTTGTCCGACCAAAAAAATGGAGAAAGAAGCAAATCTCCAAGGAATCCTCCCACCTTCCGGTGCTCCCAAGAAAAGATTTTCAACTAAAGAGCGGCGACAAATTGAACATTCACCAATATGGTAAATAAAAAACACCATAACCACCAAGTTATTGGATAGTGAACAAACTGATGAGAATCAGATTTACTACCTTGCATACTTATAACACGCACGTTGGAGATGGTGATTTGTAAATGTGTGCCATTAGTGTTAAGTTGACAAGGGTCAAAACCTTCAAAAGTCTTAATTTCGAGGAATATAATAAGTTGGAGGAAAAATGAATCTTTAAATGATATTATTTTAAAATTTTCAAGGGAAAGGCAGGGTAGTTAACATCGTTCTTTTTAAGGCTATCCTAATTTAAAGATGATTTTTTTTATCTTCAATTTTCATCACCCTTAATTTTCCAAAAATGATTTGAATGTAGTCCCTTCACATTCAAGGGCTTGTCAACCCGCCTTTTCAAAAGATTTTGTTGTTATTGCGTAAATGATCATTGAACCTTCTAGCTTTCCTTTATCATGTTAGTATCTTGGCCCTTAAGCCCCCGAGTACTCAGCTTCGCCCCAAAAATGGAACTAAAGGGAGGGTCGGTATACGAAGAGAGGTCTCCCTTGTCTTGTAATATTAGTGAAGAATGACCAGATCCAACTCGACCACAACTTGAATCCATTTACGATCCCGAGTTTCCAAACACATAGTACTTCCACTCGGGCCTAAGATGGATCAAAGAAGAGTAGGGAACCTCTTGCTGGTTTTTGGAATTCGACATCAGGAAGTGTTTTCACACCATCGACCGACATCGACTTTAAGGAAAAGATCAACGATCCTAAGTTCTTTTACCCCATTCAGAAAGTCTTTTCCGCTGGACGACTTGTATGAGTTGAGAAGGACTCTTACTCCGTCCCACACAGTATATTGCTATCGGCCCTACCAGGCAACATCTACCTACACAAGCTTGATTATATATATATATATATATATATATATATATATATTCTTGTTAATAAATTTAATACTTTTCATTATTACATTGGATCTTTAGAATAGGCAAAGCAATTAAGATTTTTCGATATAAGCTTAAGCTTAATAAAAGAGGATGTTACTTTTTCAATTTTTCGACTA
Source organism: Panax stipuleanatus (assembly GCA_020205555.1). Classification (NCBI taxonomy): domain Eukaryota; kingdom Viridiplantae; phylum Streptophyta; class Magnoliopsida; order Apiales; family Araliaceae; genus Panax; species Panax stipuleanatus. The sequence continues at coordinate 151,810,565 of CM035118.1, forward strand.
GCAAGAAAAGAAGATTAACAAAACTAAAGTGTTAAAGTTAATTATGCTAAACATACCACATGGAAAGAAATTAAAATGAAGAAAAATAAAAAACCTGTCGATGAACCATACGACAAACGGAACGCTCCAAATCTGAAAAAACCTGTAGAGAATAGTAAAGATTAAAAGCACACCAAAAAAGTTAATGACAAGTTAAAAATCATGAAATCATCCATAGTTATGTCGTTATAGTAATTAACTTTTGAGTTCAAGCCTCAAAGCTAAAAAAAATAAGCTTCTACAAGACAACCAAAATTGTAGTTTAAATATATAGAGGTTATTCAGAAAAGCACAATGAACTTCTTTACAGCAACAAGATAATAGTACAGGAGCCATAATAACTTTAGTTGGATCTCAACAATGTTAAGTCAATAGATCTTTAAGGCAAGGTGGCACACTTGCTAGAAAATTCTACCACACCGTCAGGAAATGATAGTTTCATTTGACTTTTGACTCTTTGTTTTTCCTTAAATAGATATTAAGGTTATTTGGATATTTAGCCTCAGTAAATTGATCAACTTCAAAAGGATTATTCATAACCTGATTTTACTATCATAGTCCGTGCATACTGCAGTAATTTTACTATAATCTGAATGGGACAATATATAACAAGTTACTGAATTACTGTTCTGATATACACTATGGCAAATGATGAGACAAAACAATGCTAATAATAATAATAATAATAGTATTAGTAATAATAATAATAATAGTAGTAGTAGTAGTACCTTTGACATTGAGGTCAATATATCAGCCACGAAAAAGTCGGGGAACGTAATTGCCTGTAAAGATCAAACAAGGCATAAAGTAAGTATATGCCTATGAAAGTCCATAACACATTCATCTATAAAAATGCAAATTCATTACTTTGCCCAAGCCCCAATGAGATCAACCTGGAAAAAGGAATACTGAGTATATCAACTTCCATCAAGTCCTTTAACCCTAATGAGTGTAGCCACCCACATTTGCATGTAAAATATAGTCAGTTTAGACACCCATATCTGACAAATGGAATGTTGTGCAGGATTCACGAAATCAACTAGATTATGGTCACAGCCTTCATTGCAGGAATAGTTTTTTTTGGCCATGTTCAGTAGTTTGCAAATCAAACTTGGACCCCCCCCCCCCTCTCTCCCCCACTGACTGCTTGCTCGGATTTTAATGTGAAATGTGGCATGAATAAGAGCAGAATTGAACAGCACAAAAAACTGCTTGTAGCTTTACATACATTAAATAAAAATCAATTTCCAAAACATTTAAGTTTTACGTAAATCATAACAAACTTGTGAAACCAGACTAATTTACACAAATTTCATGTTTATCTCTTAAGATGACAAATGAATCACTGAAAAAAATTGTCAAATGAGTTAGAACTGCCACTTAGGTACCTTAGGTTATGAGAACTATCCAAATTTGGCCTTTACAAGTACTGTGCCGTAATTAACTTAAACTTGCCTGTAATGGAAAAACTATCCGCCACAGAGTCCTCAACAAGAAGTAACGGGACGACAAATAGAATATATCAAATGGGAATATCAGAACCATCGCAACAACAGCATACAACAGCACCTGCAATTGATCATGTAACATTTTAAAATCCATGTGTTAATATTTGAACACACATAATTACACGAGACTCATCAGCTAACAAGTAGCACCTGCCAAAAAATTATCCCTCTACTTCGTGTTCATGACACTAGAAACCGAGTCAAAGAGAGAAGAGGTGCAAATTCACCATAGAGATATAAATAAATTAAAAACTCTAAAGTCTAAGAACTTATTACAATCATCAGCAACATGTAATTTTAATTGGCAACAGGCAAGAGTTGCAGCACATATACTGTCTACTGGGATAATTATAAAAACATAATTACCAGGCACTTCAGATGAAGAAAGAAGCTTCATCAAAAACATTGCTTCTGAAATAGGCAGCAATATATAGAAATAATACACATCCCCAATTTCAAAAGCAGGTAGAATCAATCTTATAATGGTCTATCTATTCTTTTTAGGATAAAAAAAATATTTATTCTTATCAACGGAACAAAAAGTTCTGGCACAAGCAAATCATTTAAAATCTCAGAGATAAAAAATAGTTTATTGGATTTTTCTATAAATACCTAAAGATAGATTTTTAACCCTACCAACTTAAGCACCCGCTTAGGTATCTCTCTTTGACACAATATACATATATAATTATATATATATATATATATATATGTATGTATATTTACTATATGTTCAGGACGTACCTATCAGTTGGACAGACTTGAACATCAGGTTTACTTTTGACATACAGTTCACTAGATGTAAAGCAATCACTTTCTAAAAGGAGAACTATATGTATCAAACAAGTATATACTGTAGAATGCGAGGGCAGAGATAAGAAAGGAAGAAGAGGAAGAATGTTTCATTCTCGCAAGCAATCTGCTATACAAGCACACTACTTTTTCCCATTCATTCCCACCCACAATAAGACTAGAATAGTATACAGAAAAACCTTGCAAACTAAGTTGACATAAAAGACTTGGACATCTCTTAGGATTTAGAATTAGAAAACCCAAAAATATCATCTAGAATCCTAAACTTTGAAGTCTTTCTACTTGTATAGCCCAAAATACAAAACACACATAACACTTCATACTTCTAAAATTACAGAAACAGAATGAAATTTAAACCTAAATCCAAATTACATAGTTTTGACACAATCCTTCATCTGACCACCATAAATTGTTGAAGAATGGGGGTCATGTGGAATCCATATGTTGGCACTCCAACACTTGTTAGAGCAGGTTGATGAATCTTTTGCCTTACCATATAGATCTTTCACCGGAGAAGGTGGACAAACTCTTACATATTGATATTATCGAGAATGGAGATGTATGAAATCAACTATATCTATCCGGTAACAATCCACTTTTTCAATGGTGCAATAACAGGTTTCGAGATGCAGCTTTCATATAGTGGACCAAAAATCATAGAGCAATAGATCAACAAATAGAAATATGGTGCTAGATTATTTTCAAGTTGTGTTATGTAGAGAAGTTGCAGAGAATATGGTAATCATCTTTCATTTCATAAAGTTAATTTCTGTTTATTATTGTCAATAAAAGTAAAAAGAAAAACAATGTGCAAGATCAAAAGAAGCCAGATACACTGAACTACATTTCATAAAGATGGAATAATACTGATTGATTCTTAGAAAATAATAATAACAAAGAAAGGTGATGCAAGTAAATATGTGTATTTATCTTTTTTTAGTGGGACTCATTTTGCAGAATGTATGAAATGGAAGCACAGACCATTCACAAAACTGACTCCAACTTATGCTGGTCCTACATATAATTCACATAGGTTAATTATACACGTTTATTGCTTTGCGCTCAGTGCACCAGCTTCAGAGGTTCAAGGGTTGCCACATCATGACATCAATATAGAATTAGATAAATACTTATATTATATGGGACATTTGTGGGGTGACCTTCAATAGAAATTTACTAGTCAATTTAATGTATATACATAAAGTAAAATACGGTGAGTGTAAATAATCAGATGTTCAACCAACATATCGAGTAAAAGCATTTTATTCAACTAAACAAAAAGGACGCGTCTATTACACTGGTTGAAATGCAGCCAACGAAACTTCTCCGTGAGAATAAAGATAAAGATAACTGGTCATGCTAGTTGGAACAATGATTGTCATCCAGGTGGCACACTGCAAAATCAATGAAAATTATGAATATGTAATAACCCAGATTTTTGTCAAAAATTAAATATTAATTTTATTTTTCCTAAAAGCATAAATGAATTGGAAAAGGTAAGTTACTATTTATTTTTTTCGCTTCGAAAGTTAAATTCTTTTAGTAAATAATTTAATAATTGATTTTATTAAAATTAAAGAGTCCATTAAGGTTTTGGTAACTTCTATTGTTTCCTTGTTATATGTAAGGAGTAGAGATGTAACCATAATCCTATACCAATTTGATTAGTTGAATTCCTGAGTAGAATACTTATACGCACTGCAGTCCATTGGAAAAATCATAATTAATTCATCCCATGTCGGAATTGAGTGAATTCAAAGTTTGTTTCTTCAGTGTTTCGTTCTCTACAATATGAAAAGGAAGAGAAGTTATTTGACATCATCTTCATGCCTTAAATTGCTGAAAACTGCAATATGTCCTGATTCCCGTCGCTATTTTCAACCCTAATTTTGAAAGTTTGTAACTCGGTCATATTAACTTTGAATCGAGTGATTCTTGAGCCCATTTCATGTATCTTTCGAGAACTACAATTTTCGTGAAGACATAAAGGCGAACAAGGAAGATAAATATTATTTTATATTTTAATTTTAAGTTTAGTTATGAGGGTTTTTAAATTAGAGATTATTTTTGATAAAATTAGAGACATGAAATTAGTAGTCGTGATAATCAAAAAGAGGGGAAAAATATTATATAAAGGAATATAATTTGATTGAATGTAAACGTAAAATCTTAAAGTATCTCTTAATCCGACCGTTGGACCGTTTTAATTTTTAGATATGTTATGCATATAAAAACTGAGAATATGTTTACCAATTTTGAACCGTTAAAGATTAACGTATGATTTTTTATGAATTTTAAGAAGTGGTTGGTCTGAGATTTTTCAACCAGATTTTCAGCAATGAGTTATAATATTTAAAAATGTATAAATTAATTATTTTAAATCCAATTTGGGTGATTCTTGAGGCTAAATTGGAGAATTTGAAGTCTAGTTTTCGTAAAATTAATTAATTTGACAAATAAGTTTTAATTAATGATGCTAAGACCAAAATAGTGGACTGATGTCTTAAAGATAATTTGTCATATTATGGTTTTAAGATTTCTTAAGTTTTGTTATTAACTTTTAAGTTTTGGAGTATTAATAACGATCTAAGATGATAATTAAAGGCACCTTGAATGGATTACGAATTATTATGAAATTATTAATTTAGATTAGATTTAATTCGAGGGGAATATGTTTAGGTGGTGAATAACATTTCATATTTGTTATCGTTGACATTTGAGGGTAAGATTTTGTGGAGTGTTCTATATGTAGTTTTGAGTATCAGGTACGGATTTCGTACTCCACTCATTTGATTATTGTTTTATTTTATATATCTCATGATATCTCGTCATTCGTTACCTTCTTCTTATATTTCTGTTGGCACTCTTGAATAGAAGTTTAATATTTAATATCTTGACTTTATTCTGTAATTTGAACTCTTTTCCTTCTATTATACTTTGAACATATTTCATATTTCTTCAACGATTCTATCATTATGTTGATTTGTTTGTACTACTAATTGTTCGAAATTTGGGTACTCACTTAATTGTTTCGTTTCTAATCAAATCCTTATTTTGCTTTGTTTTGATCTAGATGTTCCGAACTTTATATTTTATAATATTTTGTTTTTCATGCATAGAACTTTATTGATCTTTGTAGAGCGGGACATGTCGTGACCTTCAACATGTATGTTTAGAACCATTTTGTTGGTACTATGTCGCATGTGTTGTGACATCATATTTTTATAGAATAAGCGATAGGGTATACCTGAGCTATAACCACCTGTGAGGGTACCACGGGCATGTCCTATTGGCACCGAATCATGACACTTTCTGTGGCGGTGCGATCAATCCATGGTATATCCTTTTGTATGTTGATCTAGGTGTGAGCTTTGACCCTTTGATATGTTTGTTCAGGATGTGTATGAGTCGACCCTAGTTTTTGTTATGTTTTGCGAATTGGTGATGTTTATGCTAGAAATACCTTCCGATTTGTATGCATTTAAATTCGCGATCCGTTGTGTGATTTGTCTGTGTAGCATTATTTTGACTTGTCTGTGTGGCAAGGTTATGTTTTGTTTTGAGCTCGGAATAAAATAACTACTTAACCACTTTGATTCAGCATTCTGTTTGTTTCGTTAATTCTGTTGATTCAGATATATTTTATTTAGACTTTAAAGATTATATTATCGTCAATAATTAACTATTTATGCTTAAGTCCTTATTCAGTATTTTGTCAGTTGATTCTATATTTTAGTTGTGTATCTTTTGTATCCTTATCCGTACTGGACATTTGGCTCATGTTTTGTTTTTTTCCAACAGATTTGAAGGGGCGATTTCAAGTTTCATGTTAAGAGAGCTACATTTGACCATATAGGTTTATTTGATTTTAGATTTTAATTATTCTGCCAATTTTTTGTTAATTATTATCAACTATTAATATTTTGAAGTTATTAGTGCTTTGTTAATTATTTTGAAGTTTGTTGTGCTTTGTACGTGACCTCCTTTTCCTATTCAGGAAGGAAGGGGGTGTTACAGAGCAACTCGGGCAGCATAGTCCTATTTAGTAAGAATTAAATTACTGTATCTGCATAGAGAGACAGGAGAGAATGGAATTTCCATGTGGCCTCATCTCTTTGGCCTTTGCAAGGAAGAAGTAGATTACAAAAATTAAAATTTACAAAGAGAGGCAACAGAGCATGGAGGTCGCAACTTCATTACTAATAATCATATACCAAATGCAAATTCACAATTAAATGGACTACAAAGAATCCCACATAACAAAAACATTGTCATTCTAATCAACTTATTGGCAATGAGAAAGAAAGAAAGAAAGAAATCTAAATAAGCCCACATGTTGAAGATGAATTGCTTGTGAAGTGAAAAAGTAAAGTACAGCCATGAGAAGAGTATCAGGCACGAAGCCAAGGTGGAAAGAAGTTTCAACTAGCGATGGTGTAAAACGGTCTACCTAGCAAGAATATTAATCATATCTTGGTTATAACACATCTAATTTATCCTGGGTGCAATGCTCTATCTTCTTTTGTGAAAGAATTAATAACTTCATTTTTAAATATACCTTCCATATTTCCCTGTGGGTCAGGTGATTTTGATCGAGGTCAAATATTTTAGCATAACTGACGTTGGCTTGTACAAAGACCCACAAATTAATACCCCACAACCAAACCATCATAGTCTGCAACATCAAAGTAAAAATAAAATGTGTTTAGATAAGGAATAAAGTAGAAAGGAAATATTAAAGTAGTTTGATACATAAATGAGTGAAGTAAATGAACATAAAGCACTTCACTAACCACAAGAAGTAAAGGATTATAATATAGAAAGGCCTCATATAGAAATAGATCCCTCAGGTCTGCACTCATTCGCATAACAGAATCCCACCCAATCTGTAAATATTATGAACACGTCTCATTAATACCAACTTCTTTCCAATTGAAGATGCTAGTCACAATGAAAATAAATATAGATAGCAAATTTAAAGATATAGAACTGACCTTGCAACAACTGAAACCCCAGATGAAAAACAATATTACCTGGAATCAACTTAGATAAAACACTTGTAAATATAGGCAAAAATCTGGACTAAATACTACCATAACCAAAAGCCAGAGCAAATAAAAATTAGCCACGCAAGAATTTAAAGAACATAACAAAATTACTAGGAATTGATTACATCTAATATCAATATCTATTACCCAGTTTGTTTTCTTATCCACCAAGGTAGCTGAGGGGTGAACTAGGTAAATGTTACACCCCTTGCAGTTAGTTGCAGCAAGTGAATGTCCACATTTTTGGACCAGCAAATTCATGGTTGTTAACCTTAACTTTTCCCACCTATGCAATGGCCCCTAAGTAGAACCTTAAATGGGAGGAAAAAGATTCACCAGTGTAACAAGTGCACCATGCAGAGAGGAATGAAAAAAGGGATGTCAATATGAGAAAAACAACATTTCCATTGCCAGAAGCATCAATAACAAAACTCCATTGGTCTCAATCGAGATCAATTATGTTTGCATATTGTGCAATGAAGATGGTAAGCTGCGTTCTACATTCCTCAAAAACTCAAGACCTTGACAAAAAAAATATAAAATAACTTGAATCTTCTTTGCAACCTCTCCTAAAAAAATTCAGGCTAACAAGACAATCAAATAATTTTTACAAAATAGATTTCAACAAATAGCCTTTTTTATCTATTTCTTTTCTTTACTTTAATCTTGATTTACTATTCCTCAATATATGTGGCATTCATTTTCAGCCTACCCCAAGTAGCTTGGGATAGAAAAGGCTTTGTTGAGTTGAGGTTTCATTCTTACATTTTCCTCTCTTTCATTTTTATCTGGTTTCATTGTTTATTTTTTTGTCTTTGTACTTTTACTCATTCATATGAATTTTTTCATGTCTTTGGGGGGTGTTATGGAGAGAGAGAAATTGTCAATATATTGAGAAGTAAGAACAGTCGCTTTTGCGTATTAAAAACTTGTTTCTGAGCATTTTGTTTTTGGCAGAATGAGGCTTATCCATACTCGTTTATTGCTTTTGTAGATTTTTTTGTTTAGTCTTGGATCATGAGCTTTGTTTCGTGACTTGGTGATGTATATTTGCTTGTAAAGGGTGGCACCCCCTAGGTGACTATGAATAAAATTTACATATCAAAGAAAAAGGTTTGTAGAATACAAAATAAAAATTAATAAAAGATGCACTTACGGGACTCATTAGATGAAATCAATAACATGTTTTGTCCACAAATGCACAAGAATTAACTGCTTACCCTCGTATAGTTGTTATTTATGTGATTAAGTGAGGCTTAAGAGACACTGTAGCTTTTGGTATTCATCGCAACATGAAAATTTAGGATGTCATGTATTGGATACCTTAAGTCTCCATAGTAAAATAGGTGATGGCATTATTGCCACACTAGTCAATGGTGTGGTCACACCCTTCATCTCATCTGACTCTACTGAATGCGAGAAATTTTCTTCAACACTATTTCCAAGGTCACTGGTACCTAAGACATTCCACAACTATTACATTTTGCATGATAACCATTGAGGACTTAAAACATATGATAACAACAAATATGCGATTGGCAGTCAAAAGTTTCTCTACCCAGATCAGAGACCACAGCTCTGCTTCCAGACTTTCGTAGATGAGGACTGTAAGCAGGACTCACATGACCTCCAAACATAGATGAGAAACATAAACTATTAGGTTAAACCTATAGTTGGAACCTGCAATCACAAGTATAACAAGCAAACTTTGATATTCTTCTCTGATATAATCATTTTAAAGAAATTATCTTAAAATAAAAAACCAAATAGCCTTGCATGAATATTAACAATCATGATATTTATGAACAACATGAATATATTCATTTTCCTAACAATTATTATGCAACGTTGTACAACATTATGGAATTAAATAAATGTACAAATTATCTTTTACAAGTGATATTTGAGGAGTAAATTATAATTCAATATTGATCTTATATTTTGGAATAGATGGAGTAAATTATAATTCATGCTCTGTGTGTCTGTGTGTATTGAGATGCTTATGATTAGGCCCTAAATTTTAAAGAAGGGCGGGATATATTGCACGAGTGAACCAGACAAGTTGTTAAAATTGCAGTATTCTAAAATGGGGTGACGATTCAGCAAAATGAGCACAAGGGTTTTTCACTTATGTATAAAAGCAGATTTATAAAAAAATTATAAGAGCATCCCTAGACCATCACATGTTTCATAGGTTATGTGACCTTCTGTGAATGTAGGAAAAAGGAAATGCTTCCCTCAAAAAACTGGATTTGGATATTGAATCAAATAATATGCCACCACGGGACTGGGAATTTTTAGATAGCATCAGGAACACAAACCAATTGAGTAATTAATCAATTATCCAGTCATCACGCCAGAAAATTAATAAAACAAAGAAGGAACACACTTTTACCAAATATCACGTTTAATGATTAAAGCAGCCTTACTTTGTACAATGAAATTATAATTTTACCAGAGATCCTAAATAGGGAGCTTTGAATCAATCCAGGTAGTCTTCTACTAACTAAAACGTTCTGATATTTTCTATCAATTACTAACAATTTAATACAAATTCCTATAACATATAGCAATTAAAAAGAAACGCAATGCTGCTCTTCTAACCTGTAAAAATTGAATCATATTAGAAATTATCAAAACAAATCTACATACATATTTTCCAAGCATTGCGTAAATCAAAATAAACTGTTACTCCAGACATGCACCTCTAACCTATTGATACGACAAGCCTCGAAGGAGCCGTGATCGGTTTCAGTTTACAGATTCCGATCTGCTGTCAACAATCTCTCTTCCCTCACCTCTTCTTTCGATTGCTAATCAGATCTCATCTCTCTTCCTTTCTTGTACATTTAACGGCAATCACACTCCTCTCTCCGTGATGCGTGTTGTGGAAATAAATTAATTAGATTTGCGGGGCGGGGCGGGGCGGGCTAATCGAGTCTTGGGTAATTAAGTTGAAGTCACTTTTTCTAAAGCTTATCTAGGTTGACTAAACAATTTGAAGTTAATTTGAGAAATTATAAAATTCAAAATTATTAATATTTTATTTGATTTTTGTTTATATCATCATAATTATTATAGATTATTCAAAAAATATACTTTTTCTTAATTTTAATGTAAATTAATATTACCAATGTTTGAATTACGTATAAAATTCAAAATGAGACTGAATGTAAGGAATAGTATTCATGTAATTGGTTTCATGTGCACAAATTGAGTACTTTTTATTTTTTGTATTTGATACTTTTTGTCCACTTTTATATAATAAATTTGTTACAATTTAAAATTTTAATGATTATATTAATACAATTTTTTATAGATAGGTGTAAGTAGTTATGACCTAAAGATTAATTACGTTTTTCAAGATTTAAAAGTCAGTTATTTGAGTGCATTGTGTTTTTATCCAACCATGAAGTGTCAAATAGGAAATAATAAAGATAGGGGGCATGACTTTAAAAGAAAAATGGTATCAAATCTTCCCATCTTTGATTTATAACACTTAAACTTCAGTTATTATAAATCCTCGTTACAATACATAAATTGTTTAGCATATTCAAACACCTTCATAATTTTTAAGTACAAAAGCAATAAAATTACCATAATTACTATAAATATTGTGTCTCTTATTATAAAGAGAGAGGAAGAACAATTAAAATAACATTGCGAATACTAATTTTGTAAAATAGTGTAACACCCCAGTCTCATATTGAAAGATATGGGAAAAAAATTGTCTACATATAAGGAAATTTGTTACTACTAATAGTATATTCAAGTCATGACTTTTTGGGTGAGTATGTAGTGGACTAAAATGACTTAAGAAGATACTATTGGACCAGTGATTTAAAAATTTATTTTGATGGATTTTATTCGATTCGGACTTGGGATTGTACTCAATATTTGTTCCAGACTCGAGATTTTTGACCCTCAAAAGCTCAGGTCGGGTCATCCGATCGGGCTGTCGGAGGTGGGGACACGAAGGTTGGTGATATTATCACTCAATAGATAGAAGAAAGTTTGGAGGTGAGGACACAAAATCAGCTGGTATTATCTCACAATAACTAGAGAGACAAATATATGTGGACTGTGTGTAATTGGTTTTGACGGGAACGTTATAAATTTAAGTGGGAGAATTTGTAACACCCCAGTCCCACATCAAAAGATAGGAGAAAAATTTGTCTGCATATAAAAAAATATATTACTACCAATAGTACCTTCAAGTCGTGACCTTTTCACTGAGCTTGTGGTGGGCTAAGATGACCCTATAAAATATCATTAAGTCAATAGTTTAAATCCTTATTTTAATAAATTTGATTCGATTCGGACTAAGATGAACTCGATATTTGATATGGGTTGTTTCAAATTGTGTGGTGTAATCCTTTAAATTTTGATTGTAAGCATTTTGTTAATGCAAAAAATAATACAAATTTTATATTTTATTCAACAAAATTAAAGATATATTTTTTAAACAATATAATATAAAAGATAAATTTATATTTTATATGTATTTTTAATATTTGTTAAAAAATTATTAATGTTAGTTCAATGCTCAAAATGATAGTAAAAGGTAATAATCACAAATTAAAAACATCATCTATACTTTAAAATTTTATATAGAAATGTAGCTCAATTTTAAATATGAGTTAAAGAAATATATACCTAATTAATTACCATCATATAATAAATACATCAAGATGAAGTATTACTTAAAAAATTATAAAGTGGCATCAATATGATTTAATATTAGAGATACATTGAAAATATCATTTTATTTTACGAAAATAGTCTCTTTGATCATACTAATATACAAAAATTTAAAATATGATGTGAATCTATTTATACAATATTTTTTATTTAATAATACTTCTTAAATAATAATTTCTAATATTTATTATATTAATTAAAATTAAATAAATTATATTATAGTATTATACAAAGTGGGAGGCGTGGGATCAAAATTAAGTTAAGAATTTATAAATTAACGAGAAAAGAAAGCGTAAGTTTAAATAGTAAATTCCGGGAGTAGTAATTTGATATTGTGCACCCGCGAAGGTAGTTTCGGTGGGCGCCTCTGTGGTGCGACTTTCGTATATAAACCGCCTCATTTGCTTCTGGAAAATCAAATCTTACTTTGTAGAAGGAGAGGAGAGGAGAGTGAATGGGAACGTGTTCTGTTTGTTTTGTGGATGTATAGGTCAAGCAAACGTAGGAGTTGTGGAGAGATGGGGACGCTTCGAGAAACTGGCGGAACCTGGCCTTAACTTCTTCAATCCTTTCGCCGGAGAATTCATCGCCGGCATTCTTTCCACCAGAATTAACTCGATGGACGTCACAATCGAGACCAAAACCAAGGTATACCCCCTCTTTACAATTCCAAGATGTCTAAATCTTTTTTCCTGATCCCTAATTTTCCCAAACCGTGTGAACATCACTAACACTTATACATACCTCTCTCAGTCTCTCTGTGTTTATTATTTTGCGGGTGGATCAATTAATATTATGTTAATGAGAATGGATTAGACACTAGCCTCCAAATTGTAAATTGAAACTGATACACTTCAAAATTTTGCTTGATACTTGTATGACAAATTGTTTATTGTTTTATTAATTACTGTTCAGTTAAGATTAATTGGGTTGATATAATAGATTAAATATGTTGTGATTCTGAGTGATCACCTTGAAGTATTTCCATGGAGAATAAATTGATGCAAGTAGTTTTCGTAGAGTGACTAACTTTATGATTATACTCAGATTCGGTGATAGATGGCCTGGTTAATTGTTTGGGGTCCATGTATGTAAGTTTAATAGTTTAAATCCATAAAACTTTAGGTATACATAGGAGCGAGGTGCAACCATGCAATATATGAGAATGACGTGTTAATGGGATCTAGGGCATGAGAAATCAGTTCAAGTAGTGGGATTTGAAAATTACAAGCTATTAGCTCCGGTCGAATGTGATTGAGGATCTTACTGACCATGAGGATTACATTTCGTTTGTTCTTTTCTTGGGTGAAGTTAGACATTGGTTGGGATGAAACTGCTTCTTTTTTCTTAATAGTCATTCTCAGCCTATCGGGTTATTGTAAGTATTATCTTATTATGCGCTTTGGCTAAACTATCAATGTTGCTAACGATTGGCGTAGACATCCAGAAAATTTTTGTTTGTACTTTTGAAGCTGTACATTCTAGTTATATATCCTAATTGTTTCCAGATTGATGCGTCCATTGGCATTTATAAACTTTTTTACCCCTGCGTGTATGCATGGTTGTATGCCATGTGGTTTTTACAGCACACAGCAATTGTCATCTACTTGGGTAGAATGACTTTAACAATTAATGTCAGGGTTCTATGTTGTGCACTTTCCTCCCAGGAGAGAAGTAGTGCATGTGGCGAAACTATGTAATTTCACGTTAGTTTTTCACCGTAACTCTTTTGGCACTTCATCTATCAGTATGTGCTTAACAAGTGGGTTCTGGTCCATGTGATTCATTTGGTCTTCATTATTTCACAGCAAACTTTGTGTGACTTTAAATGTAATGCCTTTGGAGACATTTAGAGTCCTTTTTTTAGTGGAATTTCAGAGGAAGGCTCTGTTACTTTAGTTGAAGATTAATTTGGTAAGTTGTTATCTAAAATTGAAACTATCGTTAAAATTCTATAGGGTATAGTAGGGTACTATGGTTGCACTACCCTAAATAGTTACTGAGAGGCAGATGGGTAGTTATTGATGATATTTTTAAGGGATTGGGATGTGGACTAATTTTCAGTTAATTCTGCATGATCTTCCCACTTTTGTTGGTGGAATGCTGCATGCCATTTATCTCTTCCTTACTCTAATAGAGTTCTTAGATAGAACAAATGCATTGTTTCTTAGACCAGGATGTTGTCATTCTATTAGAACAATGAGAAGTTATTTTCATTTTGCAGGACAACGTCTTTGTACAAATGATTTGCTCGATTCAATACCGAGTATAAAGGAAAATGCTGATGATGCTTTTTATGAATTGCAAAATCCCAATGAGCAGATTCAGGCTTATGTATTTGATGGTAAATTTGTTGTGCCGGAGTTCATTTGACTTCTTATGTGATACATCTATGCTACTTTTTAAGAAACTTATTTTATTTCTTTATATGATTCTATTTATTTGTCTTTAAGTGGTTCGAGCTCAGGTTCCGAGAATGACACTGGATGAGCTTTTCGAGCAGAAGGGTGATGTTGCTAAAGCTGTCTTGGAGGAACTTGAAAAGGTACTGTATGTTGGTGCTGTTATAGATAATCATACGTTGTATATGGAATACAGTTACATACTTTTGGTATATGCATGATAGTTATATGTTCTGTAGCCTATAGGCCCTATACCAATGAATGCATTTATTTTTGTCTATTGCTGCTTTGTTATCAGATGGAAGATTATATAAAGTATTTATTGATAAAATGTTTCTCTACTTCAATTAGTAAGGAAACCTGCTCAGTGCATAATTAGACTTTTAAGAAGAAACTTATTCTGTTATAGAATCTAGTATCTAGATCACTTACATACTGCATTTGGATGAAATACTAGAATTTACTTTAATGGATCATGAGCTTTCATTCCATGAAGTCAATTTGCCTGTTTTTTACCTTTTCCCTGCAAAAATTTATTTTTATTGTTACTATTTTTTGTACATCTGTCTGTTCTTCTTTGGTTTGTCCAAGTTTGTTGCACTACATGGTTTTACTGTCAACCTGTACTAGGCCAAGATAATTCTCTATCTGATTAGAAGTTCTAATAAGAATTTCAATCATACATTGATTACTTGGATCAGGTGATGGGAGCATATGGATACAACATTGAGCACATACTGATGGTTGATATTATTCCCGATCCCTTTGTGCGCAAAGCAATGAATGAGATTAATGCAGGTGATGATGACTTTTAATGTATTGTTTGCATTTATTTGTATATGTACAAAATTCTACACTTTGTACTTGCTGAATAATAATGCATAGTAGTATGGAGAAGAAATATATGCTATAGATTCTCTAGCTTCCTACTTGACTCCTCCTGCAATTGAGGAAGGGGTTTAGTAATCAGTCATTAGCCTGTACACATCTAAAAGATGCACTGTTAATTTTGTATACAGCTCAAAGAATGCAGCTTGCTAGTGTTTACAAGGGGGAAGCAGAAAAGGTGCTCCAAATTAAAAGGGCAGAAGCAGATGCAGAATCCAAGTACCTAGGTGGTGTTGGTGTTGCAAGGCAGAGACAGGCAATAACTGATGGTCTGAGAGAGAACATATTAAACTTTTCTCACAAGGTTGAGGGAACCTCAGCTAAGGAGGTGATGGATCTTATCCTGATCACTCAGTACTTTGATACGATCAAGGACCTCGGGAACTCGTCAAAGAATACCACTGTTTTCATACCCCATGGCCCAGGTCATGCAAGGGACATAGGCGAGCAAATACGCAATGGGTTGATGGAAGCAGGCAGTGCTCAGGTCAATGGGGTTTAATTTGCAAGTTGTGAACCTTTCTGACAGTCTCTCTTACAGTTTTTCATTATAAGTGTGTTTAGTTCCGGCTTGGAAATAAATAATTGAGAATACACTACTGAAAACAGATATTGAAGTTGTACTGTTTACACGATGCTCCTCAGCATATGTGGCCATGGCCATTACATGCTTACACAAGAAAGTGGGTTTGTATATATTTTCTTACTTGCCGGGGGTTTGTATATATTTTTTCACTTGCGGGACTGGCTTGCTTCAGGAATGGATTGGTTTGTGGCTGCAACAGAGGCTTATAAAAAATATTTAAAAATAGATAAATATTACTAATAATAATAACAATAAAAGTAAATTTAAAAATCTGGTTTTTGGTTTACTCCTTGGATGACTGTCGGTCAGTCCAGTGGATCCTGATTTGGGTTGTATTTGATAAAAACGAGTAGATCTAAATTGTTAATATATTTAAATAAATTAGATATGAATTGAAATTTTTTGTTTGATAATTAATGCGGCCAAAACATCTTAATGACAGTATTTTATAATTTTAACCCTGAGAAGTGATTAGAGCTAAAATCGCATCAAGGACAAAAGAGAAATAATGTAATGTTATTGAGGTTATTTTTGTTCAAAAAAGTAAAAATTTCGTTAAGACATGGTCTGAAATGAATGATTTAGAGTAATTTTCTTCGTGATTTAGAAGCAAATAAAAAATTAATAAAAATAAATAAATTAACCAAACAAGTACAACCGTCAGCGAATCATACACACTACTAGTATTAGAGGTAAAAAAAATACTACTATCACATAAAGATCATCACATAAACATCACATAATACTATGTGGCGGGATGTAATTTGTTGTTGAGTTAAGTAGGTCATGTCAACAACAAATCACATACTGTCACGTCAACGGTATGTAATATTATGTGATAGTAGCATCACTCTTATATGATTGACGAGTTCCAAATAAATTTTGAAGACGAAAAATTACCATCATGAATCCTAATTAAGTTAACATTTGTCTGTATGTAGCACTTTTACTGTACAGTTGGATGTAGTTAAAATTGATGTTAGGGGGAAACAACATCCTATTAGTTTATGGTTGTGATAAGGACGAAAAGTGTGAACACGAGTAATTTTAGTTAGGAAAATGATATTTCTACGTGTTAAAATGATATTTTTACATAAATGTAAAACTCACCTAGTATTCATACGAGAGTGATCATGTAAAAATATATCAATTCTTTTTTTATTTACTTTCATTCACATCTTTCCTTCCCACCCAAAAATTTAAGGGATAGGATGTTGACCAACTTTTTTATATTTCGTAATCAATGCAAAAGAAGAGGATTGGATTGTTTTAAGTTGCAAGTGACCTTAACAAAAATCTTTTGCAGAAAAAGGAAGCAAAGAAGAGGTATCATCATCACCACTAATTGGAAATTAAATCAGCACATAATGGTGTAGCTAGTTACCAACCCAACCCAACCCAACCCAACCCTAGCCGAACCAACAAAGAAAAAGGAGAATGGTCCAATTTCACGTACGACAAAAGGTAAAATTAGCCACCAATTAAGTCGTAGTTAGGTGGAGGAGATGCACGTAGGTACGTAGTCTTATACAGAAAGTACATACCATAAATAGTGTACCATGTGATTTGATTCAAATTCTACTTGATATTCTGGTTTCCTTTTTTTCTGACTTGAAGAAAACTAAAGAATGTTGACATGAAGAAAACAGAGAATTTATTATTCTTCCTGTGCATGCAGCTCTGCACTCTCCCTCCCAACTTTGCAACACTGAAAGCAACATCCACTTATGAATTATATTATTTGAAAAGAAAGGACTCCAATATTATTCCATATTCTTGAGAGAAAAATTAAAAAAATCATCGCCCAGATATGTTTCACATAATCCTTCTTTCCGGAGAAAAGAGCACCATTTTCAATAGAAATTAAAATTAAGCCTAAAAAAAACTGCAGAGTAGTATAAGACTACTGACAACATCAATAATGATGCAGGAAAAAGAAAAAGCTATTTAAAAAGATAAGGTACATGTGGGTAAGAAGGAATAAAATTTTGGGTTATTTATATCACAAATAATGCTACTTCTCACATACAAACTTTCACATAACTCTCACATACACACACATACAAAATGCGAGTCCCGCATGTCAGGCAGGGACCCACAGTATGTATGTGTATGTATGTGAAAGTTTTTATGTGATAGTAGCATTGTTGTTATATCACGTATTCCTTCCTTACCCTTTTCAAGTCCAAGTCCTGTCGTCTCCATATGCGAAATAAAAATACAGCCCTGTGCCTGAATGGGGTTCAAAAACAAAAACAAAAACAATCAAGAAATAAATTAGTAGTGAGATACAAAAAGGTATGGAATAAAGAAGGGTAATTAGGAGGGGGCATTGATGGGTAAAGATTCTTGTAGAAAGATGCTAGTAGTATTCTCCTATACAAATCATTATATCTCCCTTCCCCTTTTACAAAGACACACAAGTGGAGTGAACAAAGACGTCATAGCAGTGAAAACGCTTTACCCACTTGTTGTTGAGGAGTCGGTATTTATTAGCCTTTGCCGACAGTCTTGTCTGTGTCTACTAGTACTCACTCCACTTGCTTGACTTCAACAAAAGGATAAAATATGTACCCAGATAGAGAGAGAGAGAGAGAGAGAGAGAGCCCTTCCAGTTTTCCTTTTCTCACTCCCATACCCACTTTGTAACTTTTCATTTTTACTAATCACAGTGATTGAGAGAGAGAGAGAGAGAGAGAGAGAGAGAGAGAGATGGGGGAGTTTGAAGGGATTCAATGTACAAAACTACAAATATAAGGTTCTATGATAATCAGAACATGATGGGTATGGTTCCACAAAAATCTAAAGGGATTACCAAAGAAAATGCCAAAGAATACCAAAACAAGAAGCACTACGTTACAACTACAACTAGAGGATGCGATGGTGACTGATTTATAAGCCATATACCCGACAATGCCTTGGCATACTTCCAAATTTCTCTCATACCCCTTTAGTTTCATCTTCCATGGAACATAAACATATGTAAATTTCCAATATTTACCTACAGAAGCTGCACGGTCTTGAACTTCCAAAGTACTTGTCATGTAAGATTATGCTTGGAACTTGGTAAACGTAGAGGAAAAGGAGAATTTTTTTTTTAATATGATAAACAAAAAACCTGTCTTAACTAATTTAATTTATCTATACTTCTACAAAAATCTAGTTTCAAGAACAATATTAAATTATAAAAGTAATGGATTGTTAAAATGATCCAATAAAATTTTAGATTCATTTCGTTTTCCTTTCTTCTTCCTAGAGTTTTCCAAGTTCCAAGCATACCCAAAATGAAGATGATACACTAGAACCATGGGTCCACAGACACAAAGTTCAAGTTAAGTCTTCTGAAAGGAGAATGAACGTATTTAACATTGTGCATGCAATACATGGAAAGTAAGAAATAAAATAATAGCACCATCAACCAACCTACTGAAATACAGTCAACAATAGTTGCTAAAAAGTAGAACTTGCAAAATCAGTTCAAGTTCGTTACCAAATCTCTTTCGGCCATCTTGTGTGCTTCTCAAACCACCAGCCTCCCTTGCTTCCGATTTGCTCAAAGGACTAATGATCATGGTAAGCCTAACTAATGACTATGCATAACTCCATTCTTCAGTGTGTGGTAAAAGTTGAACAGAGGGCCCAAACTGAGAGCAAGAGAAGAATTAGAATGTTTAGAGAGCAAGTTACCAAAAGACAATGTAGGGCAGATCACAGAAGCATAGCAAGCATAAATTAATTAAGAGAGAGAGAGAGAGAGGTATGGGATGCGAAAGTTGCCCCTTTAATCCTCAATTTCTTTGAAAACGAGAATCTAAGCACCAAGGTGGACATCCACTCTTCTTGTAGGACTTTGTCACTTCACTATCTCCTAGCCAGACATTCCAGGAGATATGTGTAGTTTTAACAACGTTCATTCAACCACATAGATATGTTTATGGGAGAAATTCCGAAGATTGGCCCATGTGATGACCAACCCTGGTTTCCCATCCAGCCAACCAACTCAAGAAAACCCTACCAAAAAAGGTACTTTAAAAGTTCAAAAAAACATTAATTTCTTGTCGTTCTGCATTTCTTTCTCAAGCAAAACTCAACAAGATTGGGATTCAACCATGAATGCGACAGTATCCACTCCAGTCCAAGCAAAACTTAAGAACCATTACAAGTACAACCCCAAAAACAATTTTATTTTCCCAAGGAAACAGAAAGTAGCTTTAAAAGATAAATTAGTTGTGCCACTTTCAGTTTTAGTGCTTAAGCACTTTTGGGTCTTTCGAATAGTGGCATGTAATAATCAGGCAGAAGCTGAAGTTCTAAATAAAAACAAATCCAAGAAATTCTGAAAAATGAAAATAAATGGTTAGAACTTGGACTCTGGATTTTTTACGGGCAAGAAAAGGTCCATCACATGCACCAAAAGCTCTGTGAGATATTTGGTTGGAAGCAAGTACATGATTAGGTTGTGAAACTGATGCTTTTAGCATTAAGTATAGAAACCTGATAAAGATCTAAACACATGAAATTGCAAGCATTACAGTCTTACAGAGGGCCTATAGTTTTACAAGCAAGACATAGATACAATTTAATCAACTAATCAAGTCCGCCTTTTTTTCAGAAGGTAAGATTTTGATACTCTTAGGCCAAAAGTACAAAGAAACTTGCTTGATAATGAGACCATAAAAACAAAAATAAAAAATCAATTTCAGTTTCATGTATGTGCTGGGAAACTCACCCTCGCGAAAGACAAACCTGCCAATTTCAGTATGAGGTAACTCCAGCAAATGAAGGAACTGCTCGGTAAAACCAAGAATACTATGCAATCAAATGTTTATCGAGGAACTCCTTTATCATATTTGATTCTCACTAAATATGCTCATTAGCTATATAACAAGCTATAAAAGACAGGAAAAAGTCCAAAAAGGTGTGATATTAGAGACTACCAACTAGTTAGATACTTCAGGTTGGTAGAAGTCCC
Organism: Panax stipuleanatus; assembly: GCA_020205555.1. Lineage (NCBI taxonomy): Eukaryota > Viridiplantae > Streptophyta > Magnoliopsida > Apiales > Araliaceae > Panax > Panax stipuleanatus. The sequence goes on from CM035118.1 coordinate 151,831,522, forward strand.
TGTACCGTTCTGTGTAAGTGAAATAACGTACATTACTTCATCTAATTACAAGGGAAAACATCTATATTGAGAAGTTTAGTCATCAACGACACAGACAAAGAATCCCAACTACTACTTGGCAAATGCTAGACCCAATTTCTCAATACAAAATAGTGGTAACTCCAAACAAATAAGTCATAATTCTCTAGCACACAAAATATTAATGTTTCTGATCTATCCTGGACCATTTCCCATTAAAAACAGGAATAAGTTTCCATTTCTGTTCATTCCATCCTGATGATACCTCAGATCATGTAGCTATGCAGTTTCTAAAAATGCATACAACGTTCAATTCACCCTCCTCTCTTTTAACCCTCCAAAATCTTATGTTAGAAGTAACACAAGAATCAAGAATAGAGAAGTGGAAAGAATTTATAGTTTTATAATTTGCAATTCTACAGGAGTTATAAGGAAAAACATTACACTGAGGGTGCTGCAAAGACCTCATTAAGCATGTCATCCTCACCGCTTGCCATGGCAAACAGCTCTGCATCCTTCTCTTCCTCACTAGAAAAATCCCGTTTCTCAAGCTTTGCATGTGCTGCAATAAATATCATCTTCTGAGCCCTGTCCGGACCAACCCTTGAGTGCCCTTGGCCACAAAAATATCTCATGAAGGACCAATTGCACTTAAGCCCACCAGAGGTTGCATGAAGGAAGAGAAGCCTTACTGCAACTTTACCCAGTGATTTAAACTCTTTTAGGCATGTCTCCCACACAAGTCTACTGCTCTGAGGATTTGCAATTTTCATCTTTCCTGTCACAGGGTCTCGCTGCTTCACCTGAACAGCTTGGGCATAGAGTGGATCTAGCCCTTCTGACCTCCATTTCATAAGCTCCATTAATGCAATATGAGCTTCCTCACGTGAAACTAGACGCATTATGAACTTATCCACATCCTTCTCCTGCTCATGTGTCAAGCACTTATACGGCGGAAGGTACTTTCCGCTCACATCCCTCGTCAAATACATTGGATCAAGTATATATGCAGCTGACCATGCCGGATGGTAGTTTTTCTTGAATCGCCTTTCAACTATCTTCTCAACAGGTCCTTCAGCAATGCTGAATTTTGCACACCAGTCCTTCACTTTTGCTCTCAACTCTTCCCAAAGAGGAAGGCATTGCGCAACTAATGGCCTCTCAGCTTCAATTTCTTCAGCCATCCCTCTGATCAACTTCACTAGTGAATATATTGCCTCCACCTCGTTCCAAAATCCCACATCTTGAACCATCTCTGCAACTTCTCTAGCAACAGGATCCTCCACAAAAAGGGCTTTATAGGAATCATCCAGCACAGCAACTTGTAGCACCTGAGCAGAGCTCAATATATCCTCCAACATTGCAGTAAGAGGAGCAAATTCCTTCATAATATCACACTTAGGCAGTGGAACTCTAAGTAAACCATATTGCTCAAACTCATGTAACTGAAATTTCTGGAAGCTATTTCTAACCAGAGACTTGCTATTAAAAAAATTTGCAATCTTCTTACAATTATCAATTACAATCTTAAAAAGCGGAAGCTCTTTGCTAAAATCTTTGATCAAACTAATAAACCCCTGAAGCTGACAAGACAAATTAATCATCCAATGATTCTGAATTTCTAAATTCCTCAATGCTTTATATTTATACTTATCTGCAACTATCCCTACACATTTTTGCACAACATTGCCGCATATACCCATAACTGTCTCCCACATAACGTCCTCCGCATACTTAGATGGTACCAAACCACCCACAGATACTGCCTTTTGGAACATGCTCATTCCATTTGGAAGATTAACTATAAATTTAATCAAATTCTCTTCTCCATTCCCACAACTCTTGCTCTTCCACCCATCAGAAGCAATTTGAAAGAACACTGCTTCCCTAATTCTAGAATCTGACTCCATTTTCACTTGTTCATACTTGGAATCGAGCCTTGAACCTGTAATTTCCCTCTTTGACACAGCAGGCAAGCCAACCTGGTTAAGAAAAGCTTTAAATTTGGGGTGTTCAAGGCTCGAAAGTGACACTGACCCACAAGATTCAAAAAACCAATCTGCAAGCAAGTTTAATGAAGAATCAACTTGGTCCTTGCTCAGCAAAGAACCCACTGAAGCTTTCGGACTTTTGAGCTTTTTAACACTATCCTCCAACATTGCCAAGGCACCCAAATCCTCTTTACCACCTGATAACACTAAATTCTGCTGCTTCACGGGTATTTCCGGGGGGTAACCGATTTCGCAGTAAAAATGTGATGAATTTACCAATGAAGAAGGGCCAACGTGTTGCAAATTTCGCTTCTTATGATTATGCAAAGAAGGTGAAATTACAGGTGGCACTGGAGACTGTGAAATGGGTTTTAAAATGGAGCTAAAATTTGGGCAAGTACCTCTCTTTAGATGCTCAGAAGCAGTTCTAGACGGGTTTGATGCAGAAAACGCAGCGTCACATAAAGTGCACTTGAGTTTTACGGTTTTGGGTTGATTTGTATCAGGGTTCCGGATTAAAATGGGCTCGAGATGTGCCCAATACCAAGCTCCTTTGCCTTTAATGGCCTTTGCTCGAACAGTGACTAGGCGTTCGTATCGCTTGTTCACAGCTTTTGCAGCTATGTCGTCAACTGATGATGGGGCAGAAGAGATGACAATTTGGGTTGATTCAGAGTGAGCCATTGAGAGAAAGAAATAGAGAGATGGAAAATGGGTTTGCGAAATTTGGATGTCTATTTGAGAAAAAATGAGAGCTTGTTGGTGTGTGGTGGTTGCTGTTGAGCTTGTTTTAGGTGAGAGTTAAGATCATTTGACAGTTGTGGGAGTTATGTGGCACTTCTTCCGCATCTAACCCGGGAAATCCTCCGCCGGCGAGGTGGGTTTTGGCAGGTGACAGATTTCCATGCCGGGAACCGGCGATGTATCCTGGAAAACGAGGAATTTCAGGGTTATAAATGAGTTGTCTGTCAAGTGTTTGATGAATTGTATCAGATGAAAGTGCTGTGTCAGACAGATTGAGAGGAGAGGAAGAAAAAATGTACGAGAAGAGAGAGTAAAGAGTTGGGGGTTGGAAATTGGGGAGGGGTAGGAGAGAGAAAATAATGGAGCAGCAACAGCATTATATGGGAAGCAGTCCCTCCCACGTGCTGGGTGAAGCGCGTGAGGACAATCTTATCTACCAATCAACTTTAAGGTTTGTCAAACAGAGTTCTAAAGGAGTGGGGCCCAGGGTGACGGTCAACACTGATGACTGAGCTTTGTCAGGTGACGTGTAATAACTTAACTAATAGGAGTAATGCAATTCAATTTCATCACCCGAAGTAATGAAATTTCATAATTCACCACGGGTATTCAAAAATTAATCATATATTCCGTACGAACTTATGAATGAAAAATATCATTTTAAAATAAGAAAGCATGTAATTTTTATATGACTTAAGAATGTATGTCAACGATTTTTATTATTATAAAAATAAACTAATTTGAGTCATCCATTTACATAAATAATGATAGTTTACAGTCTCAAATATTACATATTCTTTATATTTGTCTAATTATATTTTTTTAATAAAAGGATTTTTTTATTTTTCATAATAGAATATATAAGTTAAAGTGACAATTTTTGAGGAAATTTATAGAAGAAAAATTAATATATTGTGTGTAGTTAGCCCGTGCATTTTTTTTATGTTATAAATAATTTTTTAATCTCAACAATTATATTTTTTGCTAAGAAAAATAGAGTTGTGATACGTATTACAATAAATTTACGTCGAATTATAATTGTAAAACTTGATATTGATAAAAAAATTATAAGATATTCTATTTTTTACACATCTCTAAAAAAATTTACTGCTAATCTACATAATTGACAATTAAAAATTAACATAAATAATCACAACATATATCAGTATCAGAAAATATCATATCCTGCAATAAAAAAATATTTAACTTGACAGTCGCAATTAGCCCCACCCATTTGTTTCGCCACAAACTACCCCACGCTCCAACGAAATTAGCAAAATTATATTGCAGAAATAAAAATGTGAATTAAGAGGTCAATTTTCTTCCACGGAGCAATTAAAATTTCTTGTTGTAATCTAGTAGGAGTACACGTGAAAATCCTATAATTAAACTATATTTAATTGCATTGGCTAATAATTTGCCAATCGCTCTCTCTGCTAGAGCTTATATGTCCAATTATGTCGGTCATCCAAGGGATATTAATTGTAGTATAAAGATAAGAAGCACCATAAAGCTCTAATCTAATTAGTGGAGCAAGTAATTAAGGAGTATGTGATGGTGATATGATAGCTTAATAAGTTAATAGTCCTTTGGAATTTGTGCAAGTAGTTCTTGATAAGTGAGAGAGAGTAAGAAAACATATTTGTAAGAGTCCTTCTACGAGGATATGAAAATTAGATATTTTTAATTTTTTTTTGTTGCGACTCTTAAAAAATAAATAGTATTTATTTTAATTGAAATTTTTATAAAAAAAAATATTTTAAGTGTAATTTAGATACATATACAAGAACAGTGTTATACAGACTGTACAACACTGTTCTTGTATATGTATCTAAATTACATCTAAAATATTAAAAAAAAAAAATTCCAGTTAGAATAAATACTATACATTTTTTAAGAGTCACAACAAAAACAAAAAACCAAAAATAAAAAATAAATGAAAATATCCAATTTTCATGTCTGTCAAGACTTATTGTATTTGTAACACTCACCTCATAAAATTGAACAATTTGTTAATGCGGTGTGCTGTGTTTTTTATTTTTTACTAATCGCATATTATAATTACGGATATATTCATAAAATCGTAACACACCTCACTTTATAATACATTATATATGTTTTACATATATAAAAATATCAACTTGTAGTGTATTTAATAAAGTTGTAAGTGAATAATATAATTTAATTTGTTTTTTATGAGTTTTAATAACTTGTACGTGTAATATTATACTTAATGTATATCAAATTCGCTTTCAACAAAATTATTAGTTTTATTTAATAATTTTTAAGATGTTTCGTATTAAACGTCTTAATTTCTTTTTTAAGATGTTTCTAAATAAATGTCTTATTTCTATATTAGTAACTATTTTTATTTTATTTTTCCACTTATACCCTCATAATCTTTTTAGTCAACTTTTGTTGAAAATTTAAGAAATGATAAAAAGTTTATATTGGGATATGATGTATTGTTATACCAACAAATGTGGAGACTTTGCATTTATGGACGTATGCATGCAAATAGTGGGTGAGTTTGGAGAGAGAAATATACTTATTGGAATGTGAGAATAACAATAAAAATAATTTAGAGAATTCATGTGAGAACTAGTAAGGAATAATTAATGTTGAAGTTATAGAAAAATGAATGGATACTTCAATTAATAAGTAATTTAAAAGGGGTAATTTAGGTAAAAAAAATATATTATTAATTAACGTGCCGAAACTAATTAGGACGTTTAATACGGGACGGAGGAAGTACTTAATGTATATCAATTTCGTTTCCTACAAAATTATTAGTTTTATTTAACTTTATGTAAATTAATATGAAAAACAAGATAACATAAATGAGGTAAGACTTTATTTGTAGTGAGTTATTAAAATCTCTTTAATTGATATAATTAAGGTCATGACTTTTTTAAAAAAATTTAACATATGTATTAGTAGTTTATTACATATTACTATTCACGTATAGTTACAATTTGTATTTGATTTTTTTATTATTTGTGTTATACATAAGATTTTAAAATAGATATGTGTTGAAGTGAAAATAAATTTCATAATATGAATTAATAGTATAAAATAATATTTATAATTTTTAAAATATATATATGATAGTGGTTATACAACCGCAACCGCACTGTTATCACACCGCGACCGCATATAATCACAATCGCAAATAACTGTATAATTATAGTTGTTAATGCTAGTAATTGCATATTGTGATTGCAGTTGCAATTAATATTTATAGTCGCACCACACCGCACGTCCGCACCACACTCTCCCTTAATGATAAATGTGACCCAATAAATGTTTTATCATTAATTAATCCATGTAGACTACTCTAATGATAAAAAATTAGCACCGACTCTCGTTTCAATTAGTCATGGCAAATACTCTATTCATTCTAAAATTAGCGATAAAATTTATTTTTTGAAATTAAATAACGATATATTAAATTTTAAAATTGATATTTTAGGTGTTATGAGAGAGTTACTTTGACTTTTCAATTTTAAAAAACAAAAATATATGGATATCCAAATTGTTTTAATAGTAACAAAAACATATTGTAGTGTTTGATAAACTGAGTAATTAATATCAAATGGTTAATACATCTTAATAAATTAGATCACATGAATGAAATAATATATGAATCTAAAAAACTTTTTGATAATTAAAAAGTGTAAAACATCTGAATAACACTATTATACCATTTTAACCTTCTGAGTTATTTAAAAATGTTATTTGAATGATTTTAAAATTTGAAATTGAAAAAGTATAATATTTATTGAGGCTATTTTTGCCCATAAATTTTAAATAAACTATTAAGAGACAACTCTTAATAGTTAAGATTTGAGTTTATGTTTTAATGATTAAGAGGCATAAAGAGAAAAAATTACTAAACAAGATTTGTCTCTGACCGAATCAAAGGCAGGTGAATTCAAAGATAATTAGACATAAACAAACACCTAACTACTTTTAATAATTGAGAGTTTGATACTACTACCATTTTAGCTTAACTAAGTGGTTTTATACAGTTTATATAAGGAAAATGTTGTGATTAACAATCACAAAATATGAAAATAAAAGGAATTGAGTCACAGAATCAGAAGATAAGAACAATTGAAGGAATTCAGAACAGAATCTTAAGAAAAATTGGGAAAATATGGGATTATAAGAAAATGTAATACAGGGAAGAATGAGTTCAGAACAATATCAATATTTTCGATGTCGTTTCCCTCCTTACTTTCTTTATCTATACTATCATTTAACAGCTGTCCCTAATTAACTTTTTCTTATTTTGAAATACTGTTTCAGTTAACTTTGTTACACTGTAATTGTTTTTCCTTTGCCAGCTGTAACTTCCCTTCTATTAATAGCCTTTGCTGCTGCTTTACACTATTTACTGCAACCTCACTATTGCTGACTATTTACTGCAACCTCACTATTGCTGATCATAACACTACCATTCCCTTCGAATAGTCATTGTCCTCAAGGAGTGAAATTAAAATTAAAATCTGGGAACTGTTGAACCATCTGCTGAGCATCCTCCCATGAAGCATCCTCTAGACTGCTATTAGCCCAATGAATAAGATATTCCACCTTAGGACGATTCTGAAATTTGATTACCCTTTTATCCAGCACCATAACAGGAACTACTTTTGGTCTACCATCTGCAGCTATGGGAGGCAGTGTAGGAGCTATCCTTGTGTGTAGTCCAATCTGCTTCTTGAGTAAAGACACATGAAAAACATTGTGGATCTGAGCATGACTAGGCAATTCTACTCGATAAGCTACTGCTCCCACTTTCTCAATCACCTTATAAGGACCATAATACCTAGGTGCCAATTTAAAAGAGGATCTCTGCGCAAGACTTGATTGCTTATAGGGTTGTAGTTTGAGGTAGACTGAGTCTCCTATAGCAAAGTTCCTTTCAGTTTTGTGTTGGTCTGCATAAGTCTTCATTCTTGCTTGAGCCTGTAACAATCTCTCTCTTAAATCAGCTAAAACACCATTTCTGTCTTTAATGAAATTATCAACAGCTGGTACCTTAGAGCTCGCAATTTGATGAAAATTGAGATGGGGGGTGGAAATCCAAATAAGGCCTGAAAAGGTGTACATTGTAATGCTGTGTGATAATTGGTGTTATACCACCATTGAGCCAAGCTTAACCAAGACCACCATTTTCTTGGATAATCACTGCACATGCATCTCAAATAACACTCCAAACATCTGTTTAACCTTTCAGTTTGTCTATCAGATTGAGGGTGATAGGCTGTACTTAAACATAATTTGACCCCCAACTGTTTAAACAATATTTGCCAGAATGTACTAATAAAGATTTTATCTCTGTCTGTAACTATAGTTTCAGGTAGCCCATGAATACCATAGATGTTATCAATGAATGTTCTAGCAACTGAACTTGCTGTATAAGGATGATGCAACCCAACAAAATGTGTAAACTTAGAAAATCTGTCCACTATTACCAATATCACTGAGCGACCTTCAGATATTGGTAATCCTTCAATGAAATCCATAAATATATCAGTTCAAGGTTTATAAGGAATCTCCAAAGGCTGTAATAATCCTGGATAGGAATTAGTTTCAGTCTTATGCATTTGACATACTTCACATTCCTTCACCCAACCCTTAATATCTGAAGTTAGAGTATCCCATACAAAATATACTCCCAGTTTCTTAATAGTAGCTTGAATCCCAGAATGTCCTCCTAATGGACTCTCATGGAAGACAGAAAAAAGATTTTTTATGAGATCAGTGTGAGATCCTATGTATATCAATCCTTTGTACCTTAACACCTCCTTTTGAAAGGTGAAATGAGGAACAGAACCTGATTGAATGCTGAGTTGTTGTATTATAGACTGAACTTTGACATCTCCATCATACGAACAGGTAATTTCTTGTATCCAAGAAGGAATAACCATAGTAATTGCCATTGATTGGCCATTGTGGGTCTCAAAGTCCCTTCTCGATAGGGCATCTGCCACTATATTTTATGTTCCCTTCTTGTAAGTGATTTCATAATCATAGCCAAGCATCTTACTCAACCATTTTTGCTGCAAGAAAGTGGAAAGTCTTTGCTCCATGAAAAATTTAAGGCTTTGATGATCAGTTTTTATAATAAAGTGAGCCCCAATGAAGTATGACCTCCATTTGGTGACAGCTTGCAATATAGCCAAAAGTTCTTTCTCATACACAGACAGTCCCAAATGTTTTGGTGCCAAAGCATTACTTATAAATGCTAGTGGTCTGCCACTTTGCATAAGAACAACACAAATACCCTTAGAACTAGCATCAGTTTCAATAATAAATGGCTGAGAAAAATCTGGTAAAGCTAAGAGTACAGTTGAACTCATTGTGTTAGTTCCCAGTAGGCACACAATAGATCTAGAAGGAGGGGATGAATAGATCCTTTGAATTTATAAACTCTTTTCCATTTTAATTTGTATAGCTAAGAAGTTAGCATATGACAAACATAAGAATCATTTCAAGCACAGCGGAATAAGTTAAATCTCCCCTTCATTGATATATTGATAAACATTGATACATTGTTCTTGGAGTTAGTTTAGTTGTAAGTAGTTAGTACATACATAGCAGTTAAGTACATAATGTAAAGACATAAAGTAAATGACAGAATGTAAAAGACATAAAAGGGTTTTAAGTGATTCAGAGCCAACTCGACTCCTAGTCCACTCTTCTGCACTCTTGCAGGAAATCCACTAAGGAATGGGCAGCACCTTGAATCACTAAGATCCCTTCAAGGCCAGCAGCCCTGGAACATCAGTTCACTTTTGAACTCTTCAAGCCCTTTGGCTTAGAACTCCTTTAGTTCACTAAGAACTCTTCAAGCCCTCTGGCTTGGAACTCTAGTTCACTAAGAACTCTACAAGCTCTCCGGCTTGGAACTCATTTAGTCCCTTTCACTACTAGAAAATCAAACATGCGTGATGGATCCTGGTGACGATTTTCAAAAGCAATCACAATAGACAATATTTTGTGATGGATTATTTAGTCATCACAAAAAATAGTATATATATGATGACTCTAGTGATGGTTAATTTTGTCATCGTGGATATATATACGTGACAACTATTACAATCACCAAATATTGTCCAAAAATAATTTTTAATTTTTGCGATGGCATGCAACCATCACCTATATATTTCTCCTTAATGTGATTGCATTTAAGCCATCACAAAGAAAAAAGTTCAAGAAATATTGGGTGACAGCCAAGACCATCACGAAAAGAAAACATATGTGATGGACCTTTATGACAACATTTAAAGTAATCTCAAAAAATGATATTATATGATGGACTTTTTCAACAATCACAAAATAATAATATAGATGACGACTTTTAGTAATGACTAATTTTGCCATCACTATAAACTATTTGTGACGGTTAAGGCAATCACTAAAAAACAAACATATAAGACCAACAAATATATTTGGTGATGGAATTTACTAACAATTACAAAATAATAGTATATATGATGGCTCTTACTGATGTCTAGTTGTGCCACCACTATAGAATATTTGTTACAACCATTATAATCACGAAATTTTTCGCGTAAATTATTTTTTATTTTTTGAAGGGAGGCAGGTACAATTGATAAAAAATTCAACAAAAGTGGGAATATATTTGTTTTGTCATTTATCGAGGAAGGCATTTTTCAATTTATTGTTCTTGATTGTGTTTGAACCATCACACAATCACTACAAGAAATTATGGATGTAGTGAGAGAAATTTTGTGAAGGAATTCATTCTTCACATGAGGAGTTTTCTAGCGAAGGAATTGTGAAGGAAAAAAATATAGTGACAATATAGTTATTAACGAAAGAAACATCCTTCACAATTTAAAATTTTTCTTTCGCAAAATTAAAGTGGTAGAAGAATATTTGGCGCCAATTTATGATAAAAATTTGCGAGGAAAAAACCTATTAATGAAGGAATTATTATTCACTATATATTATTGTTCAGAGGTTTTTTGCGAGAAATAAAATTGGTCACTATTTTGTTCTAAATAAATTTTTTACAATTAATTGTGGTGAATATAAATTGTAATATAAATACAGTTATTTTTTTACAATAAAAAATTTATATTTAATAATACATTTTAAGAAAGTTACAATATCGCTATTTCTTTAATCAAAGTAAATAAATTTATAATAATTTAAACATTAAAATTTTATACATTGACCAAGAAAAAAATGAAAAAAAAAGATAGAGAAGGCTTTTCTGTGGAATAGACCACAGATGCTAAAAAATTACTCATCTATTAAGCAAGAACAATTAAGTTTGAGTTTTATTTTTAGTTAATTTATGGTATCCTAAAACTCAAATTGCAATGTCATAAATTTTTTAAAATAGAATTTTATTCTTAATAATACTTTTAAAATATTTTATTAATTAAAATATTAAGTTATAATAATTAAAATTTTAAAATATTATAAATTGACAATAAAAATATTATAATAATTAAGACTCTTTTTGTGGGACAGATTACAAAAGTGTTAAATAATTACTTTTTCGTTCCACGAAAGAGTTTTATTTTAGTTTGTTATTAACAAATTTATGACATTCTAAAATTTAAATTGAAATCTGTTTAATTTTTTGAAATAATAATTTTATTTACAATATTACTTTTTAAAATTTTTATAATATTAGTTGTTTTTATTAGTTAAAATAAATTATTTTTTTTTGAAACTGAGTCCCTTAATTTAGTTAGGAGTTGTGTATTTAGTCTGGAGTTAAACGTGAAACAGAGAGGTTTCTCCTCTCCACAAACCAAGTTGCGTCTCAGTTCTTACTCTCTGACTCTCTGTTGCTTGCTCTAACCCAAAACCCCAAATCGTGTCTCCGTCCTAGGGCCATTCCGCGTCTCCGCCTCCGCTCCACTAACTACTGGTACGTCAATTATTTGTTCTTTTGTTCTTCATTCCACGAATTAAGGCTAGGGTTTGAACTTGTTTATGGGTAATTTTAAAATAGGCATGAATTGTACTGAAATAAGAATCTATGGCTCATGAATTGTCGAATCGGACTAAGACGAAAACCTCTATTGAGAATACCTAATTGATTGTAATTAACTTTTTTTAGTTTTCTTATATCATAATAATCATCAGTTTGTGGCAGATTCCATGTTTATGGAGGTCATTTCATGTTTATGGTTTGAGTATTTTAAAATGAAGTGTTTGTGTGTGTAATGCACATGAAGTGTTTGATAAAATGTCCCACTGTATAGTCTGTACTAATAACAATATTGCAAAAATTTATGCTCATGAAATGTTCGATAAAATGTCCCTTTCATAATTTAGCTTTTGAATGGCAATTGGGTTTCGAAGATTTGACTCAGTATGTACTACTGTTTTTTACTTATTTCTTTTTAGTTTCCATTTTTAACTGCTTCTAATTTTTATGAATTGCATTTTTTCATTTGAATATGTGATCAATGATAAGGAGTGCAGATTATTTAAGTATATCAATCTGTTCCTGATTATTGATGGGTAGAAATTTCTGTTGCAAACTACCATCTTATTTTGATACCCAATTTTGAATTCACTAATGGCAATCACTAACATCCACAACCTTTTAGGTTTACAAGTTTTATAAGAAGATTTAAGTGATTACAAGTTCACCATAATTTTATTTTATTTTATTGTGAATGCAATTCATCATGGAACTTGAAATCCATGAATGGTTTTATCTATCTAAAAAGTAAATTAAAAGAATCCGTGAATGTAGCAAGGAGCTGCATTCAACACTACTATCTATTAAATTTAATTATCCATGGGTATTACTAAATTTTCTTTGTTCTTTGATTTTTTGTTTCCACTTTCCACTGCGGGCTATGATTTTTTTTATTCCATTGCCTTGGAACAACTAGTTTATGCCACTACTTAATGCAGAAATTGGAAAGGGCAAATTTCTTACTTATATTTGGTCATAGTTGTTTTTATATGGTAACAAAGAAAATTGGTGTTTTGCACAGTTTAGTTATAATTTGGGTTACAAAGGTTCTGATAATGTTTTACATATTACTCTGATTTTGAGTTTCTATTTTCAGAAGCATTTGTTGTTGCTTATCATACCTTCCTTTGAATTATTTTGAAATCTCTGTTAATATATTGCATGGGACCATTATAAATTGGCTTTGCAAAATAGGCAACACTTCCATGGCCATTAGGTTGCTCAGAATAAAGCATTATAAACTGGCGTTTTGCGCAGTTTAGTTATAATTTTGGATATAATTTACAAAGGTTCTAATTTACATTTACATTTTTACATTTTTTACATTTTTACAATTTACAAAGGCCCATAATTTACATTTTTACTTCTGTTGTACTGGTAATATAAATAAATCTTCATTCTGTTTTTAACCTTGGCTGTTAATATCATGCCAACCTCATAGACATCTGCTCGCAACATGATGGAGTACATTTGTAACTTCCAAAATGTGAAACTCATGTTTCTCCTTCAAAATATTTTCTATATTATGTACAATCTCCTTCGAAATGTGAAACTCATGTTTTCTATATTGTACATAATAATTGGTAACCTTTTTATGATATGTCAAATATTCATTGTAGTCCTAGTTTGTCACTGGTGCACATGGCCCCTTGTGACTCCTTGATACAGAAATATAAAGAAAAAAAATATAAAATTAAAATAAAGAAAGAAAAAAAGAGTTCTGAAAACTTCTGCTGATTTACCAATATTTTTCTATGTAATTTTATCAAATCTAACTAGATATGTTAGGATTGTTGTACTTAGCGTTCTCCTTTTAACTTGTTCATGTATGATACTTGCTTTTATACTGTCAATATATGTTGCTCATTGTCACAGGAGTACTGCTTCCTCTTCCCTGGTCTATCAAAATGAAGATAGCATTTGGTGCAGCAAAAGGCATTGCTTTCCTCCATGAAGCTGAGAAACCTGTCATCCACCGCGAATTTAAGACGTCTAATATTCTATTAGAACGGGTTAGTGGACAGAAATTAAAGCTTTATCTCTACACCTCTGTACGATGACTTAATTATGTTCGCCTTAAATAAAATAGTAGTGCTATGATAATGAATATTAATGTTGATAAATAAACTATTCTTTTATTCATGATTTATTGCATGAACTAGTACTATTCTGATGCTTCTTTAGAATCAGATTTTATCACCTTGTTTACAACAAAATGAAGTCCGCAAATTTTTTTTATCTGTTTATCTTGGCACAAAGTGGTTAAAGTTGTGGAACCACCCTTAGAAACATATTAAAAGAAAAAGCTATTACCTAAAATTGGTTTGAGAACCATTTTAACGTTTTCTTTAACATTATAAGGTTATAACGTTTGTGGAACCACCCTTAGAAACATTTTAAGGTTATAAAGTTTTCTTTAAGAAAACGTTATGTATGTAAGTAAGGTTAAAAAACACGGAGGGATCTTGCTGGACATTCAGGTAATCTTAAATTAAGATCATGGAAATTAAAATCTGATTGTTTGATTTCTTGACTAACCTCATTATTTGCTGTCTTTTGCAGCACCACTGGAGCTCTAGAGGCAGCCTATGAACATGCATTTGGGGAAGGAATTTCTTTGTCTGAGCAGCAGCTTGTAGACAGTGTCAAGACTTTTAATAACTATGGTTGCAATAGTGGGTTACCTTCCCAAGCCTTTGAGTACATCAAATACAATGGTGGACTTGAAACTGAGGCAGCATATCCATACACTGGAAAAGATGGCTAATGTAAATTTTCATCAGAAAATGTTGGTGTCAAAGTCCTTGACTCTGTCAACATTACCCTGGTACGAGAAGTGGACATTTCTCTTCAACTCTTAAATAACATTTGTCTTTATATAATGTATTTTTGTCAAATTGTAATTCAGCCACAAAGACTTGTCTAACTCAACTATGGTCATTAAAGAGGTATTCTAATTAGATCTTCACGTTATTAAGCTTATTGTCCAATTATTCTTCATTTTTTTCACCTGAAGTTGGAATAAACAGAAGTGCAGTGCAATTCAGATGTTAAATTCACATTACTCTGTCAGATACAAATTGATGATATTCACAAGCTAAAATGTTTTCTTCACAGTTACTCACAAATATGTTTACAAGGTGCCGAAGATGAACAAAAGCATGCCCTATTGCCTTCACAGTTTTATATTTATTTTGTCTTTTATCCTATATTATGAGCTTCTATAATATCTGTGACTTGCTGCATATAAATTGTGTACTCCTCCAGTTCCACAAAAAGAGTCTCGTTTATTTGCAATATGATATCTAGCCTTGCCTCCCATCACTTATTAGACCACCCTTTTCTTTTTGATCGGCTGTGTATGACCGTCATCATGTCGTGGCTTTCTAGAGATTTCTTTTGTAAACACAATTTTAGGAAGATTTTTTGTAATTTAATTACCACAATGTAAATGCGAAGATAATTTATTTTTGTGGTGAGAGAATATATCTTTTCTTCATCCAACTATGTGGTATTGATACTTAATATGTTTGTTGAAGGTTCAATCAAATCTGTGGATTTAATCTTATTGCCATATATTGTGAAATTTAATTTTTTAAAATCCTTTTGAATTTCATATAATTTGTTCTAATTCTTATCCTCCTCATTGTAGTTCCAAGAAAGAACTGTACATTTGATCAACCCTATTGACCTCAAGCTCGAAAGTCTTACATTTTTGGCATAATCAACTACATAGTTCATGAAGCATGCACAAAACAAGTCTTTCTCTTAGGAACAAGTGAATGCTGACGCAAATGATGACGACTCTGATGAGGATTCCATGCAGAATTTAGAATGATCTAGATATTCTTAATTATCAATTTATTAGTTTAGGAGTTCTTTGATAGATGTTGGGTTAGTGATTGATGAAAATATGACATGTAGCTACCTATTTAAGTAGCTGATTATGAATTGATTTTTAATTAAATGGATCAGGTTTCTTCATTTTAATAATTTTGTATGATTTTACGTTTCAAATTTATTGAAATTTATGGCATTTATAGATTTGAAATATCAAATTGACAATTAAATATATTTTAATATAAGAATTTTGTGATGGCTTTCTATCACCAAAAAGTATAAATAGGTTACAAAAATAGAGAAAATTGTGATTATTTTAGCCATCACAAAAAATTATGTGTATGACTGCTTTAGCCATTACAAATGCCTTAATATTTGGTGATTGTCGTGACCATCACAAAAGGACGTGATTGTTTCGACCATCACAAATAATTGGTGATTATTTTGGTCATCATAAAAATCTTACCAATTCTGTGCTAGTCGTGACCATCATAAAAGAATGTGATTGCTTCGGCCATCACAAATAACTACTATGTTAATGTGACAGGTTTGGCCATCACAAAAGGATTGAATGTTTTGGTGATTGCCAAAATCATCACGTAAAATCTTTCATGATGGGCGTATACAAGACGGCCATCGTGATGCTTAAAACCATCACATAAACCTTTCGTGATGGTTTTTCTAATTTTTGTGATGGATTTTGGCCATCACAAATGATCATTTTTTTAGTAGTGTTTGGACAAGAATCCTTTGGCCCTGGCTACTTGTAGTTGTTGTTGTTGTTTGTGCTTTGTTACTAAGATGTCTTGAAGCTTGATCATCTTTGTACTTAGCAGCTAGGCTCGGTCCTCAGCATTCTGCTTCGAGTCTGGACCTCTTTTCTGGTGCAGCTGATCTTCAGTCTGTTCAGCTCATCTTCACTTGCTGTCAGCTATGCACCATCACCACATAGGACTGCTAAGGCTTTTCATTGTGGGTCACTTTCTTCTGACCCTTAGTAGCCCTAGAACCCTTCTTGAATGATATACAGACATGGTTCTGCATCTTCTCTTGTTCAACTTCTGGTTCTTCATGGTGATCCGTAGAGTGGCTCTTCTGATCTTCTTTATACTCAGCCACCTTCTTGAATGCTATCTTATTGGCCTTCTCTGCTCTCAGCTTGGCTGCCATCTTTAGTGGCATTCTCATCCTTGTTGAGTGAAGCTTTAGTCTGTTCAGTCCTTCTTCAAGTCTGCTTCACTTCCACCTTCGTAATCTCAATGCCACTGAGATATGTTCTCTTCAGCTCTGGTGGAACTCGTAGAGTCAACAATGTAGCATCCAATAACTCGACAAACCTATAACATAGGAACAACTCTTATCTTTGAAGCTTGTCCTTTAAATACCCTTCCATAATCTTTCCGTTGGAAAGTAGCCGTTGGAAGCTATTTGAATTGCTTCGCAGATCTCGAGTTATTTGATGCAGATTGCTAATGTAATGTGACAGGTTCTTTTTGACTTAACTGACACAGCAGTCTGCTTTCTTACCTACCGCCTCAGAGATGTCACTGTTCCGTGTCAGGCTGGTAGTCTTCTTTATTTCTCCTTTCTGATTCTTTGATTCGAATCCTTAGGAGTTATCCTTTTGCATCGATGCTTTCAATTAGCAACGTTCGGATGTTAGTCTTCACATTGATTCATTGTCAGTGCTTCAACACTTAGATGCCCGAACTCCACGATTCTGATGCACATGTTCTTGGACCTTTATCGTAGTGTGTCTTTGTTGACTTTTGCTCTTTGACTGGCTGAGACAATACTACGATTCTGAAGAGTGTTCTTGGATCTTTAATGTGGAACACTTCTTCCATTTCTTGTGCAGTACTTCAATACTTCTGTTTGCCTTGACTGATCTCAGGAACTGATATCTTGACTTGTCGTTCTGACTTCTTCTGAATAGGAAGACACTTCAAATTTGTGGCATACCCAGCTTCTTTCTCCTGGTGATCTCCCGTTCACCTATCTTCAATGGTCTGACCCATGCTTAATCACTTCTGTCTTGTTCATCACAAGCTGGCCAGTATCTCTGTAAGTTGTATCAGTTCCTCCTTCACTTTGGCAAACACTACGATCTTGAGTGATTCTCAAGATCATTGTTTTCTGTTCTCTTGACAGCTACTGCACTTGCTGACTTTCTCTAGTCAGTCACTTAGTATGAAGTCTTCTTCTGATTGGCTTGTGGAAGACTTCATCTCGAATGGCTTCACAACTCAGTCTGCATGTTGATAGAGTTGATGCTTAGATCTTCTGTTAGCTTGCATGCCATTTGGTGAGTGCTTTCTGGTACTCTTCATGTAGGATGTATCTTTGTAGCTCAGACCAGAGGCTTCATGCTTTGGATATATTGGGAGTGCCCATTTGATGAGAATCGTTTTGACACTACGATTCTTCCCTTAGCGTTGTAGAGCAACCTTTGTGAAAGCTTTAGTTCTGCAGACTACGATTTAGCTTTGTTGTTGCAGACACTACGATTCCGAGATCAGACCTTGACAGTCTATGATTCTGCCTTCATGCTTGCTGTTTTCGTCTGATCTTAACCTACTACGATCTCTGCCTCTGATGATCATTAGACTCCACTACTTTAAGTGTGATCTATGATTCTTGACTTAGCTCTGACAGTTTCTCGGTCGGCTCATAGACAGGCTGTCTCTTCGATTCTGAACATGACTTCCTCAGCAGACTACGGCTTCTAGGAAGTACTTCTCGACACACTACGATCCTTCCTCGTTTCTCCTGGCAGACTACGAACTCCGAGATCTACTATCCTGCAGACTACGATTCCGCCTTGATAGCTCTCGAGTCTCCTTTGTCTCTCTTGGCAGATTACGATTCTGATGCAGTACTTCGACGATCAGACAGGCCTATCTATTACATTATAAGATCAACATAACAAGCTTGATTTTTCATCTTTATAGTCCTTGTACATCATTTCTTTTTAAGGACTTTACAAAGCTGTTTTGCTTATGTAGGATCAACCTAACATATTTGATCATTTCAGTTTAAGTCCTTGTACATATATTCCTATTATCTATCAAAGGACTTTACAGCTTTTATCAATGCAAGCATACTTACATATTCATTCATTTATATTATAATCAAATCATATATAAATAGGAATAACATTCTTATGTATATTCCTAACACATTGCTTCCTTAAGATTTGTGAAAGCTGTAGTTGCTTCTGTTGTCCATTTGAACTGGTCTTTTTGTAGCAACTTGGTCAATGGTCTTGCTATTTCCCCATAATTTCTGATGAATCTTCTATAGTAACCAGTTAACCCAAGGAACCCTCTAAGAGCCTTTACTGACTTTGGTTCTGGCCACTTGACCATACAATCAATTTTTTTAAAATCTGCAGAAACACCATCTGCAGATATTATATGACCCAACTACTCCACTAGAGGTTGAGCAAATGAACACTTAGAAAGTTTAGCAAACAAAGTATTTTCTTTGAGCAATGTTAGTGCAACAATCAAGTGCTCAACATGTGTTGCCAAATCAGGACTATAAACCAATATATCATCAAAGAAAATGAGTATAAATTTTCTTAAGTGGGGGGAAAACACCTGATTCATTAGAGCTTGAAAAGAAGCTGGGGCATTTGTAAGTCCAAAAGGCATAACCAAAAATTCATAGTGGCCTATGTGAGTTCGAAAAGCTATTTTAGGAACATCCGGTAGATGCATTCTTATTTGATGGTAACCAGCCCTCAAATCCAACTTAGAATAAATTTGTGACCCTCCCAACTCATCCAACAGTTCCTCAATTATGGGAATAGGGAATTTATCCTTGACTGTGATCTTATTTAATTCCATGAAATCTACACAAAATCTTCAAGTTTCATCTTTTTTTTTACCAATAAAACTGGTGAAACAAAAGGACTTTGACTGGACTGTATGATTCCAGCTGCTAGCATCTCCTTAACAATCTTCTCAATTTCTGCCTTTTGTATGTGTGGATATCTGTATAGTCTAATAGTAAAAGGATCTGATCCAGTTTTGAGTGGAATGTGATGGTCATGTTGTCTTTGAGGAGGTAAAGTTGTTGGTTCCTTGAAAACATCTTCAAAAGACTTTAATACCTGCTGAACCTGATAAGGAATTTGCTTTTTTTCCTCATTAGCTTGTACTGCACATACATATGCTAATAATGATAACTGATTTGTTTTCCAAGCATCTTGTAGACTAGTAGCTGTTATCATTGAAATAGATGATGGTTGTATGTCACTATTTCCCTTTAATATGATTTTCTCATTTCCAACATAAAAACTTAGAGTTAATGTATTAAAATTGAACACACAATCACCCATGGTCTTCAACCATTGAACCCCTAAAACAGCATCACACCCCTTCAAGGGAATCAATCTCATATCAGTGCAGAACTTGTGACCTTGAGATGTCCATTCAAATTTTTTACACCTTTTAGTGCACAACATTTTATACCCATCTGCTACATAAACTTGCATAGGTCTGTCCTCCTCCTTTGTGCAATGCAGTTTTTCAGCTGTTGTGGAGTTCAAGAAATTGTGAGTACTTCCAGTATCAATTAGGAGTATGATCTCCTTTCCCTTCACACTGGCCTTAATTCTTAATGTAGTCTCTGAGGTGTTCCTATTTAAAGCATGAAGAGAAATAGCCATTTCTACTTCTTGTTCTGTACCCTCTCAATCTAACATAGTAATTAGTTCTTCCTTACATTCATCCTCCCATTCCTCATCTCCAATGATTATGTAAAGTTATTTGAATTTGCACCTATGACCTTGTTTATAAATTTCATCACAATTAAAACATAAGCCCTTCTCCCTTCTAGCTTGCATCTCACTGTATGTAAATTTCTTAACTTGTCTACCCATATCTCCTTTAGTACTGTTTCCGGATACATTAAGGTTATCCCCTTGAAATTGCTGTTTAGTTACCTTATTGTTGACCCCCATTGAACCATTTCCTTCAGTATAACTTGCAGGTTTAAGTAAATTTGCAGTAGATCTATTTCTTTGGTAAATAGCTTCAACAGTTCCTTCCTAAACTCTAGCTGCTGCAATGGCCTCAGTCAACTTCTGAGGTTTGAAAAGTCCAACAAACCCTCCTATTTCCTTCCTCAATCCTCCCACAAAACATTTGACAAAATATGTTTCATCTAATCATGATTTTCTGCCTTAACCAATGCTCTAAGAAATTCAAACCTCTTTTGATACTGGCTAACTGTAGAAGTTTGTTGTAGTCTATTGAATTCAGCCAAAGCATTACTATAAAGGTTTTCTCCAATCCTAGTTTCTATGTCAGCTACAAATTGTATCCAGAATACGTTGGGATTAGATTTAAAGTAAGCTAGGAACCAAGACCCAGCCTCTCCTACAATATTGAGAGCTACACTTCTTAGTTTCAACAAGTCATTCATTGGATGAAATTGAAAAAAAATACTCACACCTCATCACCCAATTTTTAATATCTAGACCATTGAAGACTGGGAAATCAAAGCGAGGATGCAAATTTTTTTGAATCATGTTTCCATTAACAGAGTTAAGTACTGTACTTTGTTCCCCAAGCTCTCTAGTATTTTGAGTCAAATCTACAAAAGGTTCTGCAAATTTTTCTAATACAGTTTCCTTACCTTTGATACTTCGTTGAAATTCATTCATCATGAGCTCCATGGTACTCTGCACATTCTTAAATCCATTTCTGATATCCTCCACTGTACGTTGCAGTTGATGGTGGTTATTCATCAACTCCTGTACACGTGAATCAGTATTTCTCAAACCGTCCTCCAAATCCTTAGATCTAGTTCCAGTTGCCATGGATGAGTTTTAGGGCCAAGGATTGATAGCTCTGATACCAAATGTTGTGATTAACAATCACAAAATATGAAAATAGAAAGGAATTGAGTCACAGAATCAGAAGATAAGAACAACTGAAGGAATTCAGAACAGAATATTAAGAAAAATTGGGAAAATATGGGATTATAAGAAAATGTAATACAGGGAAGAATGAGTTCAGAACAATATCAATATTTTCGATACCGTTTCCGTCCTTACTCTCTTTATTTATACTATCATTTAACAGTTGTCCCTAATTAACTTTTCCTTTTTTTGAAATATTATTTCAGTTAACTTTGTTACACTGTAATTGTATTTCCTTTGCCAGCTGTAACTTCCCTTCTATTAATAGCCTCTGCTGCTGCTTTACACTATTTACTGCAACCTCACTATTGCTGATCATAACAGAAAAGAATAAAACCCGATAACTTTTAAAAAAATTCCCCACTTTTGTGTTTATTCCAAGAAAGTTAGCGCTAGAAAACATTACACCTAACTAGTTTACCCGTTGGAAAAAAAAATTAAAAAGGAAGAGAAACATGAATCCCATAAAATATTTTACTCTTTTCCTGTGCTAAAATATTCTTTTATTACTTATGTAATTCGTCCATCAATTGGTTTCTCCATGGGCAGAAAAGTAGAAAGACATGAACCAAATAAAATACTTTCTACTATTTTTTTTGTGCTAAGTATTTTATTACGAATTAGTATATTGACACACATTATGCGTGTACGATTAAAATATGTTAAAAAAATCAAGGTTGAGAAGGGATGGGATGGGAGAGAAAAGATGGGAAGAGTTTTTAAATTGCACACCTAAAGCGTATATTCAAAGACAATTGCAAATTGTCAACAAGCTATTAAGCGATATTTGTTTATCTCTTAATACATCTTAATAGCTCCACATCTAATTCGGTAAGAGGATAATCTTATTTGGTAAAATTTTATTTGCCTCTCATCGTCTCTTAATCGGTAAGACAAATATATAAATCTAAATCATTAAGAACTGTCTATTAGTGACAAATTTAAATCTAGAAAACTTCTATAAATATTGTATTCCCTTCATTCCAAAATTTTAGATCATAATTTTGAAAAACCTGGTGGTTAAAATCGAGGTACCAGACATTTAGGTTTCAAGTTTAATTATCACTTACGAGAGTTTATATATTTAATTATGAATTATATTGTTGTGACGTCCTCAAAATAGGTCCAATACATAACCCATTTTGAGTCGTCAAATACATAGTACAGAATATAAATACAAATCTTTATAACAATCGGTCGTGCAAAATACGACCACACAAACTGTGAGCTTCAATATAAATCGTATTAATACGAAATATAAACGCTCAAATTCAGTCCTCATTTATTACAATAATTATCACATTATTTTATTAAAATAGTGAGGACTACTACTGCTCTAACTCTGACCATCACTCTGTCCCCCGACTAGTTTCTTGCAACATTCTCATTTTCTGAAGAGAACAATGAAAGAAAATGATGAGCTCAACTAGCCCAGTAAAGAATATTATGACTAAGATAATGGAGAATAATTTATCGTTAGTCATCAACAAATCAGATAAAATATTATGGACAACAAGTTTTATATCAACAACTGCAGCGGAAATAACAATTCATCAGAAGAGTTAAGTAGAAAATGATGTCTACTATCTTCTATAATTTAAAAGTCCATTATCAATATTTTATCCCTTTAACATAAATCAATAATTTTTAAATCAAATATTTATCTTTGTATTACGGGCCAAAGATATTCATTTGTATCACCAGTGATCATGATCATATCAACACCTGTCCATCTTTGCACTACGGGCTAAAGATATTCATCAGATAATTCAGGGGCGGAGCCAAAGTGTCGACTTTCGAGGCTATAGCCCGATCCCAAAATTATTATTTTTACTAGATATACTATATAATTATGTAGCCCAAAGTAAAAAAAATTAGAATAGCCTTAGTCAGCTCAACTCAAAATGTATAATTTTAGGCATTTCTGGCTCCGTCCATGAGGTAATCATTCATCTTTGCATTACAGGCTAAAAATCATATTCATCAAGTAATTATTCATCTTTGCACTACAGGCCAAAGATATTCTTTTGTATCACCATTTAAGACGGAAGATGATGAAAAATATTTTAAAGAACGAATTCAGTAAGATAAAGGACAAAGATTAGGGATTCGTAGTTTAGTTTATCCAAATTCAAGAATATTCAACAATACTCAATTGTGGAGCAAAATTCAAGAATGAAGTTCAAAACATTGATCCAATCAAAGATAGAAACCATAACAAATAACTTGGACAAAGAAAAGAAAATTTAATTTTTATGTGAATAATACCGTATTCGTGAATAATGTCGTATACGTGAATAGTAATACCGGCATGAAAAGGTAAAAAATTCATAATAAAAATCATACCAATATTTCGGTGAAATGATATCGAAAGAAATAACATCATTTACGAGAAAAATAGCATCCCTTACCTCAGTATAATACTCGATCTGACTGGAATATCGGATATTACGATTACAAAAACATGCACTGTTATCAACACTCAAAATATCTAAACACTCACAAGAAATACGATTGATACTATAAAGAGAGAATTTTTTGATTCTAGGTGTGATTTTTATTTTTTAACTAAGCACCTTATTTATAGAAAATACTTAGCAGACAACCTCTGACTAAATATATTCGGACGAAATTCGTCTGCATGCCAACTTTGGAAAAATCAATTTCAGCAAATCAATAGACAAAAAGGACAAGTGGGGCCCACTAAAAATTGTTTTACATGTTTTTGATATTTTTTGTAACAAAAATAATTTCGATCCCAATTTGCTCTCTTCCACCTCATTTTATTGATAAATCATAAATTTATTGTAAAAAATATTACCATTTAAGTTATAAAATTATATTATTATATTATCACATTATACTATTATAATGTAATATTATAATAATATATTTGAATGAATTATTTTATCAAAAAATATGAAATATCAATTTTTAACAATTGTCATTTTTGCTAAAAATTCCTCCATTTATATCACATCGAATAAATATTTCCTTATCATTTTTATCAATAATTAATTATTATTCACAAATAATATTACAGAATCACAATAATGACAACCAGGCCAGTTCTCAAAAAAGAGGGGACCTTCCGATAAGGATCTCTCTTTAATGACACACAATTAACTAACCCATTTACTAGACACAACTTCTTAGACATTGTCAATAATGCTGTCTAATAATATTATTCGAATAATATTAATTATTGATTTGATAATGTAAAATACTATGCAGTGACAACTTATTGAATCAACAATAATATAAAATGTAAGACTCCAAATTTTATGAATAAAATTTAATTTTCTTTATATATTATTTTGAAATAGTAAGGTGTTAATTTGATAAATGTGATAAGTTATAGATGAGATATGCAAAGTTTACAAAGTAAGCAAGTGGTTATAAAATATTCGTTGTGTCGGGGAGTATTCGTTTGGTCGATGAATATTCTTTTTGTCGGAGAATATTCGTACGAACGGCACAGTCATTGGTGAACTCCACAACGGAATGAATGTCGGATATAAAAAATGACAGAAATATCTTTTTTACAAAAATAACGATAAAACTTTTACCGTTAAAACTGTTAAAATATCCGGTGGTTAAAATACAGTAATACGCGGTGTTGCACAGTAGCACATGGTATTGCACAGTGATTCTAATTATTGATTCTTACGTAAGAAGTCACTCATTCAATAATTGTTACAGTAATTACTGTTCAATATTTTATATTATTTATCCAATAATTGCTACATTGATATTTTATATTAGTGATTTAATAATTGTCATTGCATAGTATTTCAAATTATCAAATCAATAATTCATATTATTTAAATAATATTATTAGATTGCATTATTGACAATGTCTAGAAAGTTCTGTCGAGGAAAGGGGTTAGGTTATATAATTGCGCGCCAATGAGGAGAAATCTTTATTGTAGTTCTGTAATATTATTTGTGAATAATTAATTATTGATATATATGATAAGAAAATATTTATTCAATGTGAATTTAAAAGGATAAATTTTTAGTATGTGACATTTGTTGAAAGTTAGTATTTTATCTTTTTCGATAAAATAATTCATTCAAATATAATATTATTATATTACATTATAGTAGCATGATGTGATTATATAATAGTATGATTTTTATAATTTGAATGATAACATTATTATAGTAAATTCATGGTATAAAAGTAAAATGAGGTAGAAGAGAACAAATTGAATTTAAATTCTTATGATGTAAGCAATGATGTCATCGAAACGATGAGGTAAGCAATGATCTCATAGGATCGATGATGTAAGTGATGATGTCATAAATTATGACGAAAAGACTATTTTACCCTTACTCTGTCGAGCCTATAAATAGAAGCTCATCTCTTCATTATTTCTCACCAATTCACTAAAGCTATAGAGAGAGAAAGTATAGAGAGAATAAGAGAGAAAGTATAGAGAGAATAAGAGAGAAAGAAGAAGAGTATTCTGCTATTACACTAGTGCAGTCTCCAAATTTTTATTAAGGTAAGGGGTATTATTTTTTTCGTATTCATGAAGAGAGTTATTTTTTTTCAATACTCGTAAGGGTTGTTATTCCATTCGTTATTATTCTGTTGGAATAATCTGTCTACGTGGACTACCGCATGCATGGTGAAATCCTGTTGTTATTCCATTCTTTATTATTATATGAGAATAACCTGTCTACGCGGACTACCGAATGCCTGGTGAATAACCCTTCGTATTCAGTTGTTATTAAATTATAGAAATAATCTGTCTGAGCGGACTACCGCCTGACGAGTGAAAATCCAATTATATTTTCGTATATTATTTTATTTTAGATTCCTAACTCTAAACTTACTACGGTAAGTATTGCTTCTATAATTCCTGAAATAATCAGAAATTTCTTGAGTTTTGCGCTTCATCTGATATCATTTCACTTGAATATTGGTCTGAACTTTCTTGTGAAATTTTTATCTTTTCAATTCGAGTTACTATTCACGGGGTACTATTTACAGTAAAAAAAATATATACTTTTTTTTCTTTCCAAATTATCTTTGATTGGATCTAAGTTTTCATCTTCATTCTTGAACTTTGGATAAATTCTCTAATATTTGTCCTTTATCTCACTGAATTCGTTATTCGTATTATTTTTCATCATCCTCAGTCCTAAATGGTGATATAACTGAATATCTTTGGCCTGTAGTGCAAAGATGAATGATTACTTGGTGAATATCTTTGGCCTGTAGTACAAAGATGAATGATTATCTGATGAATATTTTTGGCCCGTAGTGCAAAGATGGACAGGTGTTGAGATGAACATGACTAACTGGTGATACAAATGAATATCTTTGACCCATAGTGCAAAGATAAATAGTTGATTCGAAATGTATATTAATTGATTTTACAAGGATAAAATATTGATGATGGACTTTTAAATCAAAGAAGATAGTAGACATTATTTTCTACTTAACTCTTCTAATGAATTGTTATTTTCGCTGCAGTTGTTGATCTAAAACTTGTTGTCCATAATATTTTATCTGATTTGTTGAAGACTAACGATAATTTATTTTTCATTATCTTAGTCATAATATTCTTTACTGGGCTAGTTGAGCTTACCCTTTTCTTTTATTGTTCACTTCAGAAAATGAGAATATCGCGGGTACTAGTCAGAAATAGAGTGATGGTCCGAATTAGTGCTGTAGAAGTCCTCACTATTTTTTGTAAAATAGTGTGATAATAAATGTAATGAGGACTTAGTTTGAATGTTTATATTTTTTACATGTCTGTATTGACACTCACAGTTGTGTGGTCGTATTTTGCACGACCGTTTGATATAAAAGATTGTATTTGAATTTTGTTGAGTGTATTTGGCGACTCAGAATGGGTTGGGTTGATTGGACTAATTCTGGAGGCGTCACATAAAAAACCTGTGCAATACCGTGTGCTACTGTGCAACAACGCGTATTACTTTATTTTAACCACCGAGTATTTTAATAGTTTAACGGTAACCGTTATGCCGTTATTTTTAGAAAACGTATTCTTGCCGTTTTCTCCATCCGACAGTTTTTCGTTATGGGACCCATAAATGGCTGTGTCGTCGTACGAATATTTCCTCGACAACAAGAATATTCCACGACCAAACGAATATTTATCGACAACAATGAATATTTTATAACCACTTGCTTATTTTAAAATATATGCGCATATTACCCATAACTTATTACATTTATCAAATCAACTCCTTACTATTTCAAAATAATATATAGAGAAAATTTAATTTTATTCATAAAAAGTTGGAGTCTTACGATTGTACTCCAAAAAAAATAGGATTTCATAAAAAAATACGAAAGAGTAAAATAGTAACAAAATTTTTCTCGATTCTATTTGATAATACCTTCTCATCTTTTATTACTATTTTACTATGTGCCTTTAGATGTACACTATTTTGAAACCCGATTTGGTCAATCTAACCGGTAACCAATCCGCTCCGATTTGGCTTCAATTAAATTTAGTTAAATTGATCTACTGAACCGTTTTTAATACATTCGTAGTATCAAAAATTTTAAATTAACTGCTTTTAGTAATAGTGTAACTTAATTTAATTAATTTTTTTGTTTATAAAAAATTTGTTATGTTTTTTTTATTAATTATTAAGAATATATATTTTTAGATATTTATAACATCACATGTTCAATAATGGTTCGACATTAATTTATCAATCCGGTTTGACTTTTTAGAGTTAATTTGCGAAATTTTAAAATTTAAAATTGATATGAAATTATTTAGTTTTAGTACAAACAAATATAATAATTATAAAATAAGTGTTATTAATTATCATCTTTGTTATTTTTAAAATTTGAACGAAGTTATATAAATTTTAAAATTTAAAATTTAACAAATTAATTCTAAAAGTCAAATTATATTTATAATTTTGGAATGAAGGTGGTACTTACGTAATTCACATAGGGACATTAATTTTCAAACTATTTATTTGCTTGTCGCAATGTAAATTTTAGAGAATTGATATTTTTATAAGTAAATTTGATAATTCTACAAATTTATTTTCACATAAATAGTAAGTGAGCCTTATGTGATAGAAATCTTGTGAAATTATCAAATTTAGTTGTAAAATTTACTCTCAAATTTTATACAATCTCCATACATCAATTGGTGCACCCCATATCTTCCAGGCGTCGTTACTTGATGATGGTTGCACGCACTTTCCATGTGACCATTGTAGCCATAAACTAAATTTAGTGAGCTAGGGTTTAAAAGCCAAAACCCACCGAGTGGACTGTTCTCATATAGGGTTTTAGAAATACCTGCAATTCTATCTCAACAATGGCGTTCTGGGGTCTGTATACCTTTCAAACTCTTATACATCTTTTATTTTTCGTTGATTCCTAAGAATAAACAACTAAAATCACGTAATATTTATTTTGTAATTTGATTGTAGGAATTGAAGTAAAAGCAGGAAAACCATATGTCCATCAATTCGATAGCGAACGAGGAACGCTTCATATTTCTCAGGTTTGTAATCTGTTAGTTTTCTTGAAATGTTGTTATTTGTTAAGAATCTTACCCTGTTGATTGTTCAATTGGAGTTCTTACATTTTTATTGCACTAATTTTACTCGTAGGTTGTTTCTACACAAATTGGGTTATAATTATTTGTGCTAGGGGTTTTACCTGTTTTGGCGTTTTTACCTGTTTGTTGGTTTTGATATAATTTAGGTTCGTATTGCTTGACATTGTGTGCTATTTTATGATTCAGGCAACTCTAGGCACTTATTCATCAAAAATGACAACAAAGAGGATTATAGTTCAATGTAATGTAGGGGAGAAGATGCCAATTTATCTATGTTCCTTGTTGCCAGAGAAAAATGAGACTTGCCAGTTGAATCTTGAGTTCGAGGAGGACGATGAAGTAACCTTCTCTGTTATTGGCCCTCACAGCGTTCATCTCTCTGGCTATTTTCATGGTGAAGGTCAGGATACTTGTGGACATGACTATGGGTCGTATCCTTGATTTTGTTATATAACTGATTATTACTTTGTATTTTTATTGTTTAATGTAGTTGTTTCTTGATTGTATTATAATGTTGTTGAATGAAGCTAAATAGGTCTGTATGTACTTATGTTTGGACTTGCTTTGTCTTATTTCCTTTACTCTGGTATTAAGTGATTCTTACGAAGAGGATATTGCCGAGACTGAAAGTGAGGGTGAAGAGTCTATTGACTATGATACTGATGAAGATGTGGCTGAATTCATTGATCACGATATTGACATGTTCCCTCCATCGCCTGTCCCTAATAGTGGAGGTATATTAACTTTCTCTAAATGGCAAATTAATGTGTATTAGTCATTTAGATGACCTCTAGAATGTTAAATTTCTTGCTTATTGATCTGTGAGTTTCCTTTGCTGCCTGTAATCTTGGTAACCTTAACAGTAATGCAGTTAGAAAGTTGATTGATTTGGCAAATGTTTTCTGTTAAAGAACGACGAAGACAAAGGTTTCTTGTTTACAATTGTTACAATATTTTATAGAAAGGTGCGAACAATTGGCTAAGTAAGTTGTCGCAGATAGCATTGATTGTTTGGACAAGTCTTTTAGCTAGCCAATCTATCACTGAAGTGTTAAGTTATGCTATTATGAGGACTTAACTATGGAACTTTACTACATAGTTTGATTATTCACTACTGCTTTAGTTGTATTAATTTTCTTCACTTCAAATTTTACTTTTTGAGATTGTTACATATCCTTACAAAAGTTATGCTGTTTCATATAGTGAGGATTGAGGAGATAATTGATGATGAGAAACCTGCCAATGAGAATGGTACGTCACAAAGACCTAAGAAGAAGAAAAATAAGTTAAGTGGGTCTGATGGCAATGATAATTCTCAGAGGCAAATTGTTGTCAAGAGTGGTGCTGGTGTTCCAGTTATGGAAAGTGAAGATGAAGATGGTTTTCCAATATTTTCCGCTGATAAGAGAAAAAGTAATTTCCAGAATACTGAAGAAAAAGCAGAAGTTAATGATAAGGGAATAGATGAGGGAGCTAAGAAAAAGAAGGAAAAAGGCGATACTGTTAGTAGCAAAACTGTAAAAAGAAAGATTCACGGAGATGGGGAGCAGTTAAGGTGAGACTATTTTGTCATGCTGCATATCTAGTCATAAGTTGTAACTATTCATATGTAATCATTATCTGAAATTGTTGGTTTGCTAAGTTGTCTCTTTCCCATATTTTATCTCATATGATCAAAGAAACTGACCAATCATTGGATTCTTCTGTTATAACTAGTGATCATGAAACCAATGATAAGCAAACAAGGAAGAATAAGAAGAAGAAAGTAAGTGGTAAAGAGGAAAAAGTGAATGAATATGGTACTGGTAGCAACAATGGTATCGAGCCTGAGGAAGCAACTACCATACACGTGGACCAGGCTGTGGCAGTTGAAAAGAAAAGTGAGGAAGAGCTAACTAGTGAAAAGTGAGTACTGTCTCTTTCTTTGGACACCTGAAGCTAATAAATTCTTGTTTCTTAGTGGCTATTTGATTTGATTTTCGATAGGAGGTGCATGGTGATCCAAGTGGGTAATAATTGAATTCTTTGTGTCCCATTGTATGCAGTTTTGCTAGTTTTGTTCTATGACTAATACATGACGTACTGAAATGATTTTTGACCAACCAATCACTAATAATAATAATCTAATTCTCTATTTGAGTTTGATAAAGTTGTTTGATTCTCTCTCTCTTCCTCCCTTCTTCCTCCCAGCCCCCTCCCAGCCCCTTCTACATTGTTTTCTTGTGGTAGCGATTAGGTCAACAATTATATGTGTTAGACTTAGAGAACAGGAAATGCAGCAATTATTCTTAAGAGCACTTTAAAAGCTTTTGAAACTTCATGGTTTCCTGGAAAAATTACACAGCCACGTCTAGGCTCTCTCCCTCAAACTAGACACATCAACAAGTGAATTACCTCAGGAGGTTTCTGATTCTTGTTACTTTGTCGTACAAAAGTTAAATGATCACGGTGGGTTGGACACTTTAATGATGGCAATGCCAGTAAGGTGGACTGTTTGTAGTATCTTGACAATAATGCTGTCTCCGTTGATGAATATTGTTCCAGGGTGAAGAAAAAGAAGAACAAGAAAAAGAAAAAGAAAAAGAAGCAGGACAGTGCAGCTGATGTAAATTTAAAGCAGAATCTTTCAAATAATGGATCTAGTATGGAGATTGAGGAGAAAGCTAAAGCCAAACCAGTTCAAGAAAGGTCCTTCCCAAATGGATTAGTAATCGAGGAGCTGGGAATGGGTAAACCAGATGGGAAAAGAGCCTCTCCAGGGAAAAAGGTGAATTTGAGTTTTAAGTGATTTCAAAGAGTTGTTAACTTGTCCTGTTGTTCATGTAGGCAGAATTTACATAATCAATAACTTTGCTACACTTTTTGTTTCTCTAAATATTAACTTTTCCCAACAGCAGCAACTCTCACTCCCCTCTTCAACTGAACAAAAAGAAGGAAATAAATAAAACAAAATCTAGAAGTTTATTTATCTTAAATCAGAGGATGGGTTTGACATTTAAATTTTTTAAAGATAAAAATGATAGTTTATTACAGTTGAAAGGGTAAAAGAAAATGGCATGTTGTTTGCAAGAAATTTCAATGCGTGTGTACACAAACACACACACACACACACACACATGTACTTTTTAATATAATCTTGAGCCTCTTCATTACGCTGCATGTTAATTGTTAGGTTTTCTACAAAGTTTAATTTCTCCAGAATATTTTGTGATTTTATTAGTTTTATAGGGAAATATGGTTTTTTCTTTTCTCAGGTCAGTGTCCATTACATTGGCATGCTGAAGAAGAATGGCAAGATTTTTGATTCTAATATTGGCAGAGCACCATTTAAATTCCGTCTAGGTACAGTTGAATAAATACAAATTCATGGTGTATTGTGATCGCTTTTTCATATTAAATATTTTTGGTCTATTTATGCAGGTGTAGGACAAGTGATCAAGGGATGGGACGTTGGTGTCGGAGGTAATTATTTATTTCTTGATTTTGATTTGTTGTTTTACCATTCTTTGTGAATAATTTAAGAATTAATTATGTGTCCATCCACTTTTAATCTTTAGGTATGCGTGTTGGTGACAAAAGAAGGCTCACAATTCCTCCAGCTATGGGGTGCGTTGTTGCCATTTTTCTTGATACCTTCATATTACTGCTTGTTTGGTGATGTTTGACGAGTTAACTAAATTTTTCATTAGGAGCAATGCTAAATGTAGTTAAATTGGGCACTCTCTGATGTGTCTAATGTGTTTTCAAATTAATTGAATAGCCAAAGCCTATTTTTCAATTGTTATGATGGCCTCCAATGTAGATCATTATTTCTGAGACTAGAAAACGCCCTCAATCAGGGATGAGGATCCCCACCATTAAACTTTTCACTCAATTTCTCCAAATACATGTTTAGCAACAACTCCAGCACCACAATTATTTACGACGAATGTTATTTTGTCGCTAAATGTAGTCTTTTTGATACTAAATGTGTATTGGGGAAGACTGGGTAGGTAATGGAGGGGAGCTGATCCCTTTTTGGTGTCCCCTTTGTGTACATATATATGATAACACTCCTAAGCATATCATGTTTGTCAATGCAGTTATGGGACTAAAGGTGCTGCTGGGGCCATACCACCAAACTCGTGGCTGGTTTTTGATGTCGAATTGGTTGACGTAAGTTGATTGATTTTTTGATGGTCCGAGGTGTTCTATTCATCCTTTTTCATTTTCCAGAGTCAGAGTACCTTATCCTCTTCCTGAACAAGAGGATACATTTGGTTTTGAATGCCGAGTGTTATTACACCGTTTATTATTATATACAACATGTTGATGTTGCGTGTCCAATTTTAATTGTTCTAATTGGCTGG
Organism: Panax stipuleanatus; assembly: GCA_020205555.1. Lineage (NCBI taxonomy): Eukaryota > Viridiplantae > Streptophyta > Magnoliopsida > Apiales > Araliaceae > Panax > Panax stipuleanatus. Next base: position 151,864,953 of record CM035118.1, read on the forward strand.
TTAAATAGATGCAGCTTTTGATACGTTATGTATTTCCAGTTATTTGTTGCAGGAGTTTAGTTAATCCAAATCTCCAATGTAGTTTTTTTATTGATGACCGTAAATTATTAATAATAATGGAATTGATGAGATGTCATCAAGAAGCGTATTTATTCCCAAATATGGAACCTTAGAAAGGAATGAAGAAGACGAGTTCTTCCCATACTCCCATTATTTGATATGAGGATAGAGCAGTTCAGTTACTAAAGTAAAACAGACTTCCCCAATCACCCGATTATAATTGTGTCGATTAACGATCTGAAGGGACAATTTTAAACTCGCTATTATTTAACTTCATAATCATAGTCACCCCACCCCCCACCCCCACACCCCACACCCCACAAGAAGAAATAAGAAGCAAAATTGTTACCCAAATTTATAATGTACATTTGCAAGTAACATTGTACAAGACATTTTTTAAAATCCGAAAGGCGTGTTTTTTCTTATATAACAAGTTTAAACTCCATTGTTCAATTTGTAAATTATCAGAATTGAAATAGTGAATTACATTTATCAACGGAAATTCACACAACCCAAACACAAATTTGTTCTGTGCCGGACCAACAGGGGTTAACCAAATCGAGGCTCCCTATTTATTATGAGACCCAAACTTTTGCCTTCTCACTATTAGCAGCTGCCTAAACTTTTGCAATTATAACAAACTCAAACCATCATAAAACATTCAATTCAATAAATATAAATACTTGAGGCATAACCCATAATATCCCTACGAGACACGACCTTAATTCAACCTCAAAAGCACGCGTTCATCTACAACTTCATATTACCAGCCAAACCAAAACACCAAATCTCACAATATTAGACCACAAACCCAAACATCTCTACCTCCTATTGCATAGTATATTGAGCAAAACTACCACTTCATAATAATACTATTATCCCCAAAAAACTTAATTTTCACTGCTGCTTGGCAACTCATGAGAAGATTTAGTATGGTTCAACTGGTGCTCTGAATTTAGCACCAGCATATACTGCTGCAGATCCCAATTCTTCCTCTATCCTAAGAAGCTGAGGTTCAGGAAAAAACATTTCCAGGTTAACTTCATTTCATATATTAAGAAGAAAAGATTGAACTATAACACAACAGTGTACAAGCCAAAAGACAAATCTAGTTCCATCAAATGAAATTGAGTGGTCAACATGGCTACAAAATCAAGCAACCACATAAATTCAAACATGGCTACCAATCATTGTTCAAACAATAAAAAGCTGGACCGGTTTAGGATTAATCCTTCCTTGATCATGGTTTGGGAGCACCACCAAGAAAAAAATAGGCCTTATCAATAAGAAAAACAGGCAATAAGGAACTATTTGTTTACTTCTGAATGAGTTTGACCGAATAAGTCATTCAGACCATTTGTTTAACAAATTTTAAATTCTAAATGCGTTATATCAGGACGATTCATCCAAAAAATTATGCTTGAATGAGTAAGAGGTAGTATTAAATGATATTTTACTTGCGTACTATAGACCATTAAAATTTACATTCAATATCCATCTTATTTATTATTGTTTAAAATTGGTCAATAACCAATTTAATGAATTTTGTTGCAGTCTTTTGTTATTTTATGTACTATAGAATTTTATTAATAATTTTTAGTGTTTTATTCCTAACATTATATTACTAATAGTATATTCCATTAAAGATTGTTCAAAAGTTTATATTTAATTCTTCTTAGATAGCATTGTTTATTTATAATTACATAATAAATTTGTTCAAAACAACCCATAAATTTAAAATAGGATAATACACGTATTCAGATGTTTTAGACAAATCAAACACATCATTTCATTTTGTATTCAAATCTTCTACTTCATTCAGCTCATTCAGATTCTCTTATACATTTAGATTTTTAGCAGAAAGAAGCGCAAACACAAAAAAAACAAATAATGCAAGAGTAGCCATAGAAATGGAGTTCACCTGGTTGTATTTGGCAAGACGTTCTGATCTGCAAGGGGCTCCAGTCTTGATCTGACCCTGTGTTCAATAAAATATGAACAATCAGATAACAAAAAACTCAGACCACTATTGACATGGAACACAATAAAAATTTTAAAATCAGCCAACCACTTGAAATGAAGATGCATGTTCATACAATTACTTTTATACCCTCAATTCAATACACATGATTATATGATGGTGGGTGACTTGGAAACGTAATGGACGCCATGTACCCTACATCAACATCTTAAAGATTCTCTCATAGTAGTCCTCTTAGTCATGCTTGTATTAATTACCTTCTGATCTCAAGGCAACCCACCCAAAAGAGGAAGTCATCATTACCCAACCATCTTATCGTAATCATTTAAGCCACAAGCATTAGTAACCCCTCTATATGCTATACATGTTGTCGAATGGTGCTTGACAATACATAAAAGATCATACACGTAAATGAAAATTTTGTAGGATACAAAATTGATAAAGGGGAAAAAGATCATTGACAAAGCACACTTATACAAGAGACTCACCGTAGCCAAACCAACTGAAAGGTCTGCAATGAAAGTATCTTCAGTTTCACCACTACATTGGACAAAAGAAAAAATAATTATTATTGGTGTGGCTGGTGCCTTTGTTTATGTAATTTGAACTAAACATCAAATGAAATAATAATAAAAATTAGACCGCATATATAACCGGAAAGAGTAATTTTCTTTCCCTTTTCATTTGGGAGGGAGGAAAAAATTAGCGGAAAAAGAAAAGCCTGTACCTCCTGTGGCTAGCCATTACACCCCAGCCAGCATGTTTAGACATTTTTACAGCTTCAATGCTTTCAGTAACTGAACCAATTTGATTCACCTAAGGAACCATGTAATAGAAAGTTACGAAATTTAATGTGTGGATGACCTATAACAGGCTACTTGATGAAGTGTATTCATTTAATCATACTCCATCTATCTGGAGTAAATCAAAATTTCCAGATAGCCAAAGTAGCCACAAAAGAAATGTAATATTTAAAACCAATAAACAAAAACATCAATTGTTATAATTATTAGTATTTTTGTAACAAGTCATATCCCCTGAAATCAAGACACCAATTCATAACTTAGAATAAATTTAGCGGGAAAACAGATGAGTGGTAAGCAGTCAGCCAACTGAAAAGAGTTACAGCAAAAAATCATACATAGGTTACAAACCTGTTACAGAGTTTGCTAACAATGAAATCCTTCACAAAGAAATATTCAGTTGTTATACTTGTACCTTCAGAAGTAGGGCATTGCATGTCTTCTCCTTTATTGCTTTCTCTACACGCTGAAGCAGATGAAGAAAGTAAAACTACATAAAACAGATAGACTTTTTGCATACTTCAAAATAAAAAAGCAAGTTTCACTTTAGTTTACCTTGGGATTAGTGACAAGGAGATCATCACCAACAATTTGCACTGGCTCACCCATTTCACCAGTCATCTTTCCATAGTGCTCCCAATCATCTTGATCAAATGGATCCTCCATAGATACAATTGGGTAGTCAGTTACAAATGACTTGTAGACATTCTTCAAACTGTCTCCTGATATCTTTTGTGATCCATCATTGTTCTGCAGAATAGAGTCATTTGTTCAGCTGGGTAAATTAACTATTATTGTTCTTTCAACCAACTTCTACCAACAGAGCAAAATCAGAAACAAACTATGCAAGAAGAAAAATAATTTTAACGACATTTATTCAAACATCAGGGGAACTAAGATAATTTTTAAACCTCTTCCTTGAAGTTCAAATCATAGGTTTTGTCTTAGTTATCATAAAACTCTGATGCAGCAACATCCATTCCGATTACAACCTGCAAAAGAGCTCGATCACCGATTAATACAATATGCAAGTCCTTGAACTCCTACTGAGCTAGTTTAGAAATATTTTCTGAAATGAGATTGAGAAACTTGCCTTTCCAGTATATCCAGCTTTTGCTATAGCTGTCTTCAACAGTTCAAGACCTTCTTTGTTTTCCTAAAAACATATTGTTACACCTAATTACTTGATGGACTAAAAATGTTACATTATTAAATTAGAACATTGACTACTAATTTAAAAGCTACATTATAGCAAACTAATTGAGTAGTACCATTCAGAAAAATAAACATCTTACAATTCTTTAAATATCAACAAGGCAATATGAGAACTTTACTGACCTGGATATTAGGAGCAAATCCACCTTCATCACCAACATTGGTGACATCTTGACCATATTTCTTTTTGACTACAGCCTGGAAGCAAATACGTGAACTTCTTGACCCATTATAATGCCATTTAACTGCAATAACAGCTAAGGGGAGGAAGACCTACCTTCAAATTATGATATACTTCAACACCCATCTTCATTGCTTCCTTAAAAGAAGAAGCCCCAACAGGGAGAATCATAAATTCCTGCATTGCAAGTTTGTTGCCTGCATGTGAACCTCCATTGATTACATTAAATGCAGGTACAGGCAGCACTAATGTTTTGTTTCCAGCAAGATTTGCAATGTGCTGCATGGTAGAAACAAGATAACAGTAAGCATATGAACAAATTTACAGCTTGTAATTTATACATCAAGCTGAGAAAGGAAGAGACAATGTAGCAATTTAATACCTTGTAGAGGGGGATTTTGTTGACAGTAGCTCCTGCTTTGCAAACAGCAAGTGATACTGCCAAGATAGCATTTGCACCAAGCTGGCATAATCGAAGAGAAAACAGGAGTATCAATGAGGACAAAACTCTCAAGATTCATCTACATAAATTAGTATAAAGTGCACAAACCAAGTTATTAAGGAGAGCAGCGAACTTCACAGTACCTTTTGTTTGCACCAACCCCATTCATTCACTGTTCCGTCAAGTTGTTGCACCATGAAATTGTCAAGTTTGGTTTGCTCTGTAGGGTCCTGTAGTTGAAGAGGACAAACTTTATTTTTTAATAAACAATCCAATTCTTTTAAAGAAAAGAACACTAAGAATACAAAATGAAGCTTCATAAACAGAAATAAAGAAAAGTAAGTGCAAAAATATACCTTGCCAATCAACGCAGGTCCAATAATTGAGTTCACATTCTCCACGGCCTGTATCATTGAAAAACATATGCAGTTCAGATGGCTGCTACCAAGCCACCACATAAAATTTACCCCAGAAATATTGGTTGGTGGCATTTGCAACCCAGATGGTGCTATATGCATTCTGTTTCCATCTCAATACAATGTAATAACTTCAGTTTTTGGAGTGCCAGTAAAAAGTTTAGAATAGCTTGAATGAAATAAGAAATATGCCTCCTAACATTTCAAACCATTATTGATCCACTAGAACACAAATATAGACAATGTGAACACATGTGATCCTATTTGAACAGAGTTTGATTGATGAAAAGTTATAATCAGAGTGGAAATATATCACATGCCAAAATCTGTCATACATCCTGACATTTTCAAATCCAATAAAGATGGCTTCACCCTAGGGCCAAAGTTACACGACCAAGCAGTGAATCTAACGTTATCAAGGATAATTTATAGTACACTATACAGACGAATTAGCAGACTTTCACTGTTACATACTTACATAATATGATAAATACTTACATAATATGATAAAAGAGGGGAACAGATCTTAGGGGAAATCAGAATATTCAACCTTGAGAACACCTTTTCCAAGGTAATCTGAACCTCCCTCTCTCAATTCCAGAGCTTCATATACACCTTAAATTAACCAAATATAAAAAACGTAAGCAACTGCATATAGTTATACTCCTTCCATGATTAGTGCACAAACCACACCATAGCTTATATATATTTATGCATACGTCTTTTTATATATAGGTAGAGAGATGGAAAGTAGGAAATATTACCGGTAGAAGCACCGCTTGGTACAGCAGCCCTGGCCACTGTTCCATCCGAAAGAGTAATATCAACCTGAAATTTCAATCACGTTCACTGTAAATTAATTCAGCTAATCAAAATCTACACAACCAGATTTGCCGTCGTTTTTTGATGCATTTGCTACAAAAAAAAAATAAAAAGTAATTTTTTTTGAAAAAATTGAGTAAATAAATAAAAATATAACTTACTTCGACGGTCGGATTTCCGCGACTATCGAAGATCTGGCGGCCTTTAACGACCTTAATCGTCACCATTATTGTAAATAATACTAACAGTTGAATCGCACGAGTAGATGTAGTAATTTATTTTCTCCTGCACTTTCTCTTTGAGGGATAAAAATGAGAATAAAGGGTTAGTTATTTATTTATACTGGGAAGGTGGAGAGGTTGGTAGTTTGATTCTGACCGTGGGATTCTGAGGAATGGTGGGCTAATATCAGCGGCCGTGATGGGATTTCTTGGGCATCACGAGACGCTGGTTTGGTTTCCAAATTCTGGTGGGCTCATGGACTTCGTCCCAGAGTCGGTGTTGAAACCGAATATCCGGTTTCGAGATGCTTGCTCCGTTTAGAGCATAAATAATTTTGGGTTATGTGCTCATATACACAAATATCCATAATGGACCTGCGTAATATGCAGGGCTCGCAAATATATATATGTGTATATAAATTTTATGTAACCTAAATTATGTGATAGTACATTGCTCTTAAAACATTATAGGAATAGGCGAGATCAATTCTTTTTTTTTTCTTCCAAAAACATACTCGTACAAAGGAAATAATATAGGTTGTCTATGATCAAAACGATGTAAATTTAAAAACAAACTAATGATAATAAATTAATTTATGACACTATAAATTTTAATAAAGTCAACTTAGTGTGACAATCATATATATATATATATATATTGTTTATATCGTTGTTAAGAATTACTATATCATTTCATTTTTGTAATATAAAAATTAAACATATAGTTTAGCTCTCATATCCTAATCACTAAAAGGATAAATATGTTAAAATATTGCACACTTATGTCATAATTGTATGAGGTTCAATATTATAGTACTACAACCAAATAACTCGGCAGCAGAGTAATATACAAGGCCTGCCTCCATGGTTTTTAAAATCGAATTGGACCGTCGATTTGATCGGTAAAAATTGGAATTGGTTGACATTTAGGTCTGAATTGAATAAAAAATTAATTTTGATTAAAATCTGGTTTACCCAACGATCAGACCGATGGTTCAACAGGTAAAACTGGTTATTGACCTAGTGATTCGATTTTGTTATACAAAAAAATTAATACTAAAATTAACTATTTTTAGTAATATTATATCTCAACTTTATTATGTTTTATTTTTTTAAAGTTTATTAATTACTAATAATATATATTTTTATATATTAATGACGTTAGTTGATCAATAACGATTCGATCACTAATTAGACCAGTGGCTCATTCACCCGATATTTTTTTCAGTTCGATGTCCGGTACGGATATGAGAACGTTGCTGCCTTTGTTCATGTTGGATTGAATTAGAATAGAAAATGATGGGAAGGTACGAAAGCAAGAAAATTTAGAAATAAAGGGATGAACTTGAAAAACGAGATGATGTATATAGGGAGGGACCCATTGATGTGTTTTGGGCTTTCTTTTCTGAGACTCACTCACCACGAGATTAGGGTTAGGGAGGGCAGGGTCGTCCATATGGTTTAAGCCTATTATACTTCAAATCAAAGAAGAAGAAAAGTTGGGTGTAACAATTTTCGTTCCATCTTTCCCAGAGACGCTTAGATATATCTGAGTCAATTCACATCCCCATTTCCCCTGCCAACATTCAGGTTGGATTTTCTCCTATCGCAGTAAGACTCACCATTTTTTAGATTCATGGACCCTGTCTGTTTCATATACAGTTAAACATATGTATTGAACTACTTAGTTAATAACCGATTTGATTGTCATTATTTTGATAGAACCTCTCTTTACTTTCGTACCATCTTTGTCAGACCTATTTAATTTGTGTCTCTGGTAATCTGTTTTGTTTTACAAAGGACGGCAATTATCTCCTTAAATTTCAGGCAACTTCGCCCATGATGATGTGAACTTTGCTTTCCTGTTTCCATATGAAAATGTCTTGTCTTCTTTATTGGTGAAGTCCATTCAGATTTTGTTATTTCGTGCCACTGAAATTGGTAGTAAAGTTCATTCATATTGAAGTAAGGATTCGTCCATGCATTTTATCTGTACTTTAAGAGAGAAAGGTTATTTGGGTTGCAGAAATTAATTTTTGAAAATGTCTTGATATTCATTAAGAGAATATTTTATGCTACCAACTGCAACCTAAATGCATTATTGATTGGCTAGATAACCTTAAATTGTCTACTTTTAGTTTACCTAATCTGAGAGTTTTAGGCATGAATTAGGCATTAAGACTAATTATGCAGCAGTTTGTGCTGCTTGGCTTGTTAAACTCATTTGGCAATGAGTTTGATGTGATGAGACCATCTATTAGATAATTCTTTGTATGATTTGGTGGATTTTCCAGGAGCTACTTACTATCTACTCTGACTGCAGTAAATATAACTTTAATTAGATATGGGTTTAATAAGTAATTGAAAATATTGCAAACTCTCTACTTGTAAGAACTAAGAACAGTTGGAAACATTTTGAAACTTTCAGTATAAATGTCCACTTTAAAAGCTGAAGAAGCTTAATGCGCAAAATATGTAGGTCACCAACATATAAAAATGAATCAAACTGGAATCGAGCTGAAACAATTTGTGTATGAACCCATCTTGGAAGACTGGAAAGATGTTTTATTTCCATTAACTGGTTTATTTATTGTTTTGAGCTATGCTGAAGAGGCTGCAATTGTGTGGTTCACTGTTGCAGTACCTTGAGATACTGTTTATTCAACTATTTGATCATAGAAAAGCCCTGAAAAGATGCTTAGTACATAGATTAGTGTGCTAATGCATGCTTATTCCTTTTGGGGACGCAACGTTTCATGTATTTCTATCCATTTATTCACATAATCATAATAATACTGGTGGATGTTTCCAACTCATTTCTTTAATGGATGATTTGTTTGTATAGGTTCCCTGGATGGCGGTGATCCAAAAAGGGCTGACAGTGTTTGACGAGGAGACAGCGAACAATGCTGACATGGGAGATCTTAATACAGAGGTTTCTGAGTCCGAATCAGAATCTGAAGAAGATGATGGAGATGTAAAGCTAACTGAACCTTCGAAGAATGCAATATACAACAGGGACGGCCTACTTGATACACTTGGAGATATCAGCTGGCCTGAGAATGTGGAATGGATACACAAGCTTTCCATTGATATTAGTCAAGAGCAAGAGGTGGACGTGAATGATGATCTGACAAGAGAACTTGCTTTTTATACTCAGGCACTGGAGGGCACAAGAGAAGCTTTTGTAAAGTTTGAATCAATGAAACTTCCTTTCTTAAGGCCTTCTGACTATTATGCTGAGATGGTGAAAACTGATACTCACATGGAAAAAGTTAAGGGCCGGCTTTTGGCAGAAAAAAAAAGGATTGAGGAGGCTGAGGAGAGAAGGAAGGCTAGGGACAACAAGAAAATTGCTAAGGAAGTACAGGCTCAGAAACTTAAAGAGAGGGCTAAGCAGAAAAAGGACGAGATAGAATCTGTTAAGAAGTGGAGGAAACAGAGGCAGCAGAGTGGGTTCTCTGGGGGTGCAGAAGAAGGTGACATTGGTTTGTCCTTTGAAGATGGAAATACATTTGAGAGGTCAAATAAGAAAAGGCCAGGAGTATCTTTCGGTGATCGTTCTGGAGGCAAGGCAAGACAAGGTGCTGGTAAGGGTAAAAAAGGAGCAGATAAAAAGAGGAAGGGTAGGGACTTTAAAGATTCAAAGTTTGGTTTTGGAGGCAAGAAAGGTATGAAGAAGCAAAATACGGCTGAAACCACGAATGATATACGTGGATTCAACAAAGGTGGTTTCTCCAAGAATAAGAAAAGGAAGACCTAATAATGGACCACAAGTAATGGTCGCATGCTGAATTCACTAAAAGATACTGTATACAGTACTGCTGCCTTGGAATCTACAATGGTCTAGTGTAGAATGAGGATCTTGCTTCTTGTTTTTCATTGGTAATATTTGGCTTTGTAAGCTTAAATTTTTGTTTCTCTAATGGTGTTGCCCTTGGATGATTGATGCTTTATTGTTTGAATTATATGTTAAGCAAGCTAACTTTGCCGATCTTGCTATTTTGTTTTAAGTGGAGTAAACCCTTTTATTGAGATTCTTCCTTGCCAGATTCTTCAAGTCTGGATTATGCAAAATGAAACTTAATATCTTGAATTGAACATGAGTGCCCGCTTCATATTTTAGTGCTTTCAAAAAGGTTTGGAGATTTGAAATGGTTTATATAAACTAGATTAACAAGGTTTATTATTCTCGATTCAGTTGTTACTGATTACTCTGCTTAAACTTTCCATGTTACTTTTTGTTATGTTAATGTTTATCATTTTGATACTAAATTTATTGTATTTGGCTGTGAATTTGAGGGCTGAGGTTGCAAGCTGTATGCAACATTGCCACTGGAAATTTGTGAATATTGCTAAATGTTATGGTCCATCAAATTTCACTACATTCTTTATTATATTCTACATAATGAATTATTGATCATCATCGTCATACTAAAGGTGATAGTCTAGTGGTAAAGGTCTTTCTTTACTGTGCAAGATCACAGGTTTTAGTCTACCCATTAACAAAAAGTTAGAAATTCATCAAAAACTTCAGAAGATGAAATGCATGCTTCCCTAGGTCCCTAGGATTGAAAGGTATGTTGTTCCTCTTTAGGTTCTCCAATATTCTCCTAGGTTCTTTCCGAGGTCCCTAGGACTGAAGTGTATCTCTAGATTTACTACAATATAATAGTGTAAGTTCTCAAAATAATAATAATAATCACCGTAACCCTTTCTATTCCCAAAATGACTTCTAAATATCTATTGCTTAAATGTTATTTTCTTTCATGATTCTGGTTCCACTTCCACCGTTCTAAATTGTGAATCCGGCCAACCAGCTGCCAAGCAAAATTTAAATCTGCTATTGAAAAAGAATACAAGTATCGAGTCTGTCATTGTGATAATGAAAAGAAGGGTATAAGAAACAGAGAAATAGCCTTTTGAGGTTCTTGGGTGGTGGTTACAAACACTTCATTAATACAATCATAATCACCCCTTAACTAATGCACGGATAATTAAACACACAAAAACATCATCATCATCATTGGATTATTTCCCAGAAATTATGCGAGGAGAAATTCTTGAAAGTATTTCGGCACAAGAAAACATTGTACATGTTTTTTTGTTAAACCTTGAGTTGGGTTCCCATCACAAGGATTACAAATAAAAAGGCAGAAAATATCACACTTTATAGACAGTTCCCATCACAAGGATCAAAAGTGAATGCTAAAAAACAAAATTAAAAGGCAGTTCCCATCGGCCATCACAAGGAAAATCACGACTCTAACAAGATATTCAGTTTCTTCTAATATTCCTTCAAACTTCAGTTTAAAATTATAACAGAACAGCGAGAATCATGCTAAAACAAAATGGCAATCCAATTAAATAAACTTTCTAAAAAATATTCAATAGATGTGTACACAAACTCTGTTCTACTTCACCAATTGTAAAATACAAGACATACAAATCACTAGTGGCCATCATTTTTCAACCATCCAGATATAGGCAAGTCAGAAAAATGACAAACCCAGCGTTCATACGTCCACAAATGAGAGATAACAACAAATGATCACAACAGCTACGGGGTAAGCCTACTATCCGAAGTCCTAACCTACTACCATAAAGAGAAAAAGTACAAATTTTGGGTTAAAAAGCAACTTCAACTTGAGCCTAGATTTGTCCTGTGACAATTAATAACTAAAAGCCCATATCATATAGAGGTCGAAGAAATTAGCAAAAAAATATATATATATATATATATAGATGTCAAAGAAGTAGTGAGCCTGGAAAGTTTTGAGTCTCTAATAAGAACAGCCAAAAAAACAGGTTGTCTATACTCAGCAAGAAACAATGCTTGTTGTTGGGCTGAGGTCTTTAGGCTGTCCAGGCAATGAGGTACTATTTTCGGAGCCCAAAATCTTTGAGCCATGCATGGAATTTCCGAGTATCAAGTTGTCCCCATGATATGAAGGAGGGATAATTGGCTTTGGTGCACTATAGACCCCATCAGTTGCATATCCAGAAGTATGATTAGCAGAGATAGGGGAGAAAGCTGCTGCAAGCTCAAATTTCTGCTTCTTGGGCTTATGCTCCTGTTGATGGCCAGGAAGAAAGCTGCCAATCACAACCTGATACATTTAAAAAAATTAGTTATGTTGAACACCATAGAACTCCTTACCGTTTTCCCCATACTTTCACATATATTTATTTGGAAATCAAAACTAACTGCAAAAATCATACTGATATATTATGCTCCCTACAACTCAATTTGAGTGTTACGATCAGTTTCAAGGAAAAAGTCCCAACTCATAAGACCTAACCAAGTATATCTATCACATCACAGTGGTAGGGTTCACATGATTTGTCTCCATTTTTACATTACATTGAAATTACATTGACTTTGCAATCAGAGCACACATTTTAGGTCTCCCGTATAAGGAAAGGATGACTCGCGAATAGGATTGGGGGTGTATAAAACATCGTTATAACTATCAGTGATATTTTTCTTCTTGCACGGCCTCATTAGCAATAATATCTAGCATTACAATTTCCATTCCTAAAGGGAACCTGTTTTTTGTCTTCTTTTTAACTTTTGGTTAGACCTGGTGTTCAACACAATGGGGTAGCTATTCCCTTACACAAAACTCCTCCCTCCCCCACCCCCTTTTCCCAATGCCACTAATTGAAAATACTCAGGATGAGGGTAATTCCCACATCCGTTTATTCAATACCTTGGCCAAGTTACACAACCTAACCCTTTCTTTACAATTTCAAAGAATAATATCTAACCTGAACAGGGCCAGCAGCTACTAACAGACCAGCAAGTCCTCCACCCAAAACGCGTCCATCTGGGCCTGCCAAAGACACACTCATCCCACCAGTTCTGCTTTTCGTTCCTCCACTGTCAGTAGGCATGAATGATCCGGACAATGAAAGTATCTCGAAACGTCCCTGCAAGAAGCATAATTTCATAATTATCTCCCAACTCGAAACCAGCTAACACAATGACTATATTTCACTTACACAAGTGGCCCTTCAAAGTTATTCGTAGTGATTATTGCTTTCCTTAATTATATACTCCCTCCGTCCAAAATATAAGATCAATATTGACTTTCTGAAGTCAAATTAGAGATTTTTTCAAATTTCAAAATTATATGAATTCATTTAATATAACACAATACAATTATGAAAAGTATAAACTACTTAAAAAGTACTACAAAATACAAATTTTATTTTCGTTAAAAGTTAAACGAATCACATCAATTTTAAGTTTGACAATATCTCATATTTACTTTCAAAAGTCAAACTTAATCTAATATTTTGGAACGGAGGAAGTAGTATAGAGTAAAACATGTGTGACGGTCATTTGGAAATCTTAATAATAACAAGTACAGGATCATTTAACAACAACTAATGTGAATTAAGATGGTAAAGGCAGTATTTATTCTTTAACTCTTATCAATTATTTGATGTAAATGGTAAAGAGGATACTTACACAACCCTTCTAATCTCAGGGGTCTGAAAGTCGACCCTTCAAATTCTCAGTTTCCTTTTTCTCATACTCTACTCCAGTTTAGCCACAGTATCTTATTCCTCAGGAATATGATGATTTACTAATATAAGTTTCCTCACACACAGGAAAATGCACAAGAGTTAAGGAGACAGTTCTCCTCAGAGCTGCCTTTGAACCATACTATTGACACATTGGAGTAAAGACAGAAAAAATGACAACGAGTGACCTTCATGTGGCCTCACTCATGCAACAAAAAGATAAGACATCTGGATAAGTATGAACAAATATACCTACGGACCGCCATACACTGAATACACGTACATCAGCATTGTAAGGTGGTTAAATACAAGAACATCAGCATTATAAGAATATTGTAACATTGTTGCTACATATATGTAAACCCTACTAAAATTCCATGCAAGAGAATTTGTAAAATTAAAATAAAGGAAAGCCTTCACACCTCGTACGTCAAAGTACCCCCAGAAGAATTAGGCTGACGAAGAGTAACATTTGAAATTGAACCATTTGCTGCAAGAATACATATAACTCTAGACCCTTGCTGAGAAAATGATATGATCTTCATCGTAACATCCTGAAATAACCACAAAGAAAGATAGAAATTGACTATAAAGAAAACACGTACCAAAACCAGTTGAAAAATGAGATTAGCATCATTCTTCAAAATCATAACACATGAGTTTGAAAGCATCTTTTCTACATGCCATACTTCCTTCTTCAAGTGCAAGACAAACATGCAGGTCCCCATGATCCCTGGGCCCAGTGAAATAGGAAATGGAAGAGTAACTAGGGTTTAGACTCCGCAATCAAAAACACTAGGCTCTCTTGATCACAACCACAATTAGCTGATACCTATTCCAGCAATCTAGAGTAGGCCACCCACAGAATGTTTTAGGGTCACTCAGCAGAGATTACTTATGTCCGCATGTGAAAGATCAAAAAAGCTGTAAACTTGTGGGGATTACAGTACTTGATAAACTGTGAATTTTTGAGATGACAAAAACATACATAAAGAACCCAAGGCCAATAGATCAACTACACTTGGGAAGTAAGTAAATTTCTAATCTTACTAAGGCATATATCCTTGTAAGTTAATAACTAAAACTACAAAACAATTGATTCTAGGAATGTAGAGCCTAATATACTTACACAACCTATTTAACCTAGACACCAGAATTACCAAATATTCTCCCAATAACTCTAAAATTACATCAATCACGATATACAGTAATAATAAATTTTGTGAGAATGAGAAGTATGCAACCCTGACATTGATGCAGGGTGTATAACATGATTTCCCCCCCAAAAAAACCTGTTTGAACCAACAATGTTTGTGTATTCATACAAATGGAAAAGAGACTGAACCAAAGAAATTAAAATGAAATATTAAAATACTAACAAAAAAATTCCTGCATACCTAAAATCCCCTATATTAATTTTCAGTTCAATAATTAAAATACTTTATTCCTGAATATAGTCACATTAGTTTCAAAGCGCAACCATGTGAATATAAATTTTTTGTGTACACATCCATCGTCAACTAGAAGCTATAATACAGACATCCAAAATGCAATTGGAGAGGAACATCACCTAAGCATCAGCTAATATGACAGATTATTACCAAAGGGCCTTCTAGTTGGTACGTTTACTGAAGTGGAATTTACTTTTGATTTTTTGAAAGTAATCTGGATGTCTGTTGGCTATATGTGAAGCTGCTAATGCACATCAGTTCAGATTAATACTACATGGAAGTATTTTTCAAAAGCTATGACAGCTTGAAGAACTCTTGGTTACCAAGAAAAATGTAAATGAAAGGAACTATTGAACTAAATATGGTTAGTAGTGACCAAACTACTGATACAAATGTAGTAAGTTCATTATTTTACATTATATTTCAAATTTTACTAGTTAAAAATTACTAAAAATATATAAAATTTCATCAAACTATGAGAAAGGTGATTAACAAAAAGAAGCCACCAAAGAAAGTCATTATTTTTATGAGCAAACTCTTTATCTCAACAATGACTGATTTGATATAGTCAGTATTCAGTGTCCCAATATAACAAAAAAAAAAACTAACAAAATATAGTTACATATGTGTGCGTGTGTATGCACAACAGAAATACCTCGCCAGCATTAACAATGATCACATGGGGAGTAAAATTTGCACCAACAAAGTATTCCACCAGCTTGCCTACAAAATAATTTTGTTGTTTTAATGATTCTGTAGCTCAGACAAATTTCAAGTTTGCATAAATTGCATTTCTGAATCTTAAGACGTACTATTACAATCTCAAACTGTGACACCAAACCACAAGGTCTGACTACAAAAGGCAGCAACTAAATCATGCAAAAGCAGAAAACATTAACTGCAAGAAATTCAAATCAGACACATAGTCTAGTTTCCAGACACATACAACATTCATTCCCAAACATCCATCAATAAGAACATAAGAATCTCACACCAATGTGATACCACTTCATAATCTAATTTTAGTAACATGTGGTCTCATATGTAACAGTAAATTCAAATGAAACACTAACTACAAGTAATTTTAAAAAATCCCAAAGGACAGAACAGGAATCATTCATTACCTGGAATCAACTCCGATTTATGTTTCTTCTTATATGAGTCCATTGGCCGCCCTATACTATGTTTCCATGTTGAATAGTCTCCAGTCAGCGGAATTGAAGCCGAAATCGGCATAGGAGACAATGCCACCACACCCTTTCCATCAGGTCCATATTTCCTCGGCCTCCCCCTCTTCCTTTTCACTCCCGTGCCTGGTGCAACTCCACTAACCGGTGTAGCTGGCGGTGCGGCCATTGCTGGTGGTGCCACCACTGCCGGTGCTACTGCTGCTGCCAGTGCAGCTCCAGCCACCGGTGCTACTGCGGGTGCCAGTGCTAACGGAGTTGTAGTTTCGCCAAATTGGCCAGGGTTTTCACTCCGGTAGGTATCTGGAACTTCCTCCCCTTTCATAACCCCAGAACTCTGTAAATCTTCTTTCCCCTCCATTCAAACACCCAAAAGCAAATAAACCAAAATTCTAAGACCCCAAAAATACTGAAACTTAATCCCTGGACAAAAAAGTTCAATTCATTTTATACCTCAAACATTCAAAAATACTCAAAACAACCGTCATTCAGTACAACATTTCAGATAAAAAAGCAAAAATGATAGCAATCTTTGTAAAGAACAGAGTCACAAAATCAGAAATACTGAACAATTACACAACCAACTGCAAACAAAATAGACTAAAAAGAAACTGAGCGTGGATTCTTCTAAGAGTACAATCTAACTACAAAACTCTACAGTTAAAATATAAATACTGTTTCATAACTTAATCTATGCCATTGGAGAGTATACGCAGAGCTTCAAAGACGAAATTTGATTCATAAAACTATGACAAAAAAATTATTTCGGGTGGTTTCATAAATTCTTCAGGAAATGAAATTAGGGTTTTGCAAGAAAAAGAAGAAGAGACGAAAAATAAAGTTGAAAAATGAAAAGTAATAAGTTATAAATGTAATTAAAATATTCCAAAATTAATTAATAATTAATATTTAAATTGCAGAATTCAAAGTATTGATTTTGGTTAAGAAAATGCTTTCAAGTCCGTCTTGGAGATTTATTTATTAAAAGGAATTATAATGGAAAAGTAAAATAAAATGATTGTAATTGAAATATGATAGTAGTATTTTGGAAAAGAAAATTCCTTTTGTTTTTAAATTGTAAATTTAATTAATTAAAGCTGTAAAAGTAAAGTTGGAGCTTGCCAATTTTCCAAGCTTTGGCCTGTTCTTTGTCTTTTCAGGTAAATTAAAGTTGACGACATAAATTGCTCTGCCCTTTTGTATGATAATAAAAGTGTGAACAGTGAACTGTTACGGTTTGGGCTTGGCACAATTACATCTGGAGCTTCTTCTTCCCCGACTCCCAAAATCCATAAAAATAAAAGGTATAAAGCTTGAATTGATTGATGAAGAAAACACAATTCACATATCAAGTTTGTTTGTTTTTTACAGAAAATCATTTTTGTCACTTAATAATCAAACTTGTAGGACAGGTTTTGGATGTGTTCTGGGGGAAGCACAAACCCTGCTCTTCGTTCCTCAAACGAGTATTCAATCTCTTCAGGAATCTCTCTAATCAGAGTAGCAGCAGCACAAGCAATTGATTGAGGAGCCGGAGTCATGACCGTCTGCATAGGGATTGATACTGTTGAAGGTGTTGAGGAGGGAACATGCATTGTCATTGTTTTAGGAGTCCTGTTCTCTTCCTCTTCAACAAAACTGATCTTGGAAGGAGTAGCCAATGGCGTATTGTAACTTGGAATTGTTTTCTGTAACGTCTCGTTATGCCTCCTGCTCAGATCTCCCAATAAGTTTACTGCATTGGGGTCTGTGGACGATATGGGGGAGAAAGGCTTGCGCACCATGGGTGACTCTACATTGAAAGAGTGCTTCTTCACAGGAAGACCAGTAATGTCCAAGCCTCCTGAAATGAAGATAGAAAAAATAAGAACTGATTGAGAGACAATATCATATGTTCAATATCTCCACTGCTTCCGTAAACCGCTAGATACAAATATATAAGTTGTTGGAGAAGATGTGGTTAGTCAACAAACTGACAAGAAAATTACCAGCTGATAAAGCTACAATTCCATCATCCCTTCTATGATTTAACCGGTCATTTTGGTGAAGGCGTTCGTTCTTTTTGGTTTGACGTGTATTGGGAGTACCTTTAATGGAGTGAAGTGGATCAGCTTTAGGAGTTTGTAACGTCGCTCCTCCAAGTGAAAGAAGTCTTTTGTTGTTTGCACCACCACACGACAACCTAGGACCTTTTTTTACATTCTGGGGTTTCACGGGGCTTGGTTTTGATCCAAATAGTGCTTCCTGTTCTGCTATTAACCGTCCCTGAAGTTTCTTCTCATCCTGAAAAGGATGAATAATTGTATGCATGGGTCATGATTAAGATACGTTGGCTTACCGGAAACCATCCATGTGTAAACCATGACTGAGAAACTAAAGGTCTGTACCCTCTGCCTCTTGCATTCTTGCTCTTTTTCTTGTCGTAAAATGTTATACTCCTCAAGCATGAAAAGAAGCCGAATCTGAACAACAACAGATAGCAGGAAGTGACTAACATAATTTACTGATAAGGTACAAATTGAAAAGTCAGAGATAAAAAAGAGAGAAGCACTCACGCCATCATAAGTGAACTCAATTCCCCTCTCATTTTCCCATGCACTGGTTTTCAAAGCTAATGTCTCCACCATTCCTGTCCCAAATGATGCCAAAAATATTTGATAACTTATTAAAGAAAGGAATCAGTCTTCAAGTTAATACCGGATCCCACGTTTTTGTTGAAAGCAACAAAAAATCTAATCTGTTCAAAATAATTTTTGACACATTCAGCTATATAATTTGGACACTTGATATACATCAGCTTGCTTATTTTGTTTTCAAATCCCCAATTGACCTAGAAATAAAAGGGCCGTTTATCCACCTAGTGCAAATCTTACCTGGAAGTTTATTAACAAGAGCACGAGCTTTCTCAGCACGCTTCAAAGTAAGATGAGCACCTCTCCCAGCATTGTATCGGTTTTCATCCTGAAAAAAACATGGTAAGTGACATCTAAACTAGAGGATCTATGTAAAATAACATACTATTAAGTATTAACCACCAAGACAGAATACACCGCACCCTGTTATACTCCTCAACCCAGCACTCCTCCTCACATGCAGCCATCCACTTCTCAACTTTTTCAAGTATTTCTTTTCTGCTAAGAGATTCCTCGTTTACTTTACCAATTTGAAGTTTTATTTGTTCAAGGATGTAAGCAGCAGGGTCCACAGCTCCTATGTACAAATTACAAAGAAGAATGAGACAAGATATTGTGTACACCACCATAGAGAAAAAATGGTTATTATAGAATATGGTATATATCTTCTCTTATGTACAAACTCTCCATACCAGTTTCAATAGCTTCTATAGCAAGTTCCATTGCACTATCTGATTCGGGAATCATACGTGTCTTCCTGCAAATCTCCTCTAGCTCAGACCTCTTCTTGAAAACAAGCTCTTTCATTTTGCTTACTTTCAACTCTTCCAGCCGGGACACTTCTGCCTCAACCTGCATGATAGTTTTACATTTTATTTATTTACGCAACAGAAGATCCAAACACTCAATGTGAACAAATAAATAACTTACATAATTAACGAAGTCTACGGAAAGCATGTTGGGCTCCTTTATTTCATGTTCTGAAGCAGCTATGTTGCAGGTAACATTTTGAAACATCTGCTGCTCTTAAATGGGAATATCCATCAAATTCCATAGTTCCCGCATGGATGTTGCAAGGTCTTGTAGCTGCCACAATTTAACGGGTGTTAATCAGCAGATTAAATTGAAAATGATTCCATAGTAACTAGTAGTTAATATAAAGCACTATTTACCCGCTGCATCCTCTGTATCTTAACCTCTCACAATCTTTGTATCGCAACTGCCAAACTCTCTATAGTATTATTACTTATGCTTTTTGGTCCTTCCGAATCACCTAAAGTGGGGTGAACCTCGTTAACAGTTTGCTGAAATTCCATACCAAGCACCAAGCACAGTGAGTTCAATGAATTCAGGTGATCCAGAACCTGCTTCAAACGATCGCTCTGCATATACATAAACATTAACAAGCATAAGTAAAAACAAATATCTGGTTTAAAAAACTTAGTGAATCACAACTTTTGCAATGTATATTATACATAATTCAAAAAGAATACCTTTTCTTTTTGAAGGGCCTGGAGTTCTCTATGAATTTCTTCAAGCTTTCTTATAGACAAATCAGTTTCATCAACAAGGGTGCTAATCGTAGTGAATATGTCAGACCTATAAATTTCATTTCTTATCTTTTGTATTTGCTCTAGAACTTCGAAGAACTGGTTTCTTCTATCTAATTTCCTCTTCTGCATCTCTTCTAATTGTGGAAGAATGGTCCTGAGTTCTGCCTTCAAGCTTCCAGGAGTTTGATCAAACTGAAGAAAAAACAACAAATTTAAAGGTTCTGATGTTGTAAATTTTGAAACTACGTCAATACTATGAGAGCGCCTCATATACTTAGATAATAAAAATGAACATGTTTCATTTATTATGAGAGCACCCCTTATATCATCTATGTGACAATTTAAAATAGCAACAATCAGATCACAATAGAAATTTGATTTGTATTGATATTCGGTTAATTTCTTCAAGTGCATGACGATACATTTATACAAAACCTCTACCCCGAGCAGATTTCTGATTATTATGCTTCAGTTTTTATTCATAACCAATTTAATAGTTTTCAGAACTTTTCACACTCATAGAAATAAAAGGTCTACTGAAATAAAACTTCGAGTACTAACTTATGAATATTTTAATGTCCAATTCCACTAAACCATTTCAAAACTTAAATCTTACCTGCCTAATATGTACTGGTTGTTCCCCCATTGCAGAGCAGATTGCTGCAAGCTCTGCTTTGGCATCAGCAATTGTCTGTTGTAGCTGAGCTCTACACCTGTTTGCTGTATCTACTTTTCTTCTGTATACCTCTAGACACTCTTGTTCAAGCTCAAGAAGCATTTTATCTCTTTCACTATCAGACTCCCCAACTTCATCCCATATTATCTGATGGTTAACCAATCAATCCACAAATATATTAAGATTGTTATCAAGTTATGGTACAAACATGAAAGTTTCAACAATAAGTTTGGTATGAAAGATGTTAAAATGGAAAAGAAGTAGAAACCTGGAGTTCATATAGAAGAGAGCCGCATGTTGTCTCTACTTGCAAAAGTGGATCACTTTGAGGGACAGACATGTCAGAACCTGCCAACATTTAGAATAATATAAGATTTATCCATGAATAATTACAATCAACTGCAGCTAATACTTCAAAATGCAGCGTAGTTGATGAACTTTATTTTTTCCGACAACCAATATGGTAAAACAAATGCTTCCTTGATAATCATGTGGACTTGATAAGATATGACAAATGACAGCCTTCGTATTTCCTATGCACAGTTTTGACCTTGAACACAGTAGACTACTTATTTATCAAGTGATAAAGAGAAGTAGCTTCTGTTGGCGTGTGTTTGTCATCAGTTCCAAGGATTCAAATTGATTTCTTTTTATTTATCTTATCAAGTGATAAAGAGAAGTAACTTCTGTTGGCGTGTGTTTGTCATCAGTCCCAACTCCCAAGGATTCAAATTGATTTCTTTTTATTTATCAAGTGATAAAGAGAAGTAACTTCTGTTGGCGTGTGTTTGTCATCAGTCCCAAGGATCCAAATTGAATTCTTTTATTCCCTCTGTTCCTAAAAAATTGTCGTTTAAGGTTAATGCACACAGATTAAGGAATGTAATTAATACCTAGCGAAAATATTATACTACCCTTATTAATTGTCTCAACCAATTATTCCCTTCCCAATGTTTCTTATTCAATTCAACCAATTACTACTTGGATTATAGCATTGAATTGAATAAGAATCATTGGGAAGGGAATAAATCTTTAAATAGGAGAAAGCTTTAAATAAGGGTAAAGTAGGAAAAAAATAGCTAATGTGTATTGATAAACACAAAACGACAATTTTTTTGGAACAAAAATTACTACTTCCTAAAACGACAATCTTTTAGGAACGGAGGGAGTACTATGGAAGCACTAAAAAGTTAAATAAGGAGGTTTTACATACTTCATATAATGCTTTACTGTCAGAAGAACAATTTTTAAATTCTGAGTAGTGTGAACTTCTCAACTTAAACTGATATACTGATACACTAATTTCCATGTAAACTTCTTACTGCATTCATATTATTGAAATTCTGCTAGCTTGGCCAATTTCGCTTAGCATGAAAAAGGAAGCCGCTGTTGCTTCTTGACCTTCCATAGCTGGCAATTTGGTTGCATATCAATCATGAAGACCTAATTCAATCTATGTTGTGCAGGTGTGCTAAAAAAAAGTTTAGGGAACAGTTTGGCAAAAACATGACAAATAGGAGGGTCAGATTTGCAATTTAGTCTAGGGGAAGGTAACCAATTCATAAATAGAGCCAAGTAATCTCATTAAAATCATTTTTCGAACGACCTTTAACAAAACAAAAGGCAAGATTTACCATCTCCTAATCTAAAAGAGTGATGTTCGGCTAACTCAATTCAAAGCAAATCTAGCCCAATTCAAAGCAGTGGATACATAAAATGCAAAAATTAGATTGTTGAGAAAATCATACGATTAAACCTTACTTATCCTGTTGTCAAAACCCAAAAT
The DNA here is from genome assembly GCA_020205555.1 of Panax stipuleanatus. NCBI lineage: Eukaryota > Viridiplantae > Streptophyta > Magnoliopsida > Apiales > Araliaceae > Panax > Panax stipuleanatus. The sequence goes on from CM035118.1 coordinate 151,887,913, forward strand.
TGCAAGTACTTAATTTCAGATTAGCTTAAACAATGAGAAGAAATCGACAGTAACAACAATTGGATCTCAAAAAAATACCTTAAAAATTTGAATGTAGATGGAATTTATCATACAAGTTCAAAACCAGAGTGCAAATCTTTAAGTTTCTTTCAAATTTGGGAAAGTAATCTTTTAAAGAATTCGACCGTTGAGGGCGAGCGTGAAATATAGGGTTTTATTAATACGACGAGGTCGGGGGTTTGCGTCTGTCTTTGCGAGAATGGGAAAATTTTGAATTTTAAATGTCAAGAGAGACAGAGAGTAAAGTTATGTTATTTTTACAAAGCATACGGGAAAAGTACAAATGACGGGCTCTGACGCCGAATATATTTTACAAAAATAATGTTACTATCACAAAAATTTGGTCACATAATGCTCATATACATATACATACATATTATAGGTCTTGCGTGACATGCTGAATCTGCAAATATGTATATGTGTATGTGAATTTTATGTGACTCAAATTATGTGATAGTAGCATTGCTCATTTTACAAAAACATACAGGAGTAATAAATTTGTATTACTCTTTTTTGAAAAACATCATTTTTGAGTTGATTTTTAGACTGCGGGGTTGACTGGTGATCAACCAAAATGACTGTCGTTATTTATTAGTATAAATAGATTACTACAAATGATTCTTAGTAACTTAGTAACTAGATGGGGTTCATACCCTTTAAAAATAAAAAATCTATTTATTAATGGAGAACGATAAAAAAAAATATCTTTCTCAATTTTCTCTTACAAGTTTGATTTTATTATGATTATGTCTTTCAAATTTTTGTTTTATCCTCGGAATTTGATAAACGATTTATTGTATAATTGTACATGCAGCCCATGTGTCATTGAGACTAGTAGTAGTAAATTGTAAATGACTAAATGAGGTTCATAAGGCACCAACATGGATTTATTTTTTTCCCTTTTTGTACATGAGAAAAAAACACTAACAAGGATTTATGAATTTCTTTTTCGTAAAAGTAACAATTTCTTTATTTTACTCTTTTACTAACTTTTACTCTATGCTTCTAAATATGTCTACCACATTTACGTGGCTTGAAATTGGATGGTCAAACAAAGTTTTATCATCCGCACAAACTGTTTTTTATTATTGTTATTATTTTGTATTTTTTTTCGTTTCATATTATTTAATTATTGTTGACTTTTTAAAATTAACTTAAGAGAGAGTTATAAACTCCAAATTAACATATTTTACTCTCCTTCATTACACATTTCATCCAATTCCATCAAATACACCAATTATTTGATCTTAATAATTTTGTTAGTAATTATCAAAATATGTTAACAGACTGTGGATGATATTAAGATCAATCCTATAAAAAATTAAAATTGTAAATAATATTTTCACCGTTAAAAGTCTAAGATAATTTTCATCCGTTAAATTTTCGATGAAAATTTACATGATTAATGTCAAATGGATAAAAAGTGTCGGATTACTTTCATTTTTGAAACAATTATGCTATTCAATATATATAATAAATTAGTTGACCGGTATCGATTTCAATTACACGATTCACAACTATAAAAATATGGTGTATATATTGAATGGAATTGAAGGAAATGTGTAATGAAGGGGATCCAAATCCAAAATTGTCATAGATTTTTTTAAATCAATACAATGATGAATATTGTAAACTATTTAAAAATATTACTTATTATAAATTTTATTATTTCATAATTTAAAACGAGTTGTCTCAATTTTAAATTTAAAAATGAATCAAATTAATTTTAAAAAATTAACAATAATCGTATAATTTGATACCGATGGAGTATAATTAAGAGCATTCGAAGCTCTTGAAATATTTAAATAACTTAAAAATTGAAAAAGTTTGATAGGGTAACTTTGGACCATAGGCTGATAAGTAACACCTATGCTCTCAATAATGTACCAAAACGATCGAGTCCTATAAATAAACAATCATAGGGGGATGCGTCGTAATTTAGCTGATATAACCCCCAAGTTACTATAATTAATTAATAGACTAAATGGATATGTGATGTATGACAATAAGCAAATCATCATTCTAAGAGTTATTGTGAAATTTTTTAATTGAATTATAATTGTCGATGTATCTCATCATATACAATTTCACGTTAGTAACAATCAAATATCATCAAATATTTGTCGACATGTATAGCATTTTCCGTATCCTATTAATTATTAGAAATGTAACTGTTATTTAACTACAATAATCTACATAAAATGAAAAATATCACTGTAAGACCCCAACTTTTATAAATAAAGATTTAATTTTCTTTATATATTATTTCGAAATAGTAAGGTGTTGATTTGATAAATGTGAAAAGTTATGGGTGAAATGTGCAAATATTTCAAAATAAGCAAGTGGTTATAAAATATTCATTGTTGTCGGAGAATATTCGTTTGGTCGTGGAATATTCTTGTTGTCGGGGAATATTCGTACGACGACGTAGCTATTTGTGGGCCCCACAACGGAATAACTGTCGGATATAGAAAGCGATAGAAATAACATTTTTATAAATAACGGTAAAACTGTTACGGTTAAACTGTTGAAATACCCGGTGATAAAAATACAGTAATACGCGTTGTTGCACAGTAACACACGGTATTGCACTGTATTTTGAATTATTGATTCTTACGTAAGAAGTCACTTACTCAATAATTGTTACAGTAATTACTGTTCAATAGTTTATATTATTGATTCAATAATTGCACGATATTTTATTGGTTCAATAATTGTTACGTTGATATTTTATATCAATAATTGCTACGTTGCTATTTTATATGATTGATTCAATAATTGCTACAGTTGATATTTTGTATTATTGATTCAATAATTGTCACTGCACAGTATTTCACATTATCAACTCAATAATTCATATTATTTGAATAATATTATTAGATAGCATTATTGACAATGTCTAAGGAAGTTCTGTCTAGGAGGGGTTATTTAATTGCGCGCCAGTAAGGAGAAATTCTTATCGGAAGGCCCCCTCTTTCCTGGGAACGACCTGATTGTCAATATTGTAGTTCTGTAATATTATTTGTGAATAATTAATTATTGCTTTATATGATAAGGAAATATTTATTTTGTGGATATAAAAGAAGGAATTAGTGTTGATGTGTTTTTATCAGTATTTTGGTGTGAAAAATCATCTGTTTATGAATTTCGGATAATTTATGTTTGGAATTTGGAAAAACTTCCTTCTACAAAGTTGTAGAGAATTAAATTTTATATAGGAAGGACATAAAATTTATATTTTTCTTACAAAAAGGCTATTTATTATGAATTATTGAAGTTTCGAAAATAAATATTTTTTTAAAATAAAATGGGGGGCCCCACTTTTGGTTGTTGTGGAAAAAATGCTAATTTTTTTTAGTCCAATTAGGTGTATTAGCAACAAGCAAGTGTTCAAAATAAGTATGCTACGTTGGTTGGCATCCTAAGCTTTTCCTATAAATAGGGTGCTTAGGTTAGAATTGAAAATCACACCAAAATCAGAAGTTTTCTCTCTCTATAATATCGAGCGTATTTTTGTGAGTATTTAGATACTTTGAGTGTTGCTATTCAGTGCAAGTTTTTTTCAACCTTATTTCCGATATTCCAGTCAGAAGTACTATTCTTTTGAGGTAAGGGATGTTATTTTTTTTCATAAATGATGTTATTCTTTTCAATATCATTATACCAAAATATTGGCATGGATTTTATTATAAAATTCTTACTTTTTCAGTCGGGGTTACTATTTACGTATACGGCACTATTCACGAAAAAATTAAATTTTCTTCTATTTGTCCAAGTTGTTTGTTAAGGTTCTTATCTTTGATTGGATCTAAGTTTTGAGCTTTATTCTTGAATTTTTAATCCACAATTGATTATTACGAAGTATTTTTGAATTGGATAAACTAAAATACGAATCCTTAATCTTTGTCCTTTATCTCACTGGATTCGTTCTTTAAAATATTTTTCATCATTCTCAGTCCTAAATGGTGATATAACTGAATATCTTTGGCCTGTAGAACAAAGATTAATGATTACCTGATGAATATCTTTGGCCCGTAGTGCAAAGATGAACAGGTGTTGAGATGAACATGACCACTAATGATACAAATGAATATCTTTGACCTCTAGTGCAAAGACGAATATTTGATTCGAGATGTATATTGATTGATGTCACAGGGATAAAAATATTGATGATGGACTTTTAAATCATAGAAGATAGTAGACTTCATTCTCTACTTAACTCTTCTAATGAATTGTTATTTCCGCTCCGAATATTGATTTAAAACTGGTTGTCCATTATATTTTATCTGAATTATTGAAGACTAACGATAATTTATTTTCCATTATCTTAGTCATAATATTTTTTACTGGGCTAGTTGAGCTCACCCTTTTCATCTATTGTCCTCTTCAGGAAATGAGAATGTCGCAGAAACTAGTCGGGGGACAGAGTGATGGTCCGAGTTAGAGCAGTAGTAGTTCTCGCTATTTCTAATAAATAGTGTCATAATAATTGTAATGAGGACTTAGTTTGAATAGTTCTCACTATTTCTAGTATGTTAACAGACTGTGGATGATATTAAGATCAATCCTATAAAAAATTAGAATTATAAATAATATTTTCACCGTTAAAAGTCTAAGATAATTTTCATCCGTTAAATTTTCGATGAAAATTTACATGATTAATGTCAAATGGATAAAAAGTGTCGGATTACTTTCATTTTTGAAACAATTATGCTATTCAATATATATAATAAATTAGTTGACCGGTATCGATTTCAATTACACGATTCACAACTATAAAAATATGGTGTATATATTGAATGGAATTGAAGGAAATGTGTAATGAAGGGGATCCAAATCCAAAATTGTCATAGATTTTTTTTAAATCAATACAATGATGAATATTGTAAACTATTTAAAAATATTACTTATTATGAATTTTATTATTTCATAATTTATAACGAGTTGTCTCAATTTTAAATTTAAAAATGTCTCAAATTAATTTTAAAAAATTAACAATAATCGTATAATTTGAGACCGATGGAGTATAATTAAGAGCATTCGAAACTCTTGAAATATTTAAATAACTTAAAAGTTGAAAAAGTTTGATAGGGTAACTTTGGACCATAGGCTGATAAGTAACATCTATGCTCTCAATAATGTACCAAAACGATCGAGTCCTATAAATAAACAATCATAAGGGGATGCGTCGTAATTTAGCTGATATAACCCCCAAGTTACTATAATTAATTAATAGACTAAATGAATATGTGATGTATGACAATAAGCAAATCATCATTCTAAGAGTTATTGTGAAATTTTTTAATTAAATTATAATTGTCGATGTATCTCATCACATACAATTTCACGTTAGTAACAATCAAATATCATCAAATATTTGTCGACATGTATAGCATTTTTCGTATCCTATTAATTATTAGAAATGTAACTGTTATTTAACTACAAAAATCTACATAAAAAGAAAAATATCACTGTAAGACCCCAACTTTTATGAATAAAGATTTAATTTTCTTTATATATTATTTCGAAATAGTAAGGTGTTGATTTGATAAATGTGAAAAGTTATGGGTGAAATGTGCAAATATTTCAAAATAAGCAAGTGGTTATAAAATATTCATTGTTGTCGGAGAATATTCGTTTGGTCGTGGAATATTCTTGTTGTCGGGGAATATTCGTACGACGACGCAGCTATTTGTGGGACCCACAACGGAATAACTGTCGGATATAGAAAGCGATAGAAATAATATTTTTATAAATAACGGTAAAACTGTTACGGTAAAACAATTGAAATACCCGGTGATAAAAATACAGTAATATGCGTCGTTGCACAGTAACACACAGTATTGCACAGTATTCTTAATTATTGATTCTTACGTAAGAAGTCACTTACTCAATAATTGTTACAGTAATTACTGTTCAATAGTTTATATTATTGATTCAATAATTGCACGATATTTTATTGGTTCAATAATTGTTACGTTGATATTTTATATCAATAATTGCTACGTTGCTATTTTATATGATTGATTCAATAATTGCTACAGTTGATATTTTATATTATTGATTCAATAATTGTCACTGCACAGTATTTCACATTATCAACTCAATAATTCATATTATTTGAATAATATTATTAGATATCATTATTGACAATGTCTAAGGAAGTTCTGTCTAGGAGGGGTTATTTAATTGCGCGCCAGTAAGGAGAAATCCTTATCGGAAGTCCCCTCTTTCCTGGGAACGACCTGATTGTCAATATTGTAGTTCTGTAATATTATTTGTGAATAATTAATTATTGCTTTATATGATAGAAAAATATTTATTTTGTGGATATAAAAGAAGGAATTAGTGTTGATGTGTTTTTATCAGTATTTTGGTGTGGAAAATCATCTGTTTATGAATTTCGGATAATTTATGTTTGGAATTTGGAAAAACTTCCTTCTACAAAGTTGTAGAGAATTAAATTTTCTATGGGAAGGACATAGAATTTGTATTTTTCTTACAAAAGGGCTATTTATTATGAATTATTGAAGTTTCGAAAATAAATATTTTTTTAAAAATAAAATGGGGGGCCCCACTTTTGATTGTTGTGAAAAAAATGCTAATTTTTTTTAGTCCAATTAGATGTATTAGCAACCAGCAAGTGTTCAAAATAAGTATGCTACGTTGGTTGGCATCCTAAGCTTTTCCTATAAATAGGGTGCTTAGGTTAAAATTGAAAATCACACCAAAATCAGAAGTTTTCTCTCTCTATAATATCGAGCGTATTTTAGTGAGTATTTAGATACTTTGAGTGTTGCTATTCAGTGCAAGTTTTCTTCAACCTTATATCCGATATTTCAGTCAGAAGTACTATTCTTTTGAGGTAAGGGATGTTATTTTTTTTCGTAAATGATGTTATTCTTTTCAATATCATTATACCAAAATATTGGCATGGATTTTATTATAAAATTCTTACTTTTTCCGTCGGGGTTACTATTTACGTATACGGCACTATTCACGAAAAAAATTAAATTTTCTTCTATTTGTCCAAGTTGTTTGATAAGGTTCTTATCTTTGATTGGATCTAAGTTTTAAGCTTTATTCTTAAATTTTTGATCCACAATTGATTATTACGAAGTATTTTTGAATTGGATAAACTAAAATACGAATCCTTAATCTTTGTCCTTTATCTCACTAGATTCGTTCTTTAAAATGTTTTTCATCATTCTCAGTCCTAAATGGTGATATAACTGAATATCTTTGGCCTGCAGAGCAAAGATGAATGATTACCTGATGAATATCTTTGGCCCGTAGTGCAAAGATGAATAGGTGTTGAGATGAACATGACCACTGATGATACAAATGAATATCTTTGGCCTGTAGTGCAAAGATGAATATTTGATTCGAGATTTATATTGATTGATGTCACAGGGATAAAAATATTGATGATGGACTTTTAAATCATAGAAGATAGTGGACTTCATTCTCTACTTAACTCTTCTAATCAATTGTTATTTTCGCTGCGAATATTGATCTAAAACTGGTTGTCCATTATATTTTATCTGAATTGTTGAAGAATAACGATAATTTATTTTCCATTATTTTAGTCATAATATTCTTTACTGGGTTAGTTAAGCTCACCCTTTTCATCTATTGTCCTCTTCAGGAAATGAGAATGTCGCAGAAACTAGTCGGGGAACAGGGTGATGGTCCGAGTTAGAGCAGTAGTAGTTCTCACTATTTCTAATAAATAGTGTGATAAGAATTATAATGAGGACTTAGTTTGAATAATTCTCACTATTTCTAGTATGTTAACAGACTGTGGATGATATTAAGATCAATCCTATAAAAAATTAGAATTGTAAATAAAATTTTCACCGTTAAAAGTCTAAGATAATTTTCATCCGTTAAATTTTCGATGAAAATTTACATGATTAATGTCAAATGGATAAAAAGTGTCGGATTACTTTCATTTTTGAAACAATTATGCTATTCAATATATATAATAAATTAGTTGACCGGTATCGATTTCAATTACACGATTCACAACTATAAAAATATGGTGTATATATTGAATGGAATTGAAGGAAATGTGTAATGAAGGGGATCCAAATCCAAAATTGTCATAGATTTTTTTTAATCAATACAATGATGAATATTGTAAATTATTTAAAAATATTACTTATTATAATTTTTATTATTTCATAATTTATAACGAGTTGTCTCAATTTTAAATTTAAAAATGTCTCAAATTAATTTTAAAAAATTAACAATAATCGTATAATTTGAGACCGATGGAGTATAATTAAGAGCATTCGAAGCTCTTGAAATATTTAAATAACTTAAAAGTTGAAAAAGTTTGATAGGGTAACTTTGGGCCATAGGCTAATAAGTAACACATATGCTCTCAATAATGTACTTAAACGATCGAGTCCTAGAAAGAAACAATCATAAGGGGATGCGTTGTAATTTAGCTGATATAACCCCCAAGTTACTATAATTAATTAATAGACTAAATGGATATGTGATGTATGACAATAAGCAAATCATCATTCTTAGAGTTATTGTGAAATTTTTTAATTGAATTATAATTGTCGATGTATCTCATCACATACAATTTCACGTTAGTAACAATCAAATATCATCAAATATTTGTCGACATGTATAGCATTTTCCGTATCCTATTTATTATTAGAAATGTAACTGTTATTTAACTACAAAAATCTACATAAAATGAAAAATATCACTGTAAGACCTCAATTTTTTTGAATAAAGATTTAATTTTCTTTATATATTATTTCGAAATAGTAAGGTGTTGATTTGATAAATGTGAAAATTATGGGTGAAATGTGCAAATATTTTTTCAAAATAAGCAAATGGTTATAAAATATTCATTGTTGTCGGGGGTTATTCGTTTGGTCGTGGAATATTCTTGTTGTCGGGGAATATTCGTACGACGACGCAGCTATTTGTGGACCCCACAACGGAATAACTGTCGGATATAGAAAGCGATAGAAATAATATTTTTATAAATAATGGTAAAACTGTTACGGTTAAACTGTTGAAATACCCGGTGATAAAAATACAGTAATACGCATTGTTGCACAATAACACACGGTATTGCACAGTATTTTGAATTATTGATTCTTACGTAAGAAGTCACTTACTCAATAATTGTTACAGTAATTACTGTTCAATATTTTATATTATTGATTCAATAATTGCACAATATTTTATTGGTTCAATAATTGCTACGTTGATATTTTATATCAATAATTGCTACGTTGCTATTTTATATGATTGATTCAATAATTGCTACAGTTGATATTTTGTATTATTGATTCAATAATTGTCATTGCACAGTATTTCACATTATCAACTCAATAATTCATATTATTTGAATAATATTATTAGATAGCATTATTGACAATGTCTAAGGAATTCTGTCTAGGAGGGGTTATTTAATTGCGCGCCAGTAAGGATAAAATCCTTATCGGAAGGCCCCCTCTTTCCTAGGAACGACCTGGTTGTCAATATTGTATTTCTGTAATATTATTTGTGAATAATTAATTATTGCTTTATATGATAAGAAAATATTTATTTTGTGGATATAAAAGAAGGAATTAATGTTGATGTGTTTTTATCAGTATTTTGGTGTGGAAAATCATCTGTTTATGAATTTCGGATAATTTATGTTTGTAATTTGGAAAAACCTCCTTCTACAAAGTTGTAGATAATTAAATTTTCTATGGAAAGGACATTAAATTTGTATTTTTCTTACAAAAGGGCTATTTATTATGAATTATTTAAGTTTCGAAAATAAATATTTTTTTAAAATAAAATGGGGGTCCCCACTTTTGGTTGTTGTGGAAAAAATGCTAATTTTTTTTAGTCCAATTAGGTGTATTAGCAACCAGCTAGTGTTCAAAATAAGTATGCTACGTTGGTTGGCATCCTAAGCTTTTCTTATAAATAGGGTGCTTAGGTTAGAATTGAAAATCACACCAAAATCAGAAGTTTTCTCTTTCTATAATATCGAGCGTATTTTTGTGAGTATTTAAATATTTTGAGTGTTGATATTCAGTGCAAGTTTTCTTCAACCTTATATTCAATATTTCAGTCAGAAGTACTATTCTTTTGAGGTAAGGGATGTTATTTTTTTTCGTAAATGATGTTATTCTTTTCAATATCATTATACCAAAATATTGGTATGGATTTTATTATGAAATTCTTACTTTTTCCGTCGGGGTTACTATTCACGTATACGTCACTATTCACGAAAAAAATAATTTTTCTTCTATTTGTCCAAGTTGCTTGTTAAGGTTCTTATCTTTGATTGGATCTTTGTTTTGAGCTTTATTCTTGAATTTTGGATCCACAATTGATTATTACGAAGTATTTTTGAATTGGATAAACTAATTGATCCACAATTAATTTATTTTTCATTATCTTAGTCATAATATTCTTTACTAGGCTAGTTGAGCTCACCCTTTTCATCTATTGTCCTCTTTAGGAAATGAGAATGTCGCAGGAACTAGTCGGGGGACAGAGTGATGGTCCGAGTTAAAGCAGTAGTAGTCCTCACTATTTCTAATAAATAGTGTGAGAATTATTGTAATGAGGACTTAGTTTGAATGTTAATATTTTCTACATATTTGTATTGACACTCACAGTTGTGTGGTCGTATTTTGCACGACCATGTAATATAAAAGATTGTATTTGAATTCTGTACCATGTATTTGGCGACTCGGAATGGGTTGGGTTGACTGAACCTATTCTAGGGGCGTCACAGTTGGTATCAGAACTTAGAGATATGATCTCTGGCGGAGATCGGGGAATTGAACTAGGAGGGAAGAGACGAGTAAATCCTTCACTAGTATGTCTTACCTAAGCTTATGTGGTATTTAATTTGTCAGTCGGAGCATAGGGTTAATATGTGATATGTTAATTTATTTAATTAACCCTTGTTTTATTGCAGTATTTGAAAATGGCAGCTGAGAATGTAAACAATGAAGTGAATGAGACCGTGGAGACACCTTTGATCACCAACCAGGAGAACGTGCAACAAGAAGGCAATGTTCATCCTGAAAACAACGCTAATCAAACGATAAACAATGAGATGTTTAGAAGTTTTTTGCAGTTAATGCAAAACCAGACGAAGGAAACTCGTGTGCAAAATACAGGTGGAGATAATAACAACACGCGAATTGTCACTGCCAAGCAGTTCAAAGAATTGGGACCACCAGAGTTTCAGGGAAAGCCAGATTCAATCAAGGTAGAGACGTGAGTTAAGCAAATTACCAAGATATTTTTCGTCTTGGGATGCACGGAGGAACAAAAGGTTTCATTCGCCACCTTTATGTTCCGTGGAGAAGCAGATTACTGGTGGGAGTCTGTGAAGCGTACCCAGCCTGCCGCACTCAAGATGTCTTGGGAAGCGTTTCAGAAACTGTTCAATGACAAGTACTTTCCTGAAAGTATTCGTCATATGAAGGAGGTAGAGTTTATCATTCTAGAAGAAAACAACATGACTGTGTCCCATTACGAGGCTAGAGTGGAATTGTCTAGGTTTGCACCTCATTTGGTAGAGAATGAGGAACGTATGACGCGGATATTTCTGAGAGGTCTGAAACCCGTAATACGTCAATACCTCATTTCTCACAAATTTTCTCTATATTCAGATGTAGTGAACAGGGCCCAGTTGTTAGAATGAGATAGTGATTATATTCAACCAAGGGACAATAACCAAGGTCGTACCGGTGGCAGCAGTCATCGGAGCAATGACAACCAGCGGGGAAGAAAATATGACAGAAGCGGTAACCACTCCGGTGGTAATCGTGGCCATGATAGTAGAAAAAACGAATCGGGAGGATATTTCAAGAAGAGAAAGTACAACAATGAGAACGTGAAAACGTCAACATCAGCACCAGCATCAACTGTTTCTAGGGAAGGAAAACGACCACCGGTCGTATGCTATAAATGCGGGAAAGAGGGACACATCAGCACAAACTGCCCACAATAATTCAAAGCATGCTATAACTGTGAAAAAGAAGGACATATAGCTCGAGATTGTCCTGTAGCGAAACCAAGTCCAGCGGGGGTGGTGATTCTAAAGGCGGTTTCGGACAAGTCAAAGTCGGTGATTCATGGAAGAGCGTTTATCGTGACAGCCCAAAACGCGAGGAATCCACACGAGGTGATTACGGGTAAGCTGATCATAAACTCTTGTGAAGTTTACACTTTTTTAGATACCGGTGCTACCCATTCATTTATTTCACCTGCTTGTGCTCAACGTTTGAACTTGACTTCTGATAAATTAGACTTTGACTTATCTGTTGAAACTCCGTTGGGAGAAACCTTTGTTACATCCACAGTTTATAAATCTTGCTTGATTCAGATTGGTACCCTTACCTTACCTGTTGATCTTATATCTTTGAAAATATTTACATTTGACGTGATTTTAGGAATTGACTGGTTAACCACTTACCATGCCAAAATTGATTGTTTTCGTAAGGTTGTTAGTTTTCACATTCCTAATCAACCTATTGTGCGAATCCAAACCACCAAACCACTAAAATCAGTCAATATCATTTCAAGTCACAAAGCTATTCGTTTATTGAAAAACGGATGTCAAGCTTTCTTAGCTCATATCACTGATCTAAACCAGAATACGTCAGATTTGAATGATATTTCCGTTGTTAATGAGTTTCTTAATGTATTTCCCGAAGAACTTCCCGGTCTACCCCCAGAACGTGAAGTTGAATTCTTTATTGACCTTGAACCCGATACAAAATCCATTTCTAAAATTCCATATCGAATGGCTCCTGTTGAACTTCAGGAGTTAAAGGTCCAATTACAAGAATTGTTAGATATCGGTTTTATTCGTCCTAGTACGTCTCTTTGGGGTGCTCCTGTTTTTTTCACAAAGAAAAAAGACGGGAGTATGCGATTTTGTATTGACTATCGGGAGTTGAACCATGTCACCATCAAGAATAGGTATCCGTTACCTCGTATTGATGACCTGTTCGACCAGTTGCAAGGAGCACAATTCTTTTCAAAGATCGATCTTTGTTTTGGATATCATCAGCTAAAGATTAAAACTAAAGATATTCCGAAGACTGCCTTCAGAACTCGGTACGGGCATTATGAATTCCTAATCATGTCTTTTGGATTGACTAATGCTCCTGCTGCTTTCATGGATATGATGAACCGTGTATTTAAGGAATATTGAATCAGTTCGTTGTTGTATTTATTGATGACATCCTCATCTATTCTAAAAGCCGTGAAGATAATGAGCACCACTTGAAGTTAGGTACTTCAAAAACTTCGTGAGAACAAGCTATATGCCAAGCTGAAGAAATGCGAGTTTTGGCTTGAGGAAGTAACATTCCTTGGGCACGTGGTATTGAAACGTGGAGTATCTGTTGACCCAGCGAAGATTGAAGCAATACAAAGCTGGGAGCAACCTAAGTCGGTGACAGAAGTACGAAGCTTTCTGGGCTTAGCTGGTTATTATCGGAGGTTCGTAGAGGGATTTTTTCGAATTGCTAGTCCATTAACTCAGTTGACTCGGAAAGATACAAAATTCATTTGGAGCGAGAATTGCGAGAAGAGCTTCCAAGAGCTCAAGAGAAGACTTATCTCGGCACCTGTTCTGACAATACCATCTGGTTCGGATGAATTTGTTATCTACAGCGATGCTTCGGGCAAAAGGTTAGGATGTGTTCTCATGCAACATGGAAAAGTCATAGCTTATGCCTCGCGACAACTCAAAGAATATGAGAGGAATTATCATACTCATGATTTAGAGTTTGCAGCTGTCATTTTCGCGTTGAAGATCTGGAGACACTACTTGTACGGGGAGAAAGTGGAGATTTATACGGATCATAAGAGCCTTAAATATTTCTTCACTCAAAAAGAACTCAACATGCGGCAACGATGTTGGTTTGAGTTGTTGAAAGATTACAATCATACCATCCAATACCATCCTGAAAAAGCGAACGTGGTAGCTGACGCGTTAAGTAGAAGATCATATGCGGGAACGAGTGCGATGATGTCAAGTATACGCGTAGAACCAGCTTTGATTGATAAAGTTAAAGCTGCTCAAACTACAGATTCGGAGCTGATGAAGATGAAGAAGAAAGTGCAAGAAGGTGCCATTCTAGAAGCAAGAATCGATGAAGAGGGAATACTTCGAGTCAACTTCAGACTTTGTGTTCCTAACGATTCAGACTTGAAGCATAGAATCATGATGAAGGCACATAACACACCGTTTGCAATCCATCCTGGGAGTACCAAAATGTATTGTGATCTTTGACATACATTTTGGTGGAGCAATATGAAAAGAAAGATCGCGGAGTTTTATTTCGAGATGTTTAACTTGTCAACGTGTAAAGGCGGAGCATCAAGTGCCGAAGGGTCCATTGCAATCACTGGAGATTCCGAAATGGAAGTGGGAACACATTACGATGGATTTCGTTACGGGTCTTTCCAAGGTTTCTCAAGGCATATATGCGATTTGGGTTATTGTTGATAGATTAACTAAGTCTGCTCATTTCTTGCCGATACGAGAAACTTATTATCTTGAACGTCTTGCTCATATGTACGTGAATGAGATTGTGAGATTGCATGGCATGCCAGTATCCATAGTTTCGAATCGTGACCCCAGATTTACTTCACGATTTTGGATCAGTTTGCAGAAAGCTATGGGCACGGATTTACGATTTAGTTCGACTTATCATCCTCAAACAGACGGACAATCAAAAAGGACTATCCAAACTCTTGAAGATCTATTGAGACTTTGTGTTCTAGACTTCAAAGGGAGTTGGGATAAGTACCTATCATTGGTGGAATTCTCCTATAATAACAGTTATCAGGCAAGTATAGGTGTGGCTCCATTCGAGGCATTGTAAGGGAGAAAATGTCGTTCTCCAGTATGCTAGGATAATGTGGGTGAAACAACATTGTTGGGACCGGAGTTAATACGTATGACTACGGAAAAGATCCAAATGATCCGGCAACGGATACAAACAGCACAAGATCGACAAAAGAGTTATGCGGATCTTCATCGAAGGGACGTGAAATTTAATGTTGGGGATCATGTATTGTTACGTGTTGCTCCATGAAAAGGAGTTACGAGATTCGGGAAGAGAAGAAAACTCAACCCACGATTCATTGGTCCATTTGAGATCCTTGACCGAGTAGGAAATGTGGCCTGTAGACTTACTTTACCTCCAAGTCTGTCTCGTGTTTATAACGTTTTTCACATATCCGTATTTCGCAAATATGTGAAAGACCAAATCACATTATTGAGTTAGAACCAGACGAGATAGCCGAAAATTTAACGTACGAGGAGGTACCTGTCAAGATCTTAGATAGGAAGGAGTATGTCCTACGCTCGAAAATTATACCTCAAGTTAAAGTTTTGTGGAGAAATCATGCAATTGAGGAAATAACCTAGGAGTTGGAATCGGAAATGAAAGCGAAGTATCCTCACCTTTTCGATATACCAGGTACGTACGTCAATTTCGAGGACGAAATTTCATAAGGAGGGGAGGTTGTAAGATCCCAACTTTTATGAATAAAGATTTAATTTTCTTTATATATTATTTCGAAATAGTAAGGTTTTGATTTGATAAATGTGAAAAGTTATGAGTGAAATGTGCAAATATTTCAAAATAAGCAAGTGGTTATGAAATATTCATTGTTGTCGGGGAATATTCATTTGGTCGTGAAATATTCTTGTTGTCGAGAAATATTCGTACGACGGCGCAGCTATTTGTGGGCCCCACAACGAAATAACTGTCTGATATAAAAAACGATAGAAATAACCTTTTTATAAATAACGGTAAAATTGTTACGGTTAAACTGTTGAAATACCCGGTGATAAAAATACAGTAATACGCGTTGTTGCACAATAGCACACGGTATTGCACAGTATTTTGAATTATTGATTTTTACGTAAGAAGTCACTTACTCAATAATTGTTACAGTAATTACTGGTCAATAATTTATATTATTGATTCAATAATTGCACGATATTTTATTGGTTCAATAATTGCTACGTTGATATTTTATAACAATAATTGCTATGTTGCTATTTTATATGATTGATTCAATAATTGCTACAGTTGATATTTTGTATTATTGATTCAATAATTGTCACTGCACAGTATTTCACATTATCAACTCAATAATTCATATTATTTGAATAATATTATTAGATAGCATTCTTGACAATGTCTAAGGAACTTCTGTCTAGGAGGAGTTATTTAATTGCGCGCCAGTAAGGAGAAATCCTTATCGGAAGGCCCACTCTTTTCTGGGAATGATCTGGTTGTCAATATTGTAGTTCTGTAATATTATTTGTGAATAATTAATTATTGATTTATATGATAAGAAATATTTATTTTGTGGATATAAAAGAAGGAATTAGTGCTGATGTATTTTTATCAGTATTTTGGTGTGGAAAATCATCCGTTTATGGATTTCGGATAGTTTATGTTTGGAATTTGGAAAAACTTCCTTCTACAAAGTTGTAGATAATTAAATTTTCTATGGGAAATATATAGAATTTGTATTTTTCTGACAAAAGGGCTATTTATTATGAATTATTGAAGTTTCAAAAATAAATATTTTTTAAAATAAAATGGGGGCCCCACTTTTGGTTGTTGTGAAAAAAATACTAATTTTTTTTAGTCCAATTAGGTGTATTTGCAGCCAGTAAGTGTTCAAAATAAGTATGCTACGTTGGTTAACAAAATCTACTTTGGCATCCTAAGCTTTTCCTATAAATAGGATGCTTAGGTTAGAATTAAAAATCACACCAAAATCAGAAGTTTTATCTCTCAATAATATCGAGCGTATTTTTGTGAGTATTTAGATACTTTGAGTGTTGCTATTCAGTGCAAGTTTTCTTCAACCTTATATCTGATATTCTAGTCAGAAGTACTATTCTTTTGAGGTAAGGGATGTTATTTTCTTTCGTAAATGATGTTATTCTTTTCAATATCATTATACCAAAATATTGACATGAATTTTATTATGAAATTCTTACTTTTTCCGTCGGAGTTACTATTCACGTATACGACACTATTCACGAAAAAATTAAATTTTTTTCTATTTGTCCAAGTTGTTTGATAAGGTTCTTATCTTTGATTGAATCTAAATTTTGAGCTTTATTCTTGAATTTTTGATCCACAATTGAATATTACGAAGTATTTTTGAATTGGATAAACTAAAATACGAATACTTAATTTTTGTCCTTTATCTCACTGGATTCGTTCTTTAAAATATTTTTCATCATTCTCAGTCCTAAATGGTGATATAACTGAATATCTTTGGCCTGTAGAGCAAAGATGAATGATTACCTGATGAATATCTTTGGCCCGTAGTGCAAAGATGAACAGGTGTTGAGATGAACATGATCACTGATGATACAAATGAATATCTTTGGCCTGTAGTGCAAAGATGAATATTTGATTCGAGATGTATATTGATTGATGTCATGGGGATAAAAATATTGATGATGGACTTTTAAATCATAGAAGATAGTAGACTTCATTCTCTACTTAACTCTTCTAATGAATTGTTATTTCCGCTGCGAATATTTTATCTAAAACTGGTTGTCCATTATATTTTATCTGAATTGTTGAAGACTAACGATAATTTATTTTCCATTATCTTAGTCATAATATTCTTTACTGGGCTAGTTGAGCTCACCTTTTTCATCTATTGTCCTTTTCAGAAAATGAGAATGTCACATGAACTAGTCGGGGGACAGAGTGATGGTCCGAGTTAAAGTAGTAGTAGTCCTCACTATTTCTAATAAATAGTGTGATAATAATTGTAATGAGGACTTAGTTTGAATGTTAATATTTTCTACATATTTATATTGACACTCACAGTTGTGTGGTCGTATTTTGCACGACCGTGTGATATAAAATATATTATTTGAATTCTGTACCATGTATTTGGCGACTCGAAATGGGTTGGGTTGACTGGACCTATTCTGGGGGCGTCACAATCACTCCCTTCGTTTCATATCTTAAGGTTGTTATTGACTTTTTAAAATCAACTTAAGATATTTTTAAATTTAAAATTGGCTTAGATTTATTTGATTTTCATAACTACAATAATGAATATATGATTATTGTAAACTATCTACAAAAATTACCTATTATAAGTTTTATTATTTCATAAATTATTAATGAGTTATCTCAATTTTAAGTTTAAAAATGTCTCAAATTAACTTTCAAAATTAAATAATTATATTATAAATTAGAACGAAATGAGTATACTAGAAGAGTTAACAGAGTAACGCAAAATATAACTTGGAGTTTGAACAAATAAGCCTCCCAACCCTTCTTCCGCACCTACAAATTTAGAAAGTTATTTATACAAGTTGCTCGTAGTTGGTTCTCATCAGACGTGTGAATTTGTATTTTTAATTTTAAAACTTTATTTCTTATATTTGTGAGACTTTCTATACGCTTTTGTTTCTTGTGAATTTCATTCCTTTTTCTATTTGAGGGACTTGTATTATTACTAATCGTGCGTGAGAATTATTTGATAGTTTAGTATTGTGTTTGTGAGTTCGAGATATGAGAAATGAAATGAAAATATAAGTTGGCAATATTTTATCTTTTGTTCTACTTGGATATTTGATATCTGCTATAGTTTTCACATATACAATTCTTTGTAAGGACTAAGAAGAAATAAAAAATTGAACAAAAGAGAAGTAACCTTGCGCGTGGGGAATGAAACAAAAGTTGCTAAATTAGCCGTATGAACTTATTGTTTAGCATTGTCTTCTAGCAAATCAATTAATTTAACAATCATGTAACTCTCCCTCCGTGTCTACTAAATGGAGATTTAATCATCTTTCCTAGGGGTGTAAGTCGAGCCGAGTAGCTCGGTACTTGACTCGAGATTGGTTCGAAAATATGATTCAAAACTCGAAGTTGAAGTTGAAGTTGATTCGAGTCAAATATGATCCATACTCGTTTTCTGTTTAATGATACACGAGTCGAATTCGAGTATACTAGTATTCACTTATATTAGGGTTCGAGTATTTTATTTTTTCTCGAACCATACTCGGTACCTGCTCGATGGATCATATTTGAATACTGGTCTGATTCATACTAACAAGCAAAATATGTGATATTTGTATCAATCTTTATAATTTATAAAGTGTAGTATTAAATTTTGTAAGCTTGTACTTGTATAAACCAATGAATTGATTGTCAATTTATATTACATTATTTGTAATTTCTTTACATAAATTAAAGTAAAAAACTTTTATATATAAACATTAATTCAATAATCAATTTTGTATGTATGATTCAGTATTAAGTGAAATGATTCATATATGAAACTCGATTTGAAAGCTTATGAGTAACTCGTTTTGTAAACGAGTCGAGTAGGTCCGAGTCGAATCTGGCGCAAAATTAGAAATTCTTTATCGAATTCGAGCTCAATTTTTCGAGTTAGCCGAATCTGAGCATTATGGTGTTTATTGAGATTCGACTCATTCACACCCCTAATCTTTCCCATGAGTTCACAAATTGGATAAAAAAGGAAATGCAAGTGATTGTAGTTTTCATTATTTGTGAGTTTACAAAAAATAAGGAAAAACAAAGCAAGAACAATGGCTAATTAGGCGTGTCATGCCGTTTGAACCTAATTTCGGGTTTGCCGTTTGAAGCCCAGGTCGGTCTTATTCAAGATTCATACATAATATCACGATTCAGCCCAACCTTATATATAAGAGTCCTTTACAGAACTATACAACTTTTATAAAATAATTACAAAAAAAGTGCATTCATAAAATAA
The DNA here is from genome assembly GCA_020205555.1 of Panax stipuleanatus. NCBI lineage: Eukaryota > Viridiplantae > Streptophyta > Magnoliopsida > Apiales > Araliaceae > Panax > Panax stipuleanatus. The sequence continues at coordinate 151,907,788 of CM035118.1, forward strand.
TTACAAAAAAAGTGCAAAAATTCAAACCATTCAATTTCAAATTAAATATGAAAATCTAAAATCAAGGATAACTAATAATTAAAATTCAAATATTTTAGATCTAACAATAATTTCAAATCCATAATTCAAAATTTAAATCAAAATGAGAAAATTAAAAATAAAAAATTATGAAAGAGTTACTGTTCATCATTCTCCTCCCCCGCCTCCCGCCGCCGCCACCGCCACGGCTATATCGCCGGAGTTGCTATTCTGAATTTTTTTTTGACGATTTGGTTACCCATAAAAATTAAAATGGTTACCTTTATACGAAGTTTGGCTATCAACTGCATCACATTCAAAATAAATTTGGTAATCAAATAAAACTGAATTGGTTACCTTATCGGAAGGTTTGGTAACCAACTACATGAAGTTTGGTTACCAACTGCATCACATTCAAAATAAATTGGTAACCTAATAAAACTGAATTGGTTACCTTCATACCAAGGTAACCAATCCTTCATACCAAGGTAACCAAACCTTTATAACAAGGTAACCAAATATTCATAACAAGGAAACCTTCATATTAAGACTCGGTTACCTTGGTATGATGGTTTGGTTACCTTGGTATGACTGTTTGGTAACCTAATGTATGAATTTTGGTTACCAACTGCATCACATTCAAAATAAATTGGTAACCTAATAAAACTGAATTGGTTACCTTCATACCAAGGTAACCAACCCTTCATACCAAGGTAACCATACCTTCATAACAAGGTAACCAAACCTTCATAACAAGGAAACTTTCATATTAAGGTTCAGTTACCTTGGTATGAAGGTTTGGTTACCTTGGTATACCTGTTTGGTTACCAACGTATGAAGGTTTGGTTACCAGTGGAGTTGGAGAATGGACCGATGGTGGAAGGGAAGCAACGGGTGGTGGAGGGGCCTCCACCGCGGTCAGTGGCGGGGCCTCCACCGACGACCACCTTGGATCGATTTGGGGGAAGAGGAGGAAGGGGGAGGAAGTGAAGGGGGTGGGGGTGGGGCGGGGCGGGAGCGGGAGGAGGGGGATGGTAGTGGGAGGCGGAGGGAGGGGGTGGGGAGTGGGCGGGAGAGAGAGGGGAGGGGAGGGGAGGGGAGGGGAGGGGAGGAGGTGGGGTGGGGCGGGAGGAGGATAAAGGGGTGGCGGTAGGAGGCGGAGGGAGGGGTGTGGCGTTGGCGGGGGGAGGAGAAGGGAGGCGGAGGAAGGAGAGTGGAGGGGGTAGGGGGTGGGGCGGGGGCGGGGGCGGGGGCGGGAGGAGGAGCGGCGGAACAGTGAGGAGGGGGAGGGCAGTGGTGGAAGAGTAGGAAGAAGGTGGGTTGGAAGAGGAGGAAGAAGACTGAGTGGGAGAGAATCATGGGAGAGAATTGTGGGAGAGAATCATTTGAGAGAATCGTGGGAGAGAATCATGGGCATAATTAAAGGGATAAGAATGCACTCTTTTTGTAAATAAAATATTGCATATGCACTAATTTTGTAAATATTTTATTTATGCACTTTTTTTGTAATATTTTATTAAAATGTACTCTAATATGAAATTGTTCCTATATATAAAGGAGGTTAGGGATGGTTTGGAGCCCAGTTTTAGAGTAATTTTCACCCTAATACAAGTACTATTATCATTGGGCTGGTTGGAATCGTTCAGCTACCAAGTCGGGTTGGATAAGCAACAAGCACATATTCGCTTGGCTGTTCTACAGGAAAATGAGCAAGTCTCAGCAGAGTCAGTCTTGGGCGTAGAATTTACAAACATCCCGCCAAACGGTTTAAGTTTCCCAAAACCCTAGTCTCTTCCTTCTTGCCCTGAAAATATTTCCGTCTCTGTACAGAAAATATACACTCATATACACATCAAGCCCTAGAAATCTCAAATCAAAATGAGTTACGCGGCGTACAAGATGATGCACCCTCCAACGGGTATAGAGAACTGTGCGTCGGGATTCATCACGCATTCAAATTTAGAATTTGCGCCCAAAGTCCCGTTAATTCAGACCGACGATTTAGACTCTGATTGGCCTTCCACCAAGCCCGTCGGTTCAATTCCTAACCTTATCGTCACGGCCGCTAACGTTCTCGAAGTTTATGCAATTAGGCTTCAAGAAGAAAGTAACAGCGGGGACTTAAAAGGAACAATTGAGCCAAGGCGTGGTGGTGTTATGGATGGTATATCTGGAGCGTCTCTCGAACTCGTTTGCCATTACAGGTGTGCCTCAAATTTATAATAATGCTATCTTTTTAGTCTAGCATGTTGTTGCATAAAGCAATTTTTAATTGAAATTTATTGTATGATGTTTGCAGGTTGCACGGTAATGTTGACTCCATGGATGTATTGTCTACTGGAGCTGGTGATCGTGGTCGGAGAAGAGATTCTATCATATTAACTTTTGAAGATGCTAAGATTTCAGTTTTGGAGTTTGACGATTCAATACATGGACTTCGTACAAGGTGATTCAAGCTATGCATCCTTTTGCATTGAGTGCTCAAAAACTGAATTATCATACTATTTTAGTGCTAAAATAAGTGTTAACATATAAAAGTCTAATATTTTTTGAAGGTTTGATGATTTAATCAGGGCCATGATTATAAAATTTATGGTAGGATTAAAAACCAAGAAAAATATGCTTGTGTCGTAGAATGTTTTTCACGTGAACATGGATTATCTGTTGTTGTACTTTGCAGGAGGAAGTAATAAACAAATCCGGAACTGGCTTATATTTCAAAAAAACCATCACACAAAGAGAATGTATTAACTTAAATCTAGTTGTTTCAAATATGATGGACTAGGCCATCTCTTTTGGACTGATATACATCAGAGTTGATCCTAATGAAGATTTTAAGTTTATTTTAGAGTATTGACCGTAAATATATCACTCCTAGAAGGCTAGAAATATAGTTACAGAGATGATGCTTAATTTGGAAATATTCAAGGAGGAAGATGTCACTCCTTCCCTCTTCTCTGTCCCCGGACCATAGGTGTTATACATAGTTTGTGTGTTATGCTACTAAATAATGCTTCTTGATACTTTTTTTTGTATTTTCTTCAGCTCAATGCATTGTTTTGAAGGTCCAGAATGGCTGTATTTAAAAAGAGGTAGAGAATCTTTTGCTAGAGGCCCATTGGTTAAGGTTGATCCTCAGGGACAGTGTGCTGGGGTGCTTGTTTATGGCGTACAAATGATAATACTGAAGGCTGCTGAGGTCTTTTTTCTCCTTCTGTATATTTTCTTTGTAACCTTTTCTTTCTCACATTAATTAATTGGAGATTGGGAAAATTTCTCAAGCCAACTACTTTTACTTTAATATTTGGGCAATATTGGCCCAAATAGGATTGTCAATATGGTTATTATCAAATCTCTCAATTAAAATGTTGAATCATCAATCACATATCATTCTATTCCATAAATCGTTTCTTAGTCGTATCTGAATAATTTGATAGTCGTTAAGTTTTGATGTTAACTATAACATGGTCTTAGCTTTTTTGCTCCCTTCTGTGCTTTTCAACTTTCCTATTCATGAGCACAGTTTTACTAAAGCACATCTTATAGTGTATTCCACGGATGATAATTTTTAATAGTTAGTGTGTAAGAGATGTATGTTTGTGGCAATATGTTCTGATAAAAAATGATTTGGCATTTCCCTTAACGGATTGATTCAATTTTTTCACAATGAAAATTAGTCCCGTTTCCCCTTCCTATCATAAAAGCTGTTGGAATTCCTAGCAATATTAGAATCAGGAATATTTAGGTAGATTTTTCTCCCCTTTATTCAGTCAATAAGCGTTTCTAGTTTTATGATAAAATATCTTATTATCAGTTACAGTCAGTCTCCATCTGATGTATCCCCTTGCTCTCTCCAAACGATAATAGCAAGTAATTCAGGGCCTACAATTGAACTTTCAAAAGGGCACCTAAGGTCATGGGTTTCATAAAAGATCTAGTGTAGCCAAGTATGTATTCATCATTTGATTTTTCTTTCCGAAAATTGATAGTAAATGCTGCTTCACTAATGTTAACTGTTCCTAATGTTACTAATTGACTTCATCTTTATTAAATCTAGGTTTAGTTTTTATTTTTGGGAAACAAACTCTCTTCATCAAAAGTTTAGTCTCATTTCTTCTTTATCACTTTCATTGAGCACGATGGCGCTGGAAAAACAAAAATGATACAGAGCTCTATATAAAAAAATCCCACTTTTTGTTCATGTATTGCATCAAATATAGGGATTTTCATGTTACTCAAAATTATGCAAGTTGGTAATATAAGCTCACTTGGTTGGGCTTCATGTTAAACTGATTTTTACCATACCCGGCCGGATCTGTCAAGAATGAGCTGACGACTACAGGGGAAGCTGCTGACTGCAGTCCCTGAGCCCAGCTTGTAGGAAGCCAAAAGTTTGACTTTAGCCTACTTTGCTAAGAGAAGAGAGAGAGGGGAAAGACAGATGTCACTTCTTTCACTGTAAAGGAATACGATATTATATCTTCACGACTTGTCTCAAACAAGAGAAAAAAACAAGCATAATTTTTTTTATAGATATTCACGATATGTTCATTTTCCAAAAAGCAATTTCCGGAGTCTTAACTTATTCATTTATTTTGTTTTGATCAAAGATACCCAATTAGTTTGATAATAGGCATTGTTAAGTACTTTATTTTGACCAGGATTCTTAAATTTTGAATGTTAGGCTGGTGGTTTTGTTGGGGATGACAATGCGTTTAGTGCTGGAGGTGTGGTCACTGCTCGTATTGAGTCGTCATACGTAATCAGCCTGCGAGACCTGGATATGAAACATGTGAAGGATTTTATATATATACATGGTGAGACTACTTGGCAGCCTTCTAAAGTGGGTACAATTTTTATATAACTAAAGTATTCAGTTAATGGCAATTTGAACCATTTGGTTCTTTTTTAAGGTTTAAACAAAGGTTTTCATGTTTGAAATCATTCTACTATACAGATTTGAAACTTTATGTGCTAAACACTTTGAGAATGACGATGTGCATATCCCGCAGATATGAGCATTCCATTATTTTTGTCACGAGTTATTAACTTTATTGTATATTTACAGCAGATAATAACAATATTCTAAAAATTCCGCCTAGGTCTAATTAATCCTCGCGGACCTCGCCTAGTCACTAGGCGGTCCTCTACGGATTCAATTTGGCTGGTGCCTAGCTCCCGTCTAGGCAGAATCAGACCTCTACTTTGAAGCTTTACAATATCTAAAATGAATTAGTTAAGTATTAAAAGATTGTTTTTTTGGGTAACATAAGAAAATGCCCAGTTCGCCTAGGGAAAGGCCTAACCTCCCCCTCCGCCGCCTAGGTTCGCCTAACAATTTTTAGAGCACTGGGTAATAATTTGCTAAAGTTTATCTAATAGATGCTAATGTGTTTTTTTCCAGTGGATAAAAATTAAGAGTGTAAACGAGTCGAACCGAAACGAACATAGAAGTATAGAACTACTCGAAACGTTAAATTCATACTCGAATTCGAATTGTATTTGAAAAATTCTACTCAGATTCGACGCGACTCTAATATTTATTACTCGAATTCGATCCGACTCGGATCGAATTATATTCAAACTACTCGCGAGTTTCAAATTCAAACTCGAATTCGAGTGTCCACATAATAACTAGCTTTATAATAAATATAATTATAAATTGAATTTGTTATTTACTTAGAAATGAGAAAATATATTTACTATTACACTTTACAAATATAAAATCACAATTAAAAATAAAAATAAAACAAAATAATAATAATTAATTAACCTAATTTGATTTAATTTTGTATATATTATAAGATAATGTATCGAGTATCTAATCGAATCCGTATCAATCGAGTATATATCGAATCACAATTGAAAATTCGAGTAGTTTGAATCTTAAACGAGATGAGTATAACCTTGCTCAGATTCTACTCATATTTTTATTCGAACGATTTTTTATGTTCAAATTTGAATCATGTTATTAACGAATCCGAGTTTCGTTCGTATTTTTTCGAGTCGAGCTCGAATCGAGCCCGAACTATTTGACTCGTTTACAACCGTAATAAAAATGTATTCTAATTTTGTTACCAATGCTTTATGTTGGTGAATTAGTTAATGTATGCTTACTTTTATTACTGCCAGTAATCATGGAGATAGTGTTATGTCCTGAAAAAGTGGCATTATTTGAATTTTGGGCCGAGTCTACTAGCTTGAGCCTGGTTAAACAACTTTAGTTAGTTGCAAATCTTCATCATTTTTGGGTTCGAGTGAAGTAGAATTTGATATGCGATAAACTTTGTCTCAGTTAATTCAGTGGGCATTGAACGTCAACTACATTTCCTAAAGTCTTGTTATGTGAGATCGTTTGATGTGGCATGGGCTTCATGGGTGTGAAATTGATGAATGGTTTCTTACCTTCAGAAAAAGTGGCTTGCCTGGTTTTGGCTTACGGTTGTTTAAGGAAGAATGGATCAATTCTCCACCCCAATGTTTGGAAGGAGAATGTGGGCCAGTGGCTTCAATTTTATTTTGGTCTGGTTTTGGAAGAGGTGGATTTCATCTGTCGGTTTTTGGTTTCTTTTGAACCTGTGGTTCTTTGGACTCTTCCATTCTGTTGTCGATCTGTGTGGGGTTTTGTAGCGCTGTAGGATTCAGTTGGCTGTAACCTTGTTAGGGTTTGAATTAAGGTTCGCGATGGGACGCCATGTTACTGGAATTAGTCTATATTGCTGTCATTTGTGTTACAAGGCTGGATTACTGCAGCTTTTTGGAGAGTCGACACTTTCTAGATTTTTGTGTTATGTGCATGCAAAGTTTGGAGACTCATTTAGTCATGCTCATCTCTTTCATCATAGCCCCATAGTGAGGAGTCTGTTGAGCTCCTTGTTTCATTTATTACATTAGTAAATTAGTAATCAAATACAGTGGCGATGGGTTTTTGGGACAAAGGATATCTTACCCCACATTACAGTCTTACGATTTTGTATTTGTTTTACAGGTTATATTGAGCCTGTCTTGGTTATTCTTCACGAACATGAGCTTACTTGGGCAGGGCGAGTCTCCTGGAAGCATCATACTTGCACAATTTCAGCCCTTAGTATTAGCACAACTTCGAAGCAGCATCCACTCATTTGGTCAGCCAGTGTAAGTTTTGATTTAGTTGAATCATATCTTGAAATTACTTGAGCTCTGTTATTCTTATAAAAGATCTTGTGTTATTAATTAGTTGTGATGCAACACCCTGGCCTCTTAAACTAATTCTCCCTCTGCCCAAAAACAAGAGAGTATTTGCTTGGCTGCCTCGGTTTACTTGCTACATAGAAAGTAAGTTCCTCATATTCAAAAATGTTGTCACTAAATGACATGAGCGAATGATCTTTCATGCGATTTAAGATGTGCTAATTGGAAAATGCATTGCAATTGTACCATCTTGAATTCGAGTCTGGATATCTTTCTGCGTTTTGCAGCCGCATAAGGCATATACAAAGTATGCTATCAAAGGTGGTGTTTTTTATGGTCTCCATTTATGTAATGAGACGGTTAAAAAGTTGCCTCAAGGTTGTATCATGCAAGAAAACAAAGTATGGTTGTGATCTGTGTTTTAATTTCATTTCATTCTTTGGTAAGGATATGACATTATGTTCCGGAAAATGTACACTGTTGTCTATAATCGTGAATAGCTAATTTAACTGGTTGTTTCAGTCCATCTGATCATGAACTTTAAACTTTAGGGTGGTCCAAATGGAAATATAGATAGTATCTAATCCATAATTTGTTAGTTTTTATTAGATATGTTTTATGTATAGGAAAACATGGTCTAAACTATAGGCTAGCTCAAGACTTCTAAATTGTGAAAGATTTGCGTATTTATATTGAGTTTCATTTGTTCTTTCTTGTTATCAGAATCTTCCACATGAGGCATATAAGCTTCTTGCAGTGCCCTCTCCAATTGGAGGAGTTATCGTAATTAGCACAAATACCATTCATTATCATAGTCAGGTAAATCACTTTATTACTGGTGTAGGTAGCTGCTGTGATTTTAGTTGTTTATGCTTTTTTCTTTTTTCTGCTCTGAATTGTTGATTTACTTGACAGTCAGCATCATGCATTCTGGCGTTGAACAACTTTGCTGTTTCTGTTGACAGCAGGTCAGGTTTTCGTCCCAAGGGTTTCACCCTCTATCCCTGTCTCCCACTTGATTTTTCAGTTTTAAGTTTGTTCAATTTCAATTAGTCTATCATATTGTATTTTTTTAGACCTTACTTCTGCTGTACTCTTTGGAATTAGGATTAAAGTTTTTAGAGCACTACATTCTATCCTACAATTGCTCTTTTCTTATTTTGTAATAATTTATTTGCCATTCAGGATATACTGATCCACAAGTTGGAATAATTTATCTATTTCCCATAAATTATCTCTTGTCAATATAGCATTCATGCTGCTTCCCAGGCAACAAAAGTCACTTTCCTTGCAGATGACAAGTTGCAAATAGCCTCCAAATGAAGGAAAAAGGAAGTCTTATCCTGAAAGAAAGAAATAATGTCTTGACAGAACTTTCTCCTCTCCAAACAGACTCATCCTCCCCCTCTGATCCTAGATGTGTTTAACTTCTTTTGGAGGTTGGTGTCATGATCCACTTCCCAATCTTACAGATTTTGCCTTATAAATACAGAGCTCTATGCTGCCTTGTCTTTCAGAATTGAGACAGAAAAAGTCAGGAACTGGGTTTCATGTCCAAAGTTACCAAAACAAACATGGATGCACTTTGCTTAGGGAACCGCAAACATCAATCCGAAATTTAATTTCTTTACCCACTACAAACTAAACAATCCCCATACAGTAAAAATCCTTGCTTCCTTAGAGATTCCACTGTTCATCCCATTGACTCATTCCCATATTTGGTAGTTACCACCCTTTGCCACAAGGCAGCTTCTTTCATGGAGTATCTTGAAAGCGTCTTAAACTGTAAGGATCATCCCCATATATGTGCTGTTAATTCTACTACTTACAGGCCTCTGGCAAAATGACAGAAACCCATGCCAATATGACATGGCTTTAAATTGTTACTTGGATTCTGATGTTTTCCGATAGCAATTGATATTTGGTGACTGCATTTTGTGGACTCAAATGGTATGAAAAATTTGAGTATATTGTGTTTGCTTTGTCAAGATAGGATCATTTTTTTTGCTTCGCTTTGGGCCTTTTCTATGGTTGCATTTTGTGACATTCTTGTGTCCGAGTTTTCTAGATATTGGAGAGCTTTTCTTTCTCTTTGTAAATGACTTTTTTTTCTATTTATATACACTTATTGTAGGGTGGGTGGACTCCTTGGCCCACTTTGTTCGTAATATCTCTATTCTTCCAATAAAAATTATTTTTCTACCAAATAAAATAGAAAGGAAAAAGAAACACAAGCGCAGTGTTCAAATGGGGCATTTGAGTATATTTTGAATTTGATAATAAATCTATTAAATTACTTGATATTAGAAACAACCTTTTTGGTTTTCTCTTCTTGCTTCAAACATGTGGTATGTTGCTTTCTGTAACTTCATTACTCTCAAGTGTTTTTCTTGTCCTATTTTTGTGATGCTATTTTAACTGTGGCAATGGTGACGATTAAGATGCTTGTTGTTTACATTGAATGCTGCTTCTTTACATGGATCACCAAAGTTATATCTAATATGGAAAGCTTATTGGAATCTTGCCAGTCAAGAGATGACAAGATCAAATTTTACTCTGGAGCTTGACGCTGCCAATGCGACTTGGTTATCAAATGATGTGGCTCTTCTGTCAACAAAAACAGGGGAACTGCTTCTGTTGACACTTGTTTTTGATGGACGGTGGGTGATTTTAATTCTTTCTTTTTCTTTTGCTAAAGGATATAAGAGCTTATAACTGCTCATCCAAACTGGTGACTGGTTTGCTTGTACATTTTTATCACTTCCCTAAGAACTGCTCCTTTGGTGTACATTCGAGTTATGTTCAATTGTTGTTGAACAATCTATTAATAATTAGGTCTCTCAAGCGTTCAATATTATTATGTGCTCATTAAATGTTTTTTCATTTATTTATAACTAAGATATTATTCACAACAGCACCAAAAGGGGCGCCATCCCAGTACACACGGTGTGTACAAAAGAAAGGTGGAACATAAAAGATTCAGCCTGCACAACAACTATACCCAGGATCCATGAACAAGCAAGGCTACTTGCTTTTTACTTTTAGCACTTCTTTAAAAGCTGCTCACTTGGTCTATATTTGAGTTAGACTCAAATTTTTGCTGAATGATCTTTCCATAATTAGGTTCCTCAAGCTTTCCCTATTCTTATATGCCGCATGAAATTTGGAAAGGGAAGGTCAACAAGAAAATAATTAATACTCAATAGAGACTCCATCATTTCAGAATATACTGAAGTTCCGTACTTTTTGTGTCATCTTACTCCTTTTGAGATTTTGTTTTCGGCATTTTTGGAGATGTTCTTGTTTTGCGATTTTATGGGGAGTTAATCAATCTGATGCTAGCTACTGAAGCAGCGGCTGGTGGGGCGCTCTGTGGAATGCCGGCTATTTAGGTTGCAAATTTCTATTATTTTAATCACTTAGACACTTACAAATGTACTCTTAGGTAATGAGTGCTCATTTGATCTTGAGCCTGTGGATTGAAGGGAAAGTAGATGACTACTTGGATTGTTTAGTGTGACAAACTTTTATCTAAATAAAATTTAATGCGACAAACAATATATGCACTATCTTATGGTGGTTTAATCTCTTAATGGGATGGTTGATGGAACTATGAACCAACTGTATCATTTTCAAAATATATTGGAATAACTATTCATCTGTACCGCATTATGCTATGATGAGATGATTCAAATAACTTTATACCGGCATTATTTTCACATTTGTCTTAAAGTTTTCCTCACTTCTCTTAAAACTTTTGTTTTCAAACTAACCTGACATTAATGATACACGAGAAAACTTGTGAGCACTGAACAAATAATATTGTCTTTAATTTGGTGGCAAGATGGGATGTCTTGATACGTGGAACTCCGTATGAGAAAATTAACCCAGGTTTAATGCAGTGGTTGGAAGGTAACTTAAAATGATTGTATCTGTGGTGTACTGGGGGATTGCTCTCCTTTCTCTTTCATTCTTTTATCAGCTAACAGTTGAGTCTTTTTTTTTTTGATAAGTAAAAGTCTAGAAACACAATTGCAATAGCTAAATCATTCCTTAAATTATTAAGTTAGTGTCTTAGCGTACTTGAGAAAATAAAGAAGGTAACGACTTACGTACAAGACTTCAGTTGAAAATCTAATATGCTGCTAGTTTTTATATTCCTTTATTGATACCAAAAATAGGATATAAGCCTGTGGGTGTCAAGCATTTGGAAGGCAATGATCCAAAAATTCTTAGATTCTTAACCACTGGTAGAAAATTGTGTTTAGCCAGTCTACAAGAGAAGAGGTTGAAGATTCACCTAGTGTTCGTCAAAAAAAAAAATACAAAATGAAACACTCATAAGCACGCATAGTAGTTCTGATTAAATGTTAGTACATATATATACATATATATGTATATATCTATTTATATTCAGCTTGTATCTTATTTGGGCTTTTTTTCAAATTTCCAACAAATGAATGTCGTACTGTTTCAAATGCTCTTTTTCCCCCCACAGGGTTGTACAGAGACTTGATCTTTCAAAGTCCAAAGCTTCCGTACTTACTTCGGTTAGCAGCATTTCCTTGAGCTTTTATTATTATATTTTACCTTAACTACGACATATGAGGCTATGTGTAATAATATTTATAATTTTTAGTCACAAGGTTCTTTTTAATCTTATAGGGAATCACAACAGTTGGAAACTCATTATTCTTTTTGGGTAGTCGGTTGGGAGATAGTTTGCTCGTGCAGTTTACAGCTGGAATGGGATCAACATTGTTGCCTCCTGGTGTGAAGGAAGAGGTGTGTTTAAATCAGTATCAACTGTTTCCTAGGTCTTCTGTAATTTAAATTATTATTAATAGACTACTATAGTTCCTTATTGACTTTGTTTGGAACATTTTATTTGGCTCCCTCAACTTCTTAGAATGACAATAAATTGTCCCGAAATGGAGGTCGTTTTTGAAAATCTCAGTGTGTTAACAATTGTCATGTATTATTTAACTTTCCAGTATTAATTCTTTTATTTATTTTTTTATAAATCAAAATTCTCTTTCTATTTTGGCTCACAGCACTGACATTTTAACTTCTACCTTGCAGGTTGGGGATATTGTAGGAGATGTCCATGTAGCAAAACGTTTAAGGAGGTCCTCTTCTGATGCTTTGCAAGATATGATTAATGGTGATGAGCTATCGTTATATGGTTCAGGTCCAAATAGTGCACAGTCTGCCCAGGTTGATCATTATTATGAGGAAACTGCAGGCCTAAATGATTTTCTTTCACTGCCATATATTGTTTGAAAAATAATTTTTCCATAAGGGGAGCAAGAATATGCACAACCGGGCTCATTAGAGAGGCAAATGAGTATGAGGACTAGGCAATGACCTGCTGCTTAAAAATTATTTTTCTTCTGTAATTCACCTTGAGATTGATGTTTCTCAATATGTACTTTTGACTTAAAGTTTTGATCCACAATATGTTGAAAAGCCGGGGGGATTAGAGAATCTTGCATACTGAAGTTGATCAATGAGCAGACATATTGGTATAAGATAGAAGAACAGGAGGAAAATACACACTACAGTTTATAGCAATTGAGTTTAGATGAGTTTTCATTATTTTGTAGAATAGATTTGAATGTTAATTCCTACACAACATGGCTGCTACAGAGGCAGCTTAACATTTCTGAGAGTTGTTGTATGTAGGGCATCTAACTTCTCTCCTTGTAGAGTTTTTTTAATGAAGATTCTTTGAAAGCCTTTGTCAGCCTCGTTTTTCTTTTCTATTTTTCTTGTACTTTGGCTTTTGTAGTTGCTACTCAAAAGAGGCTAGTTTGTGCAGTTTTTTTTTAAATGCTATGTACTTTTTGTATGAAGTATAGCTATCATTTGCATCTTTAAAACATGGAGATTTCTGGTAGGAGCTATATATGGAATACATTTCTCATGCCTTTAGACTTTTTGGTGAAACTCATACATGTTCAAGTCCACAAAACAATGTTACAGAGCTTGTCGATAGTGTAATGTGGTAATTCCCTGCACCGTTCTATTCAAATAAACCCTCATCGATCTCGTTTGATAAATAACTTAACACATCACTTTTGACTGGGACTCCTTAGATGTGCTACTGATTTCAAGTGTTCCTTTAAAATAAAACCATATGCCTGGCCTCCAGATAACTTAATCCTTTTGCTTTGTCTTCATGCAGCTGCTATAAGATACATATGTCCCTCCTTCAGAAAAGATATACTAGGAGTTGTAGTACTCTACATTATGAAATATTGAAATATGTAAATGATGTTTTTTGAACGTCATCTGTTTGTGTTGCACAAGTATAAGTGTGTTAGTAGACCCATCAAACTAAGCATATTTCTGCAGTTCAAAACTAACAATAATATTAATAAGGATAATTAAGAATGTCAATGTGAAGGGAGTGTAAGAAAAGAGGAAAGGTTATTGAAGGATTTACCTCATGAAACTTTGCATGGTTGCCAAGATGAATTTTGTTTATCCTGTCTGGGAAACCAGTATGATGCTTGGAAGCAAATATACAAGGTCTGGACGATTTATTACGGAGCGGCTAATTTAGTTTGAAGCTGTTTCAAAGATTTTGTTAGCCTTTTGTTACAATATGCATATCTGTACATGTTTTATGTCTTTGTTTTATGCATATCTATACATGTGTTATGTCTTTGTTTCATCTTACCTTCTAGACTCTGCTACATTGATTTCTGTACATGTCCATGTTCTGTGTCTGTGACTCTGTTCTGTTCTCTACGTAAATTAGCTTCTTTTTAAACTGCTATTGTATACTGATTATTTGTTGATTTAATATATTATTCTGTAGTTTCTTATTAAACATGTGAATCATTATTTCATGCTCCATTTTGTTTTCCACCAAAATTGATTCATCTAGTTTATAGTTTGTAAATTGACTACTACTTTTGACTTGGTTTGGTTATCATATGTTGCTTAAATGTTGTGCAATCTTAATGACGTAATTTCTTTCTTGATTTATGTAGAAGACTTTCTCATTTACGGTGAGGGATTCCCTGATCAATGTTGGCCCTTTGAAAGATTTTTCTTATGGTTTACGGATAAATGCTGACCACAGTGCAACGGGTATCGCTAAACAAAGTAATTATGAACTGGTTAGTTTTTTAAAGTTAGCTTTTACCTTTATTTGGATAATATGTTGTAAGGCTTCAATATGACCATGTCTCTATTGGCTGGTTATAAAGGCTGAATGCAATTGCATATTAAATTTCAGTTTTTTAAATTTACCCTAGCAGATTTGACTTTTTATTTTTTTTATTTTAACTTATAAGTAATTTATTCGCAAACAGCCTTTCTGAAGCCTCAGATTTGTATAAAGTCCTAAGATAATTAACCACTATTGTGGTTGTATCGTGTCTTTCAGGTATGCTGTTCTGGCCATGGAAAGAATGGTGCTCTCTGTGTGCTTCAGCAGTCTATTCGTCCAGAAGTAATTACTCAAGTACGTCCAAAATTGTATTTTTTCCTTTCAGTTTTCTTTGGTTGAGAATTTTGAGGTAACTTATACTTTTAAGGAGGGAACAGAAGGAAAGAAACTTCAGCGTGTTTTTTGGCTAGCTTCTTTCTCTGTGTCTGTCCTTTGCAGATATCATGTTGTAGTTTGTGTTTTTAGATTCTCTTCAAGATTCTTTCTGTTTAGAATTTGTAAGTGTTTGCTAGCTAGATGATAACTGTATCTTGAAATAGTAGGCGTTCACTAATCCATAGTTGTCACGGCGCCACGATGAGTCATGGCGGTAGCCGACTGCCTAGACGCTTAGGCGACCACCATGTCGTCCGTATGGCGACAAGTCGTTTACAATGTGCAATTTATATATTATTTATTTTACTTAACAAGTATATTGATAATAAAATTTCATATACATTAAAACTCAAAACATAACACTATAGAATAACATTAAAGGCATAATTATGTAAATACTTAGCAATAACAATCCAAAAACAAAACACTTGATATTAAAAATTAGTAAAAGAAATGAAGAATTCAACAAACACCACATAGAAAATAAAGTCGCAACCAACCATCACAAATATGTAGTCTGATAAAGATATGTTGAATCCGATTACTGATAAGTTTTTAGGGTTTTATTTTCTTTCTCCCTGGTTTTTAATCGATGGGTTATGGATTAATGGATCAGAACTGTAAAATACTTTGGTTGGGCCAGAGCTGCTAAGGCGTCTCAAGGTGCACGCCTTAGCAGCTCCACCCCAAGGCGCCCATTGTCGTATCAGTTTTCCATCACCTGGACGCCTAGGCGACGCCTTAACAACTATGCACTAATCTGATTAAGCCACCTAAACTTTTGTGTATTTGTATAGAAAATTGAAATTTATCCTGATATTGGGTATCGCTAATATTGTAAATAACCATCCTTTTACGTTTTTTTTTAAATTTCTGTTGCTTTACACTTAAATGTTTATGTTCGGGTTTGTATTGAAAATCTTCGTCTATTGGGGGGGGGGGGATAGTGAGGGTATAGCCCTTCTGCTAGAGTCTCTACTTGCAAAGTCGCATTTGCTTGCTCTTGCTGAGGTGGCAAATGATGTGGTTAGTTTTGCTAGTGTGTGTTGGTGTTTTTTAATGTGAAAAATTCAGATCAACAAGTTATTACTTTGGGTGTAAATATTCAGATCAACTTGTCTTTGTTTTTTGGTGGTTGAAAACTTCTCTTGTTGATTAGGTGCTGTACCTTGTTTTACTTTCACAACATTACTTCACATGGTCTCTCTCGTGCATTAGATAGAGAGAGAATTTAACTATCTTATCGAAAGCTTTTACCAAATACTGAACTACCCTCTGACCCGATATACTTTATTTTGGATTCTCAAATTTATAGTACTTCAATGTAGAAAACATTTATGCTTAAGAACATGGTAGATTTATACAATTAATTCTTATTATGAACTACCAAAAAAGTTATAAATCGAGCAGATCTTTTTTACTTTGGTATTGATTTCTAATGTTATTGTTTGGTCAAGTTGCATTTCAATTTTGCTCATTTATATTGTTGATATAATGCCTAAATTTCATAATTCCTTTGTCCCAAATTGAGTTCATGTTTCAAAACTATTTTTTGTGGCTTGGATTTACCATGAGATGCTGAAAATTTGATTATTAGTTTATATTATTTATTTATTCTTCAAATTTTCACTTTGTGTAAGAATAATTGAAAAGATGTAATCTGGAGTACCATTTTTCCTTATATACTTTGCTCCTGTCATGAAAATCTCTGAAGCCCTCCCCTGTTTTTTTAGCTTCACTCCGGCATTTGGGGCGATTTCTTTAGTTCTTCATATTCCTTTTTTTCCCTTCACATTTATAAGCTTTTTAATGTTTCCTTTTTTTCAATTTAATTTTATGTAGATGATATTGCCATACGAATAGCATCCATGCTAAACTGACTAAACTATTTTTATCCATGATGGTAACTTTAACTCTTTCATCAATTGCAGAAGAAGAAACTTCTACATATCAGTGGGGTTTATCTACTCTGTACACAAATATTCTATCATCAATTGTTTAAAATGTATCTTTGTATTTTTTGAAGGAACCTATACCTGGTTGCAAGGGACTTTGGACTGTTTACCACAAGAACTCACGCAGTCTTAATATCGATTCTTCCAAGATGGCAGCTGATGACGATGAATATCATGCATATCTGATTATTAGTTTGGAGAGTCGTACAATGGTAATCTAAGTTATATGCCATGTTCTTTTAAATGGTTGAAGGTGTAGTGCAACATTTCATTCCCTGTTTTTACCTTTGAAATATATCATTAGTCTCGGTTAGATGTTCAGGTTCACCTCTTACAGGGTAAAAGCTTCTTGTTAAATACTTAATTTTATAGAATTTCCTGATAATCACCATTGTCTATGGACTTTAGCAAAGACATAAATGCGTACTTTGATCATCCTTTGTTGGTATGCTTTATGGATGAGATTATTTATGTGATGATTTAGGTACTACAAACAGTTAATAATCTGGAGGAGGTTACTGAAAATGTCGACTATTATGTGCAAGGAAGTACAATTGCTGCAGGGAACCTCTTTGGAAGGTAACTATGTGTATTTGGGCTTAAGAAAAAAAGTGGAGCTTAATGATGTTTGATTATCTACACATCTTTTTTATTTATCCAGGGTCAGTTGTCAACTGTAATAGACTTTTATATAGTACAAAAGGGGTTACAGACTTATAATTTAGGCTTTCTACAGGCGTAGAGTGATACAAATCTATGCTCGTGGTGCTCGAATTCTTGATGGGGCTTTTATGACTCAAGATCTGAGCTTTAGAGCTCCTAACTCTGAAACCGGTTCAGGGCCTGATACTTCAACTGTGTCATCAGTTTCTATAGCTGATCCGTACGTGTTACTGAGAATGACTGATGGAAGTATTCAGCTTCTTGTTGGAGGTATCTGGCTACCTTTTCAAACCCAATTTATTGGAGAACACTATTTCTAGGTGTATTTTTGATATTTCCACATGATACCTTCTCATATGAAGGTGGGGTACCCACTTTATGCTCATGTGAGAGAGGACCATGTGGAAATATAAAAATACATGTGAAAATATCAGTTTTCTTTACAATAGTAGCTCATTTATAAAAACATTCTTGGATGTGTATACTTAATGGACTTTTCAGATTTTCAATGCTGTCATGTTTTCTTGCTGCCTTTCAGTTCTTCTAAATTTTTATTTATTTTATTTTATAAATGTATGTGGCTTCTTCATAGGAGTGCAGTGCAGTCCTCCCCTTTTTCTTTCTTAAGAAGAAAAAACGGGCATCTTAGTCAATGTTTTTAAAATGATCTAAATTAAGGGGTATATGAGTGTTTTTTGTTTACTTCTTGAAAGGAAATCTTTTCTTTTTGTTTATATAAACTCCAATAAAGAGAATAGATTAGAAGCAACTGATATAAATAGGATTTCATACAGAAAATGGAGGATTATGTTTACCCCATGTTGACATACTATTAACCACCCCTTCTCTAACCAACTATCATATAAGGACCCATATCGCGTGGAGATTTTCAGGAGAACCAATAATGAAGACCCTTTGTAGTGGCTTTTTCAATCTCAGAGCCAGTCTCTCTTATACATTCAATTATTCAGACCCCTCTCTCTCTCTCTCTATATATATATATACATATATATATATATCTTTCTCTTCTTTCTTTGACTTGATATTTACTGTTGTACGTGCAGATCCTTCTTCTTGCACCGTCTCTACCAACTTTCCAGCAGTATTTGAGAACTCAAAGAAATATATAGCTTCATGTACGCTCTACCATGATAAAGGCCCTGAGCCATGGCTTCGTAAAACTAGTACTGATGCATGGCTTTCTACTGGAATCGGGGAGGCAATTGATGGGTCTGATGGTACACCTCATGATCAGGGTGATGTATACTGTGTTGTTTGTTACGAAAATGGTGCCCTCGAAGTATTTGATGTGCCTAATTTCAGTAGTGTTTTCTCTGTGGATAACTTTGTGTCTGGAAAGACCTACCTTGGAGATACTTTTGTCCAGGACTCATCTGATGATTCTCAAAAGTTTAAGAGCATAAATTCTGAAGACGAGGCTGGCCATGGCAGGAAAGAGAATAGCCAGAACATGAAGGTTGTGGAGTTGGCCATGCATCGATGGTCAGGACAACATAGCCGCCCTTTCCTTTTTGGGATATTGACTGATGGGACTATTCTTTGTTATCATGCTTACCTATTTGAAGGTTCAGAAAGTTCTTCTAAAGATGAGGAAGTTGTTTCGGTACATGATTCTGTTAACCTTAGGAATATAAGTGCTTCTAGGTTAAAGAACTTGAGATTTGCCCGTGTCCCCTTGGATACATATACAAAGGAGGATATATCCTCCGAAACCCCATACCCAAGAATTACCATGTTCAAGAATGTTGGTGGATTCCCAGGATTATTCCTTGCTGGGTCCAGGCCAGTGTGGTTTATGATATTCAGAGAACGACTTCGGATTCATCCACAGGTTAGTTTCTGCATTACCATAATTTTTTGAATGGTTTGTGGAATGAAAGGTAAATTAAAATGGGATAGTTGAGAAAATTGGAAATACCTATAAAAAGCTTTCATACTTTTGTTGCAGTCATCCGGACAATTACTACTTTGTTATAATTTAGTGTTTGCTATTTAAGATGGATAGAAATTGTAGGCTTGGAGATATTAATTGCTAAATATTGGAGAATTTCTAGACATCTGCTAATGGGGGTTAAATGCTTTTTTCATCACTCTACTTTAGGTCAACTTACAGTTAACTAATTAAACCTTTTTTTCTTGCATTCAAGTAATTAAACTTTACTTTTCTTACAAACCGTTAAAAAATTCGTTAAATCATGATGACTTTAAATGGTTTGTCACATCTGTTTCCACATAAGAAAGATATAGCTAACATTAGGGTTGCAAGCGAATTGAACTGTTTGCGAACCGGTTCAGTTCGAGTTCGACTTGCTCGTCTAGTCGAGTCGAGTTCGCACATAGTGTTCTTTTCGATTGCTCGATCGAATATGTTCGCGAACCATGTGATTCGGTTCGTCTTTGTTCACGAATAGTTCTATTTCGGTTCGTTTCGGTAAATTCGAGTTCGGTTCGATAAATTCGAGATCGGTTCGAGTAGTTCGATTTCTTAATTACATGTTTAAATTATTTCTAAAATTCTAAATACAAATAATTGGTTATTTCATATTAAATTCTAAAGTTTGTCTTATTAATAATTGTTAAATTTGTAGTAATTTTTTTATTACCTACACATCTTTTTGTTTTTTAATAATTGATTATAAGTAAATATTTTTATTAAATAATTAATAGATAATAATGTGTACTTCTTCACCTCTAAATTTTAATTTAATTAAAATTATTTTAATATTTTCTTAAAATCTTTACCAATGATTGTTGGATTATTATAATTTACATTCATAATAATTTAATAAATTATAACCCATGGCATAAAGCACATAAATAAAGTCATTAATCATCATACAATGACAATTTGACATTAATTAAAAAAGATACGATACAGTTGTTTACATTTACATGAGTTATTGTAATTGTCAAATCGAGATAGAGAATAGAGAACTCAAGTCATCAATGTACGTATCAAGACTTCAGTAATAGAGTAATAAGCATTAAATTATTTATTGAATAATTTCGAAACTTTAAAAAACTATACATAAATTTGAAGATCGAAAATAAAAACTAGATATTAAATTTAAAAATTGTAAAAAACTGAATATTAATTAAAAATGACAACAAAAGAAATACATTAGTAATATTAAATTGTGAGTTTTTGATAATCATTTGTTTGTAGACTATACTTGAATTGGTTGGAACTTGAAGAGTTGAAAGACTTTTGGATATTAATATTTGATTGTTGATATTTGTAAATCAAGAATTTCTAAGTATTTGTTAGCTTTTAAATTTTAAGTTTTAAGTTCTAACGTCTAAGTTCTAACTAATCATTTTTTGTTTTGGTCTTTTCGGATGAATGATGATTACAATATTTGGTCTAATTTTTGATTGAATACTTAGACTATTAGAGAAGACATTTTTGATATTTATTTAATTGTTTTTTGCTTCGGAGTTCTAAGTTTTGTGTTCGTGAACAAGCAGTGTTCTAAAAGTCGCTAGTCGGTCCCAGGTCGGTTGGCTAGCGACTAGGGGATTAATCGGCTAGTCGGATTTTCAATTTTTTTAAAAAAATTATATATTCTCCTTCTTCCTTCATAAGTTTTGAGTAAGTAGAATAACATAAGTAACACAAATCATCAAATAAAAACATGAAAACTATAAGTAAAACCAAATAGTTCGACACTCCAAATTCAAAACCAATTAACCAAATGAGTCATATAAAATAACCTGTGCATAAACATATAAAATCAATCATTTCTCCTTTGATTTGGTCATTTGGGCAAACCAAACTCCACAGTCAGAATTTAATTTATAATTGAAGTTAAATTTTTTTAACATAAAAGGTATAAAAGTCCAAACAAAAGGCAGCAGCAACAAGCAACAGATATGTATAAAATTTAACATGTTACATGTATAAACTAAGAGTTGCTATAACACTGCTATAAAGTAAAAGTACTTTTAGAACATTGCTATGAAGTACTAATACTCTAATATGTATAAAGTATAAACTATGAAACTGAGAGCAGCTGAGAAACTAAGAAGAAGACTCGACTCACGAAGAAACGAAGTTGTCTCGACTCTCGAAGATGAAGAGAAGAAGATGATTCGACGGAGAAAAAAAAGACTGTTTACCTGAGTTGGCGGAGAAAAAGAAGACGACTCGGCGACGAAGCTGTCTCGAAAATGTCGTCGGCGGTCGGCCACTTGGCGGCGGCAAGAGCAGTCGTCGGCGCAGCAGCAGCAGTCGCGGCGCAGCAGCAGAAGTCGTCGGCGCAGTAACAGCAGCAGTCGGCAGCCGAAGAGAAGGAGAAGTCGTCGCGTCGCCAGAAGAGAAGAAGAATCGCGTCTTTTTTTCGGTCGATCCAGCAGAGGTAAGTTAGGGTTTAAAATTAAACTTTAAACATCTCGACTAGTCCCGACTTTCCCGACTAGGGCCGACTAGGCGCCGACTAAGTCGGCCAACGACTAATCTAAGAGACTAAGCCCTAGGCGAATCGGCAGCCCTCCGACCCCGACCTAGTCGCCGACTAGGCCGACTTTTAGAACATTGTGAACAAGTTTGGGTTCGTGAACAAGTTTATGTTCGTGAACAAGTTTGGTGTTCGAGTTCGACAAAGTTCGGTTCGTTTGCAAGTCTAGCTAACATAGAACTCTCATGTATGATGTGGCCACTCTTGACTGGAAATGAAAGAAAATTTTTAAAAAATAAATAAAATCAGAAAATTTAGCAAAAAAATGAAAAAATAAAATTAATAATTTACTTATTTTTGTGATTAATAGAAAAATAAGTTTTTAGATAATTAATAACAAGTATAATTATTTAGGAAATTATAAAAATAAAATATGCTGAAATTAAAAATCAATTCTTATTGATTTTATGTACATACATATTTATAAATTAGTTTTTACAATTCTTATTGATTTTATATACATACATATTTATAATTTTTTTTAACATTATATACATGTATTCTTACTTGGCAAATTAATGAATTGTGTGTAGTAAAATGATTTTTTAATTAAATTTTAACATTTAAATTAGATAAATGTTCTTATTGTTTATCTTCTTCATCTACCCCACAAGAATAGACGCTAACAACAACTCCACCATCACCGCTACTATCCATAACCATTGGCTATAACCACCACCATCAACGACCCAAAATTTTACATCACTACATCTAGCACAATTTAAACTCCACTATAATTCGGATCTGAAAAAACTTCAAACCCATTATTCAGAAGGCTTCCTCACAGCTTTGTATTGATAGGGTTTGCATAATCCGAAAGGGCTTAATCAGTAGAAAGCCCCTACTAGAGAGCCTCAGAACTCGAGATCCTGGAAATGGAATGTGGTTCCAAAAGCCTAGATCTACTAATTATTCTTTAAATCGTTCACAATAATCAATTGATTCATTTAACCCATTTCATAGAAATTAGTTTGAGTCCCAATTTGTGAAACTTAATTTGAAACTTTAACTAGTAAAACTTTTTCAGATTATATATAAATATGTATATAACACAGAGAGAAAGCAAACTGAATATACACTAACCTTTTCTTCTTCTTGTTCATATATTCACGGGTGAACCATTTCTTTATTGAAGCTTTAATTTGGTTTTATCTTTTTTCTTAGCAATTGAAGACATAGATGAAGAAAATTAGAGGAAGAAGATGAAGAAAAAATATTAAAAAATATACTCGCTATTAATTTCAGATCTAGATGATAGTAGTTGGAAGAAGATGAAGAAAAAACATTCAAAAATATACTTCGTAGTAATTTCAGATCAAGATGACAGTAGTTAGAAGAAGATGAAGAAAGAACATTAAAAAATATACTTCCTTTTAATTTCAGATCTAGATGATAGTAGTTGGAAGAAGATAAAAAGAATTCAGATCTATAACCCCATTTTCAGATCTAGATGGTGACTATAATTCAGATCTATTATCATAATAGTAGTTGGGTCGGGTTGGATATTTGAGTAGATAAGTTCGTTTTAATGGGTGAGCTATAAATGACGGTGTAAAAAATTGTTAAATAGGATTCTATGCATGCGTGGCGCTGTTATGTCAAACTTCTATTAAAAATTTAATGATCAGGACGGAAATTCAAATTTATGTAAGAAAACAACAGTCGAATTAGTTGTCTGGAAGAAAAAAAAGTATAGTTAGTTGACTGTAAGTTGATTTAAAGTAGAGTGATGAAAAAAACATTTATCCCTTTGCTAATGTAAGTTCAGATATATTGACAGGGATTTTACGGTAGGAATAGGTTAATAAGGCTTATGACAGTAGGAATGAATAACTATTTAGTAAATAACGTTGTCATGTGTTAACTTGATTTTAACAATGTTTTTTGTGCTGTATGGGTTTTGTTGAAGAAGAAATATAAAAATAAAATCTAGCACAGATACGATTTTGCACCTTGGGATGAAATTTAGTCATAAAATCCTTGCACAATTTCAGTAGCTGCTAGAATTCTCTATTTTTTCCCTTTATTTTTTGGTATGAAATATGCTCACTAAGTCTCAATTTGTTGTTCAAGATAGACAGAACTTTGAACATGGACTATCAAGTCTAAACCTAAAAAGTTCATACATGAAGGCCCAGTAACGTGATTATTGCCACGAGGCTTGCTAAAACAAGAATTCAAGGTCAGATATTTCAGGCTAGACACATAATATATTCTTGAAAAACAAATCTTCAGAGAAATATTCAAAACTAAACTAAAAGCTTGCTAGCTGAAAGTGCACATAAGCTAAAGTAAATCATATTTAAAGTCTTTCTGCAAGAGGTTAGAATGGTTTCATCTGACTTGCCCCTCAATAATTAATCAGCAATGCATTTCGTAACATACAAGGACATGTACCTTCTATTATCAAGAAAGAAATTAGTTGTAATTTCTCATAATCATTTCTTCCTTCACGCACTCTTGTTGTACCATGTAAGAAACTTTTTACTGGTAAGAGGCAGTCCATATATTTTCTCCCTTTTACAATATAGCTGATCTATATTAGTTACAGAACATAATTTATTTATTTATTTATTGGGTTTACTATTGCCAGTTTATGCCTATTCTTTTTTTGCAGTTCCTATATTAAAGATTAACATTTTCAAAATGTGGAAAACAAGGGAATAATCTATACTGTCAAACATACTTTGTTTTAATCACTTTGAGGAGAGTCATCCTTCTTTGCTTTCCATTAATATTTACTCCTTAGTTCTAATTCAACTCCATTCAAACAAGCCCATTAATCTCTGCCTCTCTGATACATATAATTTTGGTTGTCGATGGTCATTCCTCCATCAATAAATTAGTATATTCTAGAGTTAGTATATTTTGAGTAAGCATGTGAGCACATCGGTAGTTAGTTATTTTGTGAGTGTAGGATAAGAGAATATGGTGTAGGTTTAGACTTTATTTTTTCAGTAAGTTAATGTAGTCTATAAATACAAGAGTCTTATAACTTTTAATTTACAAGTGATGAATGATATGAAATCTGAGAAGTAGTTTTGCTCTCACACCTCCTTCCCTCCTATCTTCCCCCAAAATTGAGTTTATCTGTTTGTTCTCTCTTTCCTCCCTAAATTCCTTATGTCTATCCCTCTATTTTTTGCTGCATCTCTACAAATTCAAGTCAGGGACTAAATTGTGGCCTGACAATTTGGTATCAGAGCTATTCCTTCACTGGGAAAACTCATCTTCTTCATCATTTCGCTATTGTTCATCACCAGAAATTCAAACCATAAAAAAAATACTTCATTCAGCCACAAAACCTATTAAAACACATCACAAACCATCACCTAAACACGACCCAAACTAGCCCAGAAGTAAACAAGCAAGGATCTGAGCATAGTAGTAGCAAAACTCTAGAAACGATGCTATGTTTTGCTGAAACCTGCAACTCAACATATTAATCATCTTCTATGGTTAAGTTTGGTAAATTCTCTTCTCAATCCACTCGTTTCAGTTCATATTAACTTCCCCAATCATCAATTTAAGTTTCTATGACATCTACATTATAGATTAATTCTGTAGAATCATTTCAGTTCATAATGAGAAAAATCAAAAAATATTTCAATTCAGTGCTTATACCAGATTAGTTGTGATTGTTTTGTGTTATATTAATCATATAGTATCATTACGCACTACACTTAATCTTCTAACATCAAACCAATTCACTCTCACTTAGATTTGTTCATCATTCCATTTTATATGGATAGTTTTATGCAATATTGCTAGTATTAGTGCTTGTTACTGTCTGGATAACTTGTGTTAGTATTTAGCTTGGATCCTTTTGTGTTTGTGCTTGTTTGTGTGCTCAGCTACTCTGTTAAAATTCAATTAAGCTAGCTAGTTGAGTTTAAATTTTGTTCTAATTGGGTACTCAGTTTGCTTCACTAAGGAAGCCCATTTCCAACTTAAAAAGCTACTCATGTTCAATTACTTTAATATCAAGCAGTAATGCTGCTACTTGATTGTTTTGTTGAACTTAGAATCACAATTGTTCTGTGATTCACTTTCATTCTAAATTTCTGAGAACCATGGCTGAACCTGCACATCAAATGTTAAACCAAATGTTTCAACAAGATTTTCTGAGCTATATAGATTATACCAATGAAAAGTTGCACCACATTAATGAAAATATAGATTATTTCATAAGTGGTCATTAGAGAAGATAAGGGATTTTTTAGAAATCCCAGCCATGCTGAGAAGTTAAGGGCCAAAAAAGTGAAGAAGATGATGTCTAATGGAGGAGGAACCAGTGTTCTAAAAATCCCCGCCTAGGTCCGCCTAGGCCCCGCTTAGGCGCTAGGCCCCCCTCTTGGCGCCTCGCCTAGGCACTATGCTCCCCTGGCACCTCGCCTAAGTCTAAGGCGGCAAAAAAATTCCTCCGAAAAATTAGGCGGAGAAGTTTTTTTTATTTTAATAACTACCCAAAACAGATCTTGATATATTTATTTTTCTAATGATTTACCATATTCATAATGCAGTTTGTAGCATATCAAATCACAACAAAAATTGAATAAGATCAAGTTAAAATTGATAATTTTGTTATAGTTGTAATTTTTTGAACTTGTATCAACTTCAAATTATATAAATGATGATACATTTGTAATATTTAGTTTAATTCAATATAATTCTTAAATTTATATTTAGTTTTTTAAGTTTTAATATTGAAATGAATTCTTGAAATTTTAAATTTTATTATTTAATAGCAATCTTGTTTATGAATAAAACTAATACGTTAAAGATATGTTTGAACTTTGAACAATTGCATGTTTGTGTTTGAACTTTGACATTGACAATATGGATATGTGTTTGAACTTTAAGTAAATGTCTTTATTATAGATCGTTTTGCTTTATATTATTGTTTTGTTTGGATAAATGTAAGATAAAATATTAAAATTGGCTTAAAATAAAAAATTCCGCCTAGGCCTCCCCTGGCCGCCCGCCTCCCGCCTCCCGCCTTTTAGAACATTGGGAGGAACAACTTTGGTGAAGAAAATGAGAATGGAAAGGAACTCGAGCATCACAAGTTTGTGTTTCCATCATTCAATGAAGGAGATAATGATAGTAACTGGATCAAGAAATATGAAGAAGAAAATTATGAAGGAGCTCCTATATATGATGAGTATGCTGAAGATAAGGGGACTCCAATATTTGATGATGTTCGAAGTTATGAGTGGCAGACTGCTATCACTGAGAGAACAACCCCTATATACAATGATTATGTTGAGCATGAGGAGGAAGCTCTAAATTATAATGATCCACCCACCTATGATCAACCACCACAATATGAAGGGAATTGTGTTTTAGATGACAAGGTTGAATTCATTGACAACATTCAACAAGGTACTACCAACGTTTTAAAAGGCGCTAGGCGGGAGGCGGGCGGTCGGGAGGGGCCTAGCGCCTAGGGGGCTTAGGCGGGATTTTTTATTTTAAGCCAATTTTAATATTTTATTTTACATTTATTCAAATAAAACAATAATATAAAGCAAAACAATCTATAATAAAAATAATAAAGGCCTTTGTTTAAAGTTCAAACACATATCCATATTGTCAATGTTAAAGTTCAAACACAAACGTGCAATTGTTCAAAGTTCAAACATATCTTTAACGTATTAGTTTTATTCATAAACAAGATTGCTATTAAATAATAAAATTTAAAATTTCAAGAATTCAATTCAATATTAAAACTTAAGAAACTAAACATAAATTTAACAATTATATTGAATTAAACTAAATATTACAAATGTATCATCATTTATATAATTTGAAGTTAGTACAAGTTCAAAAAATTACAACTATAATAAAATTATCCATTTTTACTTGATCTTGTTAACTTCTTGTTGTGATTTGATATGCTATAACTTGCATTATGAATATGGTAAATCATTAGAAAAATAAATATATCAAGATCTGGTTTAGGTAGTTATTAAAATAAAAAAATCTCTCCGCCTAGGCCCAGCCTAATTTCTTGTAAGAATTTTTTTGCCGCCTTGGACCTAGGCGAGGCACCAGGGGGAGCCTAGCACTTAGGCGGGGCGCCAGGGAGGGGCCTAGTGTCTAGGCGGACTTAGGCGAGAATTTTTAGAACACTGGGTACTACACAACCAAAATATGAGGAAGAGTTCTGCTATAATGAAGTCCCTGTCTTTGATAATATCATTGAAGTGGGGCAAGGTTTCATGAAGAAAAAGGGAGTGTCAACATTTATTGAACAACAATAGGAAGCTTCCTTGGTAGGGGAACTGTCATGACAGCCTCACATGATGCAACTCAGTCTAGAAAGTGAGGATAAAGACGTTAACATTACGACTCGAAATGGTCCCAAGCCTTATACTGAACTATTTGACAAAATGGGATGTAGTCAGGGTGGTGTTTGTCAATTCAGTCTCAAAAGGAATGGTTTGTATCTGTTCAACCTTGGAGAGATAAAGTGGAGATGTCCAGTCAAAACATATAGTTAGAGAAAACCAGAACAAATTTCTCTCCCTATGCCTATCCTAAGTATGTTGAAAAAGCCACTAGCCTATTTCTCCAACCCTACTATCATATTGCAAACCAACCTAGCTTCCTTTCCAATAAACATGACAATCAATCATAATTCCTTAATAATAGTTCCACTTTCTCAAACAACCTTAAAACAACTTCCTATTTGTCCTATGAAAATGCCTCAGATCAAAGACTTAGTAGAATTATCACGGGAATTTGCTACAACGAGTTTAACATGGATTTCCTTAATAAGTATATGGATAATAATGGGAATAACTTTAAGGATGCTACGCTGTACATGAGCACTTGCATTTTCCCTAATGTTGTTCTTGTTGGTGACTACTGTAAATTCTCATGTTCAGAAGTTACTGCAGGACATTTTGTATGCTAAGAAATTTTACAAGAGCAATGACTATGGTGAGGTTGATCAGGTTAAAGTTTTGACAGGTAAAAGTAAGGAAAAGGTGACCTTAAACCAAGAAATCCTGCCCCTTAGTAATTTCAGAAGATATTTCCTATAAGTGGAAAATAAAGGAAAACAAAAATTCTATGGGAACTTGTGTCATAGTTCCATTGATGCAACACTTCTATCTAGTGATGTTTTGTCTTGAAAATAGCAAAAATGTTCACTTATGGTCCAACAAGTAGTATCTTGTCTCTACTTATTGGAGGTATTTAAGTAAGAACTCCAAGATAGGTCAGTTTGGGGTCAAGATTGCTTGGAAGAACTTAAAGGAAAAGAGCACTGTATTAGAAACTAGGAACACATGGAAGCTATCACCAGCTGAACCTTACTCAAGCAGATCCAGATGGGGCAAATGTCATCTCAATAAGATGAGTTCATGGAGTATTTTCATTCCAGCTGTTGCACTAGGGAGAAGTGTTTATACTCGTGCATCAAATAAGTGGAGTAGTTGGTGTGCAAAAGCAAGAATATCCACTGGTTTAGAAGGCAAAGGTTTCCAAATTCAAACTGGGACAAAGTCTTTGGCACATTATATGTACTTCCAAGCAATTACCATGCAAAGAGTAAATGTTTCTAGCAAAGTCAAAAGGTTAATCGGTGGAACTATGAATGGTGAAGATTCATCCTTTGGCAGCTATAAGTGGTCACTTTTTAAATGGAAAATGAAGCAAGAAGGATGTGCAAATGACCTCAGAGTCTCTCCTTTAAACTATGGAGTATCCTTGAAATTCACAAGGAACAACAACTGAAAATTCAAGAAGGAAATTGTAAAGCAAAGGTTTTCATTAAACATGTGGACAAGCCTTGCAATGGCAAAGTTTTAATGAGCAAATGGCAAAGTTTCATCTTTGATCCTGGAGGAAATCAGGAAGAGACACATGTCTTGGTTACAATTGTTTTGTTTTTGCTGCAAATTCATGAGGACATGAATGCTTTTAAGGGGAAGGGAATGTCAGGCAGAGGACATTTTGAGCAGCATACAATAAATTAGTATATTCTAGAGTTAGTATATTTTGAGTAAGCATTTGAGCACATGGGTAGTTAGTTATTTTGTGAGTGTAGGATAAGAGAATATGGTGTACGTTTAGACTTTACTTTTCCAGCAAGTTTATGTAGTCTATAAATACAAGAGTCCTGTAACTTTTATTTTACAAGTGATGAATGGTATTAAAATATGAGAAGCAGTTTTTCTTTCACACCCATCTCCCTCCTTCTACATCCCTCCTTTTATCTTCCCCCAAAATTGAGTCTATCTGTCTGTTCCTCTTTTTCCTCCCTAAATTCCTTCTATCTATCCCTCTATTTTCGGTTCTATCTCTGCAGATTCAATCAGGACCAAGGTGTGGCCTGACAATATAGCTGCCAGCTTATATATATTGTTTTTCCATCTGATCTGTTTTGTTTATGAATAAGGTTTTACAAATTACTGTTTCTTATTAAGCTTCATTTTCTGTGGCAGCTATGTGATGGACCTATTGTTGCCTTCACTGTTCTACACAACGTGTACTGTAATCATGGGCTTATATATGTTACCTCACAGGTCATACGAAAAATTATTTCTGCTCTTTCCTGCTCATAGTTTTATCCATCTTCCCTTGAATCCATCCATTTCTTTTTTGGTATAGGGTACGTTGAAAATTTGCCAGCTTCCATCTTTATTTTGCTACGACAACTATTGGCTGGTACAAAAGGTGGGTGTTCATTTTTTTTTTTTTACCTTTTTATTAAATAAATTTAATTACCATATCATTGTCATTTACGATCAGCTATATGGATTTTGAGTCGCTTACTTGAAAGTGTATTTTGTTTTTTCAGATTCCACTGAAGGGTACTCCGCATCAAGTCACTTACTTTGCTGAGAAGAACTTGTACCCACTTATAGTCTCAGTTCCAGTGAGTGGATTCTCTATTATTTAGTCCAATATAGGTGCATCAGTAATATCCTTGGATTATTTGTTCAAGCTTTTACATAATGGGTGCAGTCGTGCAGACACACACAAACATATTTGACTCCTTTGTAGTTGTGTTTGGTCATTTGAACTGTGATATATGCTTATCTAGTGGAACATAATTATGTTAAGTATATCTTTTACATACATTTTTGGTAATTACTTTTCCCTGACATCTGCTTCTGAATTTAATAATATCACTTTTTCCTTTCCTTTGTCATTTTATGTATATTTTTTTGTAATATAACGAGTAGGATAGTGCTGATCTAAATGGTAATAATTTCATCATTGTTTCCTATATCATGAATTTAACATGTGCTGTTCCTTGTCAAAAGTGTTTGCTTTGTGGATTGTGGTGCTTCTTTTGAGCCAGGAATGGCTTTCAGAGGCCTTTCTAATCTTGTATTATCAAGTTCTTCTTGCTGTTTTCTGTTGCTAATGTGTTGCATTGGTTGTTTTTATTTATCATACGTACATTATTTGTGCTTGTCCTTTTAAGCATCCTTTTTGCTTATAACATTTCTTGATTATCTTTTTATTATTTGAAGTAATCAAAAAACTTATGGTCATCTGTCCCTCAAAATTTGAGGCTTCATAGGTTTGGGAGTATTTATTTTTGCCTCAAGCTCAACTACTATTTCTGTTGTATTTTATACAGGTTCTTAAGCCTTTGAATCAAGTCTTATCATCTTTGGTTGATCAAGAAGTTGGCCATCAGATTGAGCATGATAACTTGGCTTTTGATGGAACTTACACCGTAGAAGAGTTTGAGGTCCGGATTTTGGAACCGGAGAAGTCTGGTGGTTCCTGGCAAACCAGAGGTACAATTCCCATGCAAAGCTCTGAAAATGCACTAACTGTGCGTGTGGTTACCTTATATGTAAGTTTTACTATTAATTTTTCACATTGTCTATATTTCATTACCTTGGCCTTCTTTCTCATGTGCAATTATGGTGGACCGTGGACAAGAATTAGATATGGTTTTACATTAATCAGTTGTCGTTGCATTATCCTTTTACTGTTCCATTACAGAATACAACTACTAAAGAAAATGAAACACTTCTGGCCATTGGGACTGCCTATGTGCAAGGAGAAGATGTTGCTGGAAGAGGGCGTGTACTCTTGTTTTCTGTAGAAAGAAATTCTGAAAGCTCTGAGACTTTGGTAAATGTTTTTAGTTATTTTGCACTATTCTTGCTTCGGAGCTGTTTGATAGCCTCTTTGTACCTCTTTTTGGTCTTGCATTTTTTCGCATAGAGGCTGACTTGGTTATTTGATAAAAATTTGTGCAGCCTCTTTTTGTCTCTTAAAAGAAAAAAGATTGCGTCAACTTTTTTTAAGAAAAAGTGGCAACTCATGACTTTATTACCCTCACTACTATAATTTCATTTTTGTGATTCTCAAATTCATTTCTCTCACTACGTACACCACCCACAACCACCACTAGTCACCACTGTTTACCACCACCCACCCACTTGCCACCACTATCAATCCACCACCACCACCACCACCACTCTCTCAGTGCCCCATAAATTATTATGTAAAATTATGATTATTATTATTATTATGATTGTTATTTTTTAGTAGACTTGTAATAATTTAGTTGATAATATTATTATGACAATATCATACATTGTTGGTAATTTTATTCGAATTATTTTTTTAGTATTTATTATATTATTACCCCCACTCTAAGTTTGTATAAACTGATCTTAGGGAATAAAATGTTGTATTCTAACATTATACAGATTAGTTATCAAACAACTTACATATAGACTATGTTCTAAAAAGAGCCTCTGTTTGATACAGAGGCTTTATTTTATATATGCTCTTATTACATATTTTTATCAAATACCACCTTAGTCTTGTTTTACAATTTAACTTTATTTTGCCACAATAGAGCCACAATAGCTTATTAGTTTTTTTTCTTACTCCACACTTCTCATATTCAATAATACCCATTTACTGCATTAGTCATTTATTTATTTACTTATTTCTGTCCAGATTTCAGAGGTTTACTCCAAGGAGTTGAAAGGTGCTATATCTGCTTTAGCTTCACTTCAAGGCCATTTGTTGATAGCTTCTGGTCCAAAGGTTATCCTACACAAATGGACAGGTTCTGAGTTGACTGGTGTTGCCTTTTATGATGCTCCTCCTCTTTATGTTGTGAGCTTAAATATTGTACGTATGATTTCCACAGCTTGAAGATTCTCCTCTTCTCTTTTGTTTCTTAGATATTAACTTTTGATAAACGAGAGTTGCATAATAAGCTAGAAAAGGTAGCATGGGAACTGTACCCGCTTGCCCAGATCCAGGAAAACATTGACAATCAAAAAGTTCATTCAATGTAAAGAACAAAGGAACCCAGAAGTTTGATTTATTTTATTATTATTATTTTTAAATTGTGAAAGATACATGTCATATGCCTTGAAATTTCCTCACCTTTAACTGGTTAGTCTTATTGATTCCCTACTTTAAGATAAAATTTATCGGTGAAGAACTTGAAGCTCCAAGAATATTTGTTAAAGTCGGCACTACTTCTTTTGTCATGTGATTATTAGGCCCTGAAAATTTTCTCACCATTACTACATTATGTTATTGTTTGCTTAATCCAATTATGATACTTTTCAAAGAGAATGATAAATTCAATACCATTTTTTCACCTATCTGCAAGAAGCAACAAATAAAATGTGAAGAATACTATTTATCCACTAATACTTGTTTTTGTTGTTTAATTTGTCCCTGTAATTAAGGTTTTTAACATTTTGCTGTAAGTTGCCCTCATGTATAGAGACCTTGTGATTCTCATACTTGATAATTTTTTTGTCAATGTTTCAATTAACTTTGCTTTAGTAAGTGGAGAGGTGAGAACTATTAATAGTGCTTCTGTTACTCAGACTGTCTCTAAATCCATAACTTTTCTATCCTGCCTTCTGTAAAATATGAAGTATGCTCATCTGTTTGAGGTTCATTTTGTGTGTAGGGTCATGCTTCACTTCTTGCCATTTAATATTGCAGGTTAAGAATTTCATTCTCCTTGGGGACATTCACAAAAGCATTTACTTTCTTAGTTGGAAGGAACAGGGAGCCCAACTTACTTTATTGGCCAAGGATTTTGGCTCGCTTGACTGTTTTGCAACAGAATTTTTAATTGACGGAAGTACTCTCAGTCTTACGGTTTCAGATGATCAAAAGAATGTACAGGTTAGTACATAATATATATTAAGTATTTATCCTGTATTTCAACGTGTAAAAATGTTGAGTAGTTTTGGTGAAAATAACTATTTTGTTTTGTTCTATCTAATTAAGTTTTCCAGTTATATATATAGAATCCTAGAGAAAAAATTTCCTGCTCATTTTGCTAATATTAAGAATTAGTACATGATAATTTATGATTGTTACATGTAAAAAAAATGATAGTGTGTGATTGTTCACTTAAATTCTTTTGATTAACATGTTGACAGCTATATACAACATTTTTGAAAGAAGTTGTGTCACTGAATATGTTTGTTTTATGCCAATAGACACACAAAACAAATGAGAGAAAGCAAAATATAGCATTATTTGGGGCTTCTAATGGAGAAGGATATTGGCACATAACATTGACCAATAATTTTAAATAAGTTTAGTGTTAAAGCTTACCAGAATGTGATACCCTTGCCTATCAAGTTGGTATCACTAGAGTATTAGCCTATTAGGAAGTATCTAAATTAAAAAAAATTGAAAATAATAAATTGAAGTATCCTAGAATTATCGTTACGCACAGTAACAATGTCCTATATGTATCTGATACAATCATACTGACACGTCGATCTCTGAGAAGTATTCGTGCTTCGTAGGTTGCCCGTATCCTACAACAAGAAGCAAAAAAATGTCTTGAACTATGATGTATGGAACAATACATCTCCGTATGGCACAAAGCCTAGTAGTTCATCACTGAAGACTAAAAGCAACTACTAATGTTGAAACCTGATGTTCTTTTAAGCAAATGAAGAAAATATTTGGATTTATTGGTAGGTGGCAAGTGTTCTGAAATTGAAGCTTGATTTTATATTCTCCCGCTGTTCCACAAAAAAAGTCCAATTTGCCTACTTTTTATGTTCCAACAAAGGAGTCCACTTTTTACTGATAGTAAAATGACACAATATCCTGAAGTTTGTCATCATCATCTTTGTCATCACTTCTAAACTAACAACTTATTACTTTTAAGGGTAAACATGGAATAAAAGTGCATACTTACTATTTGCAAATTTTCTTACTTGGACTCGTTTTGTGAAATGGAGGGAGTATTAGACACTTTAGTTTTGACAAGTTATTTACTAGCTTTTTGATACTGATTTGTCTCATTTTATTGGATATATGCTATATAATGGTTCATTGTTATGAATTTTTTTAAAACTTTTATGATTGCATTCAGTATTCGACCTATTTTAAATGTATCAATGTATATTACGTTATGAAAAACGTATATACGGTGATGTATCCTATTTGATAACAGCCTAGTTTTATAGCTGTAGCTCACTGCAACATGTAAAGACTTTCTTCCCACTGCGCAACTAATGTCTTTCGAATGTCTTGCATGCAAAAAAACAACAACAGATATTCTATTATGCACCCAAGATGTCAGAGAGTTGGAAGGGACAGAAACTTCTGCCTAGGGCTGAGTTCCATGTTGGCGCCCATGTGACTAAATTTCTGCGGTTGCAGATGCTTTCTACACCGGATCGAACTAATACTGCTCCGGTTCCTGATAAGACGAATCGATTTGCTCTTCTATTTGGGACTCTGGATGGCAGCATTGGATGTATTGCACCTCTAGATGAACTCACATTTCGCAGACTTCAGTCATTGCAGAAAAAACTCGTTGATTCTGTTCCCCATGTTGCCGGACTAAATCCCAGATCGTTCCGCCAGTTCCATTCAAAAGGAAAGGCTCACCGGCCTGGTCCGGACAGCATAGTTGACTGTGAATTACTTTGCCAGTAAGTATTAAGTATGATCCTTTGATTTCTTCTGATATCTGTAAAGGAATATTGACTTGGTGGAGTTTCTAGTTGCTTGCTCAGTTGCTAGTTAAATCTGATCTTCACACAAGTGCACAGCGGGTAATGAAATCAGTTTTGTTGAGTGAATGTTGCTACTTAGAGACTTGTACGAAATTTTAGAAAAGGCATATAAATATGGATTAATATCCTGAACTTTTACAATAATCCTGTCATGGGGTGCCAAGAAGTGATTTGAATAAGTTGTGTTACATATAAAAAAAAGGTTGTGATTGATTGTTTGAGCCAGTAAGATTGACAAAGTTTTAGCATAGATTGAAAAATATTCTAATTTCCATGATTTTGCAGTTTTGAGATGCTTCCATTGGAGCAACAGCTTGAGATTGCTAACCAGATTGGAACAACACGTGCGCAGATCGTATCAAATTTGAATGACCTTACCCTTGGGACGAGCTTCTTATGAGAAACAGCCGCCTGTTCGAGTCCAACGCACATGAAATCTGAACATATGGTTTTTCTGTCTACTAGTGGTGGTTGTATGCATGTATTTATTTATTTCACAAGGCTTTTGCTGTGTTGTATTTTTATATCGTATTTTGCCTAATTATTTGTATTTGGATGCAGAGCTATAAACATAATTTTAATCCTGGAGCAAAATCTTTGTGTACCAAAATAAACATTTGTTGATTTTCTTAGCTACAACAAAACATCACATGACTACACTTTGAGAAACTATAAACACGGTACGAGGCACATATTAGATTGGACTAATAATAATTTTTCCATCTTCATTAAAGGCCATATTTCAGTCCTCTTTTTCTTCTTTTATTTTTTCCCTTGTATATTTTGAACTTGTTCTCTTTGTTTTACCAAATAAAATATACGCCTAATGAAAAGAGTATGAACAATTGAACATAGTGACTTGGTTGATGGCCTTTATCTACGCACGTGCATATGATGACACACGTGGGCATGGGTAATGAAGAGAGGGCCGAGGAGGGGGGGGGGGGTGTACAAGGGTGTGTTAGTGAATGATGCATCATGATGTTCAGGGATGTCTCAAAGTGTGTTTAGATTGGGACCATACCCCTCAAACAATGTCTTGCAAAGGTGGAACAAAGCTCATCAATTGCTATATATATATATATATATATATATATATATTTTTCCCGCCCCTTAATTTACAAACTGTATAAAATCACAAACTAACCAGCTTGCTACAAATACAATTGCAAATCCCTTGTTTGGACTCTTTAATTACAACAAAAAGGCAACTATTAAAGTGGCCTGGGAAGGCTGTTCATGTTGTATTGCACAGTTGAGAAGTCCGATCCCTTTCAGCGAGAGAAAAAAGAAACAAGAAAGAAGAAAAATGAGTGTAGGAGGAGAGATCAGCTTGACAAGGCCTAAGGCAAAAAATGAGTGTGATTTTGACATTACAAGAGAGCCTCCCATTTTTCTTCAAATTCCACAACAAGTCTTAGTTTAAGTTGATGGAGGCCGTATTGGAAGTCCCACGAAATAAAGAGCCTTAATTTGCTTGCACTCTTGGTTTTAATTTCTCTTCCTGATTAAAGAGGTAGAGGAACACGGATGGTCAATGTGGTTTAATTGGCTACCAAATACAAGCGGTGCAGCATATACAAATGTTAAGTCACATCTATATATATATATATATGTGTGTGTGTGTTTGGATTATTTATTGTGTAATGTGCAACTTCTTAATTATAATGGTGGTGGTCATAATTTTGATTCCTCCTCTACTTTTTTGCAAGTGGCAATATATGCAGATCTAGTCGTGTGTGTGTATATATATATATATATATATAGGAGTTTCATCCACAGCAATCGGTTGCTGGAAGCAATCCCTTTATCTCACTCTTTGTAGGAGCTTTTGACTCAATTTATCTCCCAAGTACAGTGGGCCCCATTATAATAATGATTTTTAAATCCCATATAAAGGGGTTGCTCCCACTAACCGGTTGCTGTGAATGCAACCCCATATATATATATATATATATATATATATATATATATATATATATAAATGACCTCCAATTAAATGAGTGGTCTTCTCTAATTATATATTCAACGAAGGCTATTTATGAAAATCATCCATCATCAAGATGTGCCTGTAAACGTACATAAAATGGACCATTTATTAATTAATTCATTCATTCTTGTACTTGAGAACTACGTACCTTAGTCATAATTGATTTCGTCCAAGATATGTCAAATATACTTGATGATTAACTCTAACCTTATCACCAAATCATGCTAGTTAGCTAGCTATATTAATAATTAATACTACTATCATACAACAATTAATTAATTTCAGTAGTATATGGAATCCTAAATTAATGCGGCATGACATGAAGTTGGCGTGAGAGGTGATAATAGTGAGTCCTTCTATGGGGACATGGGAATTGGACATGGAAATTGAACATTTTTATTTTTAATTTTTTTGGTTTTTGTTGTGACTCCTAAAAAATGTGTAGTATTTATTTTAACTTGAATTTTTATAAAAAAAATTTTTTTGGTGTAATTTGGATACATATACAAGAACAGTGTTATACAGACTGTACAACACTGTTCTTGTATATGTATCCAAATTATACCTATTTTTTTTTTTTATAAAAATTCCAGTTGGAATAAATACTATGCATTTTTTAGGAGTCGCAACAAAAACCAAAAATAAATAAATAAAATTTCCATGTCCAATTTCCATGTCTGCCAAGACTTATTGGATCATAATATGTAAATTCAAGTAACGACGGCAGTACGAGTGGATAAAGTACACAACTCATAATTAACTATTTGAATGTGAATTAAAAATAAAAATACAATATATACTAGTTAATTAAGATTTGATTATTAGTTCTGTTATGTATTGTGATTAATTTATGTCGATTTACAATTGCAAAACTTATCACTGAGATTTGTAGGAATTATAAAAGTTAAGTTATCACCAATAAATGTAATTGACAATCAAATAATAGACATAAACATTTGTAATCTATATCAATTCTTTTTGATTATATAAATGAGATTGTCAGCAGTTAATTTAGAGTCCCCTGCTATGTATTGCGAGAGTTTTTTGTCAAATTAAAATTGTGACATATAATAAAACATGGGCTCACTATAAATTGACCTATTATATGAAATACACTGTTAAAATATATAAAGATATATCGTCATCCGTTAATTTATCCATCAAAATAACTTGATTTTTCCCTCTCTCTAAATTATTTATGAACGTCAAATGCACTTATTATAACTTCTAGAGATATCAGCAACACACACCCTATTTATGATTTTATGTGGATAATATCATCGCACCATATATAGAACCAACTCCTTCGATCGGTGTCAAAATTAGTCATATATTTAAATTATTATTTGTAGACTATATATAAATTGAGATGAAAATCCTAATTACACACCATTACATAAAAGAAAAAGAAAAAGAGCTGTTTGACTAACTGTCGTTCGATCGACAATTAATTTAACAATTAAAGATCCATTAGGTGACACACACACACACACACACACACACACACACACACACACACACACATATATATATATATATATATATATATATATTATCGCTAAATAACTAGTAGTATGTACTCGTGAATCTGTTAAGTATTAAAGAATAAATCAAGTACTCAAACAATTTGGTGTGAATGATCTCTTTATTTATCACAACAGCTCTTGGCTTTATAAGTCTTACATCTAACAAGAATGAGAAAATGCAGCAGCTCACATAGCACATACTCTGCTTAGTGGTTCAGATAACATGAATAATTCAAAAATAACTAAAACTCTAACAACCCGGAAGAATAAGTCTTTATTCCAACAGACTAAATCAAGCAACTTTTTCCAACAATCCTTCCCTTGAACTTATTTCCTTTGACAAGTAATTTAGTTCAAATCTGGAACAACACACACACCCAGTTTCTCACGAAGTCTCTGAAAAACTTCCAACTTGAGAGGCTTAGTCATCAGGTCAGCAAGCTGGTCTCGAGTGCCACAAAAAAATAACTCAACAACTCCATCTTTAGTAAGATCCCTAAGAAAATGAAATCTTACCCTTATATGCTTGGAACGGCCATGTAAAACTGGATTTTTGGACAGCTTTATAGTTGATGTGTTATCACACATTAACACAGTACCTTCTGCCTGCAAATGACCGATCTCTTTCAGTACCCTTCTCATCCAAATAGCTTGACAGGCACATGCCGCAGCTGCGACAAATTCAGCCTCCGTGGTTGACAAAGTGACTATAGGTTACTTTCTGGATGACTAAGCTATTGCTCCTCCACACATCATGAACACATAACCTGAAGTGCTCTTACTGTCCTCCACATCCCCAGCATAATCACTATCAGTAAAGGCCACCAAATTA
This sequence comes from Panax stipuleanatus, assembly GCA_020205555.1. Classification (NCBI taxonomy): domain Eukaryota; kingdom Viridiplantae; phylum Streptophyta; class Magnoliopsida; order Apiales; family Araliaceae; genus Panax; species Panax stipuleanatus. The sequence goes on from CM035118.1 coordinate 151,947,990, forward strand.
CTAGCTCCTCCCTTTTTGTAAAACACGCCATAGTTCTCAGTCCCTTTTAAATACCTCAAGACCCTTTTTGCTGCAGCAAAATGTAGTTGTGTAGGACATGCCATGAAGCGACTAATGAGACTTACAATGAACATGAGGTCAGGTCGGGTGGCTGTGAGGTACATCAGACTCCCCACCATTTGCTTAAACTGAGTTGCATTCACCTTGATGCCATCTTCATCTCTACTAATCTTCTGCCCTGGAATAATAGGATTACACACAGAATTGTAATCCTCCATCCCAAATCGATTCAAGACCTCAGCTGCATACTTCCTTTGGCATATAAATATACCATCAGACCTTTGTTGCACCTCAATTCCAAGAAAGAATCTCATCTTGCCTAAGTCTGTCATGTTAAACTCCTTTTTCATAGAACATTTGAACTCACACAACATCTCTTCATCATCACTGGTGAACAAAAGATCATCAACATAAATGCTCACAATGAGAATTTTACCTCCCTTCCTTTTGACAAAGAGTGTTTGCTCACTTGGACTGCTTTCGAAACCCTCCTTGATGAAATAGGACTCTATGCGACTAAACCAAGCCCTAGGTGCTTGTTTTAATCCGTAAAGAGCCTTTTGTAGTTTGTACACCATCTGCTCACTTCCTTTCTTCTCATAACCCTCCGGCTGTTCTACAAAAACATCTTCCTTCAACTCCTCATGTAAGAACGCAGATTTGACATCTAATTGATAGAGTTTCCAGCCTCTTTGAGCCGCAAAGGGTATGATCATCCTTACTGTATCCATTCTAGCCACAGGTGCATATACTTCTGTATAATCAATTCCATACTGTTGAGAATAGCCCTTCACCACCAGTCTTGCTTTGTATTTGTCGACTTCACCAAGCTCATTTAGCTTGGTTTTGTAAATCCATTTCACTCCTATTTTCTTAGCTCCAGTAGGTAGTTCCACTAAGTGCCAGGTCTGATTTCTTTCGATGGACTTGATTTCTTCATCCATAGCCAGCCTCCATTTTGAGCTCTTGACAACTTCCTCAAAGCTTGTAGGATCTGATGACATCATAAGTGCCATGTTTGCTTCATCTTCTTCTGACAAACCTTCACCGAAAATGTAGTCTGCCGTCCACACAGGAGGGCGGCGATTTCTGCCTTCCCTTGCTAACAAATCCTCTTCAGCAACTGGTGAATTATTCTCGGCTTCATCCACGACTTCCGCTGCTTCTTCTTCTTCATTTGCAATCCTTTCAATGTTGTCTTCCCATTCTAGTTCCATCAACTGCTCTTCTTCATAGCTAGTATCCCAATCCCACACACGATCTTCTTCAAAGACCACATCACGACTTACAATAATCATTTTGGCAACTGGATCAAACATTTTGTACCCTTTGGATTCATCACTAACCCCTAGTAGTACACAACTCACACTTTTATCTTCAAGCTTGGTTCTCCTAGCATTTGGAATGTGGACATGTCCCACACATCCAAACACTCGAAAATACTTCACTGATGGTTTATGTCCGCTCCATGCCTCCTCTGGGGTCATGTCCTTCACCGCCTCGGTAGGTGATCGATTCAAGACATGAATTGACCATCGAACTGCCTCTGACCAGAAAGGCTTAGGTACTTTCTTTTCTGACAACATAGCTCTTACCAAGTTCATCACAGTACGATTCTTGCGTTCAGCCACTCCATTTTGTTGTGGAGTGTACGCTGTGGTCAATTGTCTCTTCACCCCATGTTGCATACATAAATCTTTGAACTCTGCAGAGTTAAACTCTCCTCCTCTATCTGTCCTCAAGCATTTAATAGGCATTCCAATTTCTTTTTCCACAAGTATCTTGAAACTCTTAAAGTGATAGAATGTTTCTGACTTTTCTAATAGAAAGTAAATCCATGCCTTTCTAGAAAAATCATCTATGAAACACAATAAGTACCTCTTCTGGCTATTTGAAGCTGGTGTGATAGGGCCGCAAAGATCCGCATGAACTAGTTTCAGTTTCTCAGTTGCTCTCCATTGACTCTTTTTGGGAATCGGAGTTCGATTCTGCTTGCCCTTCATACATGCCTCGCAAGTGACACTTGAAGTTGCAATTTGTGGCAATCCAACCACCATTTTCTTGTATTGTAAGGTACGCAACTTTTGTAGCTGAGATGGCCATAACGATGGTGCCAGAGCTTTGACTGGTCCGTAGTGCTAATTTGGAGACACCTTTCTTCCTTTGTCGTGACAGATGGTTCAGCTAGCAAAACAAACATTCTGTTTACACTCATGATGGACTCCGCCATTTTTCCTCTTTGTGGATGATAAATACTGCACATTCCATCCTTAAACAACACTGCCAATCCTTTTCCCTGAAGTTTCCCCACACTCAAGAGGTTGTTCTTGAGCTCAGGTACACAATACACATCACAAATGACATAGCTAATTCCTTTCAGAACCAACTTCACAATTCCTTTTCCAATAACATTCATTCTAGTATTGTTTCCAAGCTTGACGGTATGTGAAAATGTTGTATCCAAACTTGTAAACATACCTTGATTCCCACACATGTGGTTTGAACATCCGGAGTCTATAAACCACGCATCACTTCTCTTTGCTTCATGTAGCTCCACATATGCCATCATCAGCAACTCATCTTCCTCTTCTAACTCTGCATCTGCATAATTTGCCTCCTTGTTCCATTTTGGACATTCATATTGAAAGTGTCCTAAGCTGTGACACTTATAACATTCAACAGTTGCTTTGTTGAAAGTTGTTCTTCCTCTTCCTCGTCCCCTGCCTCTAGGAGGTGTTCTTCCTCTGCCTCTCGTTCCAATCCGGTCCTCTATCTTTAGAACTTGATCCTCATTATCATTACTCACCCTTCGAAACTTCTGTTCATGCACCACCAACGAACTCTGCAATTCATCGATGGACATGTTGTTAGTATCCTTTGATTCTTCGATGGACACTACAACATATGTGAACCTCTCAGTTAGGGTTCGTAGGATCTTCTCAACAATCTTTGAATCAGGCATATCTTCTCCATTACTCCTCATCTTGTTGGAGACCGTCATCACTCTTGCAAAATACTCAGTGACTGTTTCATCCTTCTTCATCGCTAGAACCTCAAACTCCCTTCTTAGTGAGTTAAGAAGAGATCTCTTCACCTTGATATTTCCTCCAAACTTTCGCTTCATCGAATCCCAAATAATCTTGGCTGTGCGACGGTCTAAGATTTGTTCGAAGACAGTTCGATCAAGTGCCTGGAAGAGATAATGCTTGACTTGGTGATCCTTGGTTCTGGCATCTTCAAGCTGTGTCTGCTGCGCCTCAGTCAACACCGTCCCTGCTTTTGGCTCTTTAAAGCCATTCTCCACCAAGCTCCAAAGACCCTTTGCCTTCAACAAATTCTCCATCAGTTCACTCCAGTGATCATAATGACCATCGAAGTGAGGGATCTTCGTTAGAGTCTTGTCTTCACTCATTCTCTTAGTGTTTGATCACTCGAAGACTGCTGCTGTCTTTTCTATAAGCCCAATGCTGGCTCTGATACCAAAATTGTTAAGTATTAAAGAATAAATCAAGTACTCAAACAATTCGGTATGAATGATCTCTTTATTTATCACAACAGCTCTTGGCTTTATAAGCCTTACATCTAACAAGAATGAGAAAATGCAGCAGCTCACATAGCACATACTCTACTTAGTGGTTCAGATAACATGAATAATTCAAAAATAACTAAAACTCTAACAACCCGGAAGAATAGGTCTTTATTCCAACAGACTAAATCAAGCAACTTCTTCCAACAGAATCGACCAAAGAAAGGCTTCCTTTTCCAACAATTTATCCAAAACCTCTTTATTTGACCTACAAGTTTGGAAGCAATACAATAATATTCATGCGTGTTAATTGATCTTTCTCATGCAAATCCCGGTGCCTACGGGCTTTGATCGAACCAATCCTTTCATATTAAATTTAGTAAATTGATATTTTCACATGAAAAGTGTCGGTATAGATGTATACCGACGAGAAAAACCTTCGCTATAGGATCTATATCGATACTTTTTATGTGAAAATATCATTTTCTGTTATAAAAATATCAGTTTCCTAAATTTATAACTTCCAAGATCCCTAGCTATAATCTATACTTTGTTTAATTAATTAAATTAGGCATAAAATTTAAGTATATTATGCATAAAATTTCATAATTGAAAAGATAAGAACAAAACAATTAATATTTAGGTATAAGGTAGAAAATAAAATAATTAATTCTTTCTTGAAATTAACAAATGATATATAAAAAAGAACAAATTGTTTTATGAATTCAATAAGACTACAAATAAAAAAGAACAAAAGGGATACACTCATTTTGTTAAGTGGAAACGTACACATATATCAAGATATATATATATATATATACGGTCAGTCTCTCCAGCGAAATATAGAGGGCGAATTAAAAACGAATCGGCTATAGCGACGATTTTTTCTGTCGCTATAACATAAAAAATTGACTTTCTATGTTATAGCGACGGAAAAAATCGTCGCTATAACCGATTCGTTTTTAGTTCGCTCCTTATGATTCGCTAAAAAAATGAACCCTATATATATATATATACCGAGACATAATGTCCTTGAATTGGTAGGCAAAGCTAAATTGTAAAATGAACCCCTATGCAGATCGATCAGTGGATGCGTGATACCCTTAATTTAGTTTAACCTTTGTTTTGATAGATACTGTAATTAAATTAAAGTCCCGATCGAGCTAGCTAATGTTATTATTTAATATATATATATATATATATATATATATATATATATATGTCAGTCATCATTCATCTTTCTTTCTTTTGTCATGCACCAACATATTTGATTGGTGTAAGTCATCATTCATCTTTCTTACTTTTGTCATGCACCAACATATTTGATTGGTGATCCCAAATGTTAATGAATGGTTCTAACTAATGCTTTTCACCAAATCATCATAATGTGTTCCATGTGCACATCGCTTTAATTCCCATTAGCCTGTTTTTTGTCGTCCCCAACAAATAGTCGTCACGTGTTTGTCAGGATGCATGCATGTATGTTAATACTTTAATTAACATCTTACATTACATTAAAATAAGAATTAATTAATGCTGTTATATATATATATATATATATATATAGATCGATCGATGATATAACAGTAATAACACTACAATTTAATTACGTTAAAAGATTGATAAGAATAGTGTTATATAACGCTACAACTTATAAATTAGATCATACTTATAACAGTTCAAGCCCCTTGACCCCAAAGCCACGAGTCATTGTTGGTGAATTTTTAGTACCAAGGTGGAGGCGCGGGTCTTCACCGGACCATGCATGTAATTAGTCAAAAGTACAAAAGCAAAAAATGAGAGGATGTTTTTCGTACCAAAAATCCCTCTCATATATATATATATATTGATCATATCCTTATCCAAACAAAATGGAAAGCAAGCTTTTACCGACTGAGAGAGAGAGAGAGAGAGAGAGAGAGAGAGAGAGAGAGAGAGAGAGAGAGAGAAATATATTTCACTAGCTGGTAATTCATTTTTGCATCACTCGATGATCGATCTCTTCTTGATTCCATTGCATGTGGCCCGGCCATTAATTAGTACGTAATTCATTTTTATATATCATCACAAACACAACTCCATCTCCTGGTTTTTTCTTATTACACTCGTTATTTATTTATATATATTAGTATTATATAATTATACGTGAACGTACGTACGCTTTCAAACATCCCACGAGCTTACCACCTGCATCTTCCTACTCCAATTCTATCCTCATCATCCAGCCTCTGCAACTCCCCATACCTTCAATTATTTCTCCCATTCCCATTCCCTCTAGTCCCTCTACGTACGTACTATCATATATTTCCCCTTAATTGCTCACTCATCCATCTTAATTCCTTACTTACTTTAACGTACGTACGTACGTACGTGACAATCAATACATATACATATTGATGGCACTCGATACATGGCTAATCAAAGTAAAGAAGACCATATCCAGCAGTTTGGATTCTGTTATTCGTACCACGCCACCAACCACTAAACACATGATCAAAAAATCTAGCCACCTCGGAGTCATCGCCTTCGAGATCGCCGGCCTCATGTCCAAGCTCCTCCACCTATGCCAATCTCTCTCCGACAAAAACATAACTCGCCTCCGCAACGAATCCATTTCCCTCGAAGGCGTCCGCAAAATCGTCTCCAACGACGACCCTTTTCTCCTCGGCCTCGCCAGCGCCGAAATGCTCGAAAATCTCAGGCTCGTGGCCAAATCTTTGTCCATATTAAGCAAACAATATTTTGAGGATTCCAATATTCTCCGATCCTTTGACCCTTTATTTGACGAGTTTTCCAACATGGGCCGCGATCCCTACCATTGGGTTCTCAGCTGGAAGGACATGGAGTACAAAATCAAAAAGATGGACCGGTACGTGACGATCACGGCCACTCTTTATAGAGAAATAGACGAGCTTTCCGTACTGGAAATTGGCTATAAAAAATGGTTACAGTCCAGAGAACAGTACAGTTCGGGGTCCGTTAAACAACAGAAGATGATAGATAAGCAACAAAAGCTTGTTTGGCAACGCCAGGAAGTCAAGTACTTGAAAGAGAGGTCCTTATGGAGTCGAAGTTTCGATTCGGTCGCTATTTTACTTGCAAGATCGGTTTTCACTATCCTTGCAAGGATTAAGCTTGTTTTCGGGATGGGTCATCAATCTGGATATCCCAATTCTCTACCTCGGAGCCTATCGGCTTCGGCAACGGTATATCCTTCGGAAAATCAATATCCTAATTATTCTGTTGCCATAGCCGTATCAGGGCCATTAATCAAGAGCTCCAAACATATTGAGGAAACAAAAGGCATGTCTCATGGAATCTTCTTCGAGCTCAACTCCAAGATTCTGAAGCCGCCTACGGGTACATTAGGCGCGGCGGCTCTTGCTCTACATTATTCGAATTTGATAATTGTGATGGAGAAGATGATAAGGTCACCTCAACTGGTGGGATTCGATGCGCGGGACGATCTTTACTCTATGTTGCCTCAGAGTGTTCGATGGTCGCTTAGGGGTAGATTGAAAGGGGTGGGGTTTTTGGCTACGGATCCGGTGCTCGCCGGAGAATGGAGAGATGCATTGGGGAAGATATTGGGGTGGTTGTCACCCTTGGCACATAATATGATTAAGTGGCAAAGTGAAAGGAGCTTTGAGCAGCAAAACATGATGCCCAAAACAAATGTTCTTTTGTTACAGACTCTTTATTTTGCAAATCAACACAAGTCTGAGGCTGCCATAACTGAGCTGCTAGTGGGTCTCAACTATATTTGGAGATTTGAAAGGGAGACGAATGCCAAGGCTTTGTTTGAATGCGATGGCTTCTTGAATTTGCATAATTCCAGTTGAGCAATTAATTAAAAATATTGCTTCTTTTTTTTTACTCCATTTAATAATTAGAAACAGATTTTTGCTTCTGTTTTAATTTTTGTATCTGAGTAGTTAATATGAGTACTTTCAGATCTGTGAGGTGTTGTGTAGTTTGCTTCCAATTCTGATCTGTCTATATATATTGTAAGGTTGATTGGCACTTCTGTCCCTCTAAGTTGTCACCCATTTTTAAAGTGATCCCTAAAGTACCATTTTCGTCAGTTAGGTCCTTAAAGTAACATTTTGTTGGCGTTTTCGTTCCTCCAACCCATTTTGACCTCAACCCGATTCATTTTAACCCGACCCATTTTAACCCAACCCAGTTTGACCCAACCCAAAATTTTAATATTTTAAAATATAATATTTTTTAAAAAATAAGTTTAAAATAATAATTATATTTAACATTTTAAAAAATAATATTTAATATTTTAAAATAAATTATTATTCTTAAAATAATAATTATATTAAAAAAAGTTAATTTTAATATTTTAAAATTTTTATTTTTTTAAAAAAATGTAAATAATAATTGTATTTAATAGTTTAAAATAAAAAATATTTTGTAAATAATTATTATTTTTAAAATTTTAAAAGAAAATATTATTTTTAAAATAATAATTATATTTAATATTTTAAAATAATATATATATTTTTATTTAAAATAAAATATTCTTTTTAAAAATTTATAACGATAATTATTATTCTAAAGAAAAAAATATTAGAAACTTTTATTAATGTTTGTGAATGATATAATGATTGAAACAAATTTTCATAACAATCTTTCAGCTACAGGCATGTGAACATGCATATCCTTCTAGCTTACTAGCTATATATTCTTGTTTTAATGGAGTATTATATATATGGCACATGCATATCCTTCTAGCTTAGTAGCCATTCTTGTTTTAATTATTATTTATGGCACATGCATATCCTTCTAGCTTACTAACTATTGTTGTTTTAATTATATATGGCATTATTCCATATTCCCAGGGTATAAACGAACCGAGTCGATCCGAGTATTGAATTGCTCAGATTTGGTTCACAAAATTTATTGAGTATAAAATAAGGTTTGATTGAGGCTAATTTAGCTACCGAGTCGAGCACGATTTCGAATCGAGCCCGAGCAGTTTGAACTTTTCGAACGAATATGATCCGAGTATCAATAGAAAATTACAATTTAAGGAGGTTCGAGTAATTTATCGAATTTTAAAATGTGCTCATATTTGAATCATTTATATTTCGAGTCGAGCTCGAATCAAATTTTTAATCGAGCGAGTACGAATCGAGCCCGAACTGTTTGCTCATTTTACAGCCTTACCAGTATACATTTGAAGTGTTGTGGCGCTATTAGATTCAGTTTTTTTTTTTGTGGCTAATTTTAAGATAGAAATTAAACTCACGCACTACTTTGTCACCGTAAAAATTTGAACTTTCACCCACTTTAAACAAGAGAGAGGGATGGAGATAACCGTTGGGCCAAGGCCGTGCCCC